>OX463246.1:98885328-99357828 GCA_949820135.1 Sylvilagus floridanus | reverse complement strand
CAACCAGGGGACAGAACCTGGCGTCCATATGGGATGCCGGCACCGCAGGTGAATTAACCAGTGAGCCACGGCGCCGGCCCCTATATTTTTTATAATTCGATATAAATTTTAGAATTCGCTTCCCCATGTCTTTAAAACTATTTCTGGGACATGAATGGTGTTTGCATTGAATCTGCAGCTCAGTTTGAGGACTGACATCTTCACAAAGTTAAGGGTTTTGTTTCCTGGAAATGGTGGACATTTCTGCACATTTCCTTCATCCTTGTTTTAAAGCATTCGTGGTTTTTGCCTTACAGAAGACTTTGAGGATCTTGCATCTCCTTCTGGTAGATTCTCTTTTTGCATATTCTGAGAATTTTGAATGAGAAGGATTTCACAGTTTTTGTTCTGGGTGAATATGGATTCACTTTCCCTTTTTCTGTGTTCTGACTTCCCGGGTAACCTCTTTGGCTGCTCCTACCTTATGTGTCTTGCGGAAGTCTCGGGAACTTACTTCCTTTGTCAGGTGGTCTTCCTCCAAGAATGTTTCCCAAGTGAACACTTCTTTAACCACTTTTCTAAGGCTTTGTGTGCATGAAGCTATTTTCTTTTTTTTTAATTTTAATTTTTATTTTATTTTTTTGACAGGCAGAGTGGACAGAGAGAGAGAGAGGTCTTCCTTTTGCCGTTGGTTCACCCTCCAATGGCCGCCGTGGCCAGCGCGCTGCGGCCGGCGCACCGCGCTGATCGGATTCCCTGGAAGTTGTTGGATTCTGCTCTGTGCCTGTGGGAGTCTTGCATTTCTGCACAGTGCGCCTTGGTGTGGATTTGCCCATCCACTCTCTGTGGGTCCCTCTCAGCCTTTGCAGCCTGACCACTGGTTTCCACTTTGCTCCGCTCCTCCAGGGTTTCTCTCCTTCCAGATGCGAGGTGGAAATGCAGGGCATGGCCTGTGGGCTTCACCACATCGTGTTCCTCCTTTACTCCTACGCTTTCCTTGTGCTGGTGTAGCCTGGTGGTTTCTCAAACTGCTTTCTGGTGTTCCTTATGTCTGCTCTCCAATCTACTGTGTTCTTTATGTCGATCACTGTATTTTCCATCATTTCATTATGTGTTTATGTTTGAAGGCAGACCATGCACATTCAGCTTTGTCCATTCCCAATTCTGCAACGTAGGGAACGTTACTCAATTTCTCTGTGCCCTTGTTTTCTTTCTTTTTTTAAAGTTTAGAAGCAAGATTTTTAGCGTTAAAGTCCTCCAGCTAGAGTGGCATGGAGAGGGACCTGTGGCACTGTTTTTTTTTTAAAGATTTATTTATTTATTCAAAACTCAGAGTTATACAGAGAGGGGGGGAGAGAGAGAGAGAGAGAGAGAGAGAGAGAGAGAGAGAGAGGTCTTCCATCCGATGGTTCATTCCCCAGTTGGCTGCAACGGCCAGAACTGTGCTAATCCAAAGCCAGGAGCTTCTTCTGGGTCTCCCACATGAGTGCAGGGGCCCAAGGGCTTGGGCCATCTTCTACTGCTATCCCAAGCCATAACAGAGAGTTGGATCAGAATTGGAGTGACGGGGACTAGAACCGGTGCCCATATGGGATGCTGGTGCTTCAGGCCAGGGTGTTAACTAATTGCGCCACAGCACCGCCCCTGGCACTGGGGTTTTTAAGTACAATTTTAAGGGAAAAAAACTTGACAATCAGATTGGCATTCAGTTACCAGACTGGGACAAAACCCACCAAAAGACTTGATTTACAATCCTTCATCCTATCTGGCCTGCTCAGGATAAAACAAAAGACCATCCAGAAAGGTGGGATGGGTAACTTGTCTTCACAATAAACTCAGGAGGATGCAGTCACCCCCTTGCTACTCTCATGGTAAATTTAAAGATTCTCATGGAGGGAGGGCAGACATTTTGTTCTTGCTAGAGATAACCTTTTGGGGGAAAGCAAGCCTCCTACACCCCAGATTCCATTGGGACCACCCTGACTGCCTAAAACACCTGACTCGTCACATTCCCCCCTCAACAAGAATGGACCCTAACATCTGTTAGGGGGACTGGGTGATGATCGCCCTGGCTGCTTCATGTTGAAAAGGGGTCACTGGGAAGGGGGTCAAGGCAGGGCTCCAGCAGGAGGAGGCTTCTCCAGGGGGTGCAGTGCCAGCTGCAGAAACTGCTTCCATGCGAGGTTCCTGTGCATGGCCCCCTAGAATTTCACTGTTTCAAGTCGGGAGAAAATGAATCTAACAAGCTTAAACTCACAGGATCTAAAACAAAGGACAGAGAGGACCTAAGAAAGGTGTCTTCCCATTGAGAGGCAAATAGAAACTGACAGAAGGGCATGATAATGATGGGGGGGGGGGGCTGTGAGGCCTTGCCAGTCAGGAGCCCCAGGCCTGTCTGTGTCTCCACGTGGGGTACATCCTAAGGGAGCTGCGCACCTTGTCAGGAAGGCACCTTGGTGACTCCCATTACCCAGCTGGCCCGGGAGGAGAGCTGGCCAGGTGAGGGCAGGTGGCATCTCTACCAGAAAATTTACCGTTCTGCCTGCGATGCTGCTACTCGGCCGTGCACCCGGCATCAGCGGTTCCTTTGGAAGCTGGGCAGAGTGAAGGGAGTTTCAGCTTGGAGCCAGCAAGCTCTGTGGCAGCTCCACTCCCAATGACCAAGTCTTGGCTGGCAGAGCCGCCGGGGCTCCTCACGAGCTGACTTCTGCTGAAGCTCTGGCTTCCACATGGAAACCAACGCAGTGGCCTGGCCTGTTGGGGCTCCTTGAGGGCAGATCACCGTGTAAGGCAGCCACTGATTGGCCTGGCACCTATCTTTACATAGCCTCTGAGGCCTATCATCGCTCCCTCCTGGGTTTTGTTAAAGCAGACCAGAGGAAACGTTCCAGACAATTCAAGTCAAGGGGTTCAAGTCCCACCTCTAGTCTTCAGTGGCCTCAACCGAAGTCTGTCGTCACAGGCGTGTTCTGATAGAGGCTTTTCTGTGGGTAAACAGTGCCCATGAGGAAAGCTATAGCCTCGCTTTAACAAACACGATGACCAGCTTATCTACAAAATGTGATGCCATTGGTCAAAGTCTCCCTTCCTTTGGTCTGAAAGGGAGGTTTTGCCTGTTCACTGTGCCCACGGCAAAATAAATCCAGCTGTGGAATCATAATTTAAGCTCTCATTTTGGCTACACTGTTATTACAGAAAAAAAAGTTAGCCATCCCTTTTATAAGGTCTAAAGACCAAACTGTACAGCCTGGAGAGTCCTCCAGAATAGAATCAGTTTCCCGTCTTGAAGAGAGTAAGAGAGAAGAGAGAGCAAGTCAGGCTTCCCGGATCACTTACTGACAATAACAGTGTCAAATGGAGACTTAGCAAGCAATTTTAACCTTTAAATAACAACTTAGGAAAACGTGTACCAGAAGGTCCAATGCCTTCTATACATTTAAAGGCAAGAGTACACAAACTTGGAAACATTGCATCAATATCTAACACAGTGTAGCTTGTTTGACCAACAACCCAAGCACAAACATGTCAACAAATCTAAGACATCTGGTACAGAGATTTAGGTCGTATGAACCAAAAAGGTATCTTCAATTAGCTTGGAAGTCTCAATTTATGTGCAATATTTTATCTATAAGCCAATTAATACAGAGCTTGTAATAAATAAATTTCCCCATGTAGACATACAGTATGTGCACACATGTAACATAACAAACAAGATAGAACAATAAAGCAGTTTCAGTAATAGTTTCCTAAAAATTTTAGCTGTTTTTTTAAAATTACCATTGATTGATTTGAGTGACTTCCTGCTCTTAGTAACTTGAATTAATTGAAGTTGGAACCTGTAGTACATTATTGGCTTTATCCGCTTACAGAACTGTCTCCAAGTATTGGAATCTATTGTCCTCGATACCGTGGCACAGAGCCTTGTTTTCTAACCTTTAAAATGGACATCAGAGCAGCAGCTGTCCCACACACCCGCCCGGGGACTGAAGGAGTCAGCGAAGTGTGCACAGGCAGACAGAGCCGTCTCCAGGATGCAGACCGCCTGCTTCTTACCGCCGTCGTTGAAGGCTGTTTTGCACGCGTGTGCTGCATCCCCAGTCAGCCTGGCTCATTCTCTACATCCTGGCGTTGTGTGGACTCTGTGGCTGTCACCGGTGGGAGCAGGGCACCCACCAGCAGTGTCTGCCGGTGAGCACCTGCTCCCTGGGGTGCAGGCACTGTGGGTGCTGCCGTGTGGTCAGTTGGTTGCTCTACGTCAGGCCGCTGATTTAAAGATGGAGGAAAAGATGAGGTCCCTGGAGGGGAGCCCCGTGGTCCCAGGGCCCCTGGGGACCCCTCCCCGCCCCCTCCAGGGTGCGTCTGTGCCCTCCAGCGTTTCCCACTGGCAGCTGCTGTCTCTGTGCCCCTGCATTTGCTGGTCCTTTGCAACTGGGCTGGGAGAGAACGCAGACCTTGCCAGACCACAATGCCCCAGACAAATCTTTTCCTGTCCATGCGATCGCTCACTCTCTCTTCTTCCTTTTCTTCCTTCTTTGCCTCCCTTTCCCTTAGACTTCAGCTCCTGATTTCACGGCCCCAGTGTTGGAGAGTAACCCACTCACTTCCGGTTCTTTCGTGCACCGGGCACAGGTGTCTGCTGCTGTACCTGCCTTCTCGGTGGATTCACCGGGATCTGGGACAAGGACCCCGGCCGTCACAGCGGTGCAGCTGTCTCATCTCATCGTCACGTGTTTCTATCTTCTGTCACCCACTTCGTGGTTTTGTGAAGTGAAAGGGAGGCTTAGAGAGCAAAGAAAATTGAGAAACTCTGTGATGCTGTTGAGTGAAAGCAGAGAACAAGTCCATGGCGTGCACTCAAGAGGTGGAACCAGAGCCTCGCGCTTTTGCATTAGGAGGTGGGCAGCCCGGCCTTGCACCCAGCGATGCTGCAGACAACATTCCAAGAATGGAATGAGGACGTTTGAATTCATTATTTGCAATCTAATCAAATCTTTATGATAGAAAATATTGGATAAGTTTGTGTTTATAAATTGTTTTTAACTTATATTTTTTCTGATGTCAGCATAGGTTGCGTATTCACAGTACGTTCAGTTCTGTCCCCTGGGGTGGCATTACCCAAGTCCATCTGTCCCAGGAGCGCTTACCCTCGCGGATTTCCATGCCACCTGTGTAATTATCTCTGAATTCCTCAGGAGGCAGCAAAGCCAACCTTGGAAACTTGGGGGAAGCTGCTCACACTAGATCAAGACATGGAGCAGCCTTCACCCCGCTGGCAGCGGGCGGGGGAGCCCCTCATTGGCAGGTGACGAGAGACGTTCAAGTCTCGTCTGATCTGGTCCTCACAGCTTTCACTGTATTTGGAACGCGAAGAGAGTCACAGCACAGCTGGAGGGGCCGTGCACAGGTGTGGCTGAAGCCCAGTGTCCTGACAGAGACTTAGCCTTGGGTGAGCAGAGCCACCCACGTCCTCGGCACGGCTGCACGGAGGGGTGGGCGCCTCGTGTCTGCCACAGGCTGAAGCCCCCTGCCTGCATCACCCTTTCTCTTGCAGTGGGAAGGAGTCGAGCCCTTCAGAATCCCTTACAAGTCAGCTGTGCGTTGGACGCAGCAATCATGCAAGATAAGAGCCGGTTGAGCGGGAACGAGGGTGTGCGGACGTGACGGCTCCTGCTACACAGCCTGGGAAGCTCGGGGCGTAGACCCAGACACGAAACCGCAGCTGCCTTTAAAGAGGCTCAGAACAAATTCGGTTTCTGAGGCGTGATATCTGAGGCCTGATAAATAAAATGTTAAAAATCTTATTAAAAAACAAAATTTACTTTTTATAATTTTAGTAGCGCCTGTGGGCAAATACATGAAGTTCTATGAACCAGGAAACATGTGTGATGAAGAAGGGGTATTTACGAGTCCCGGCGGGAAGCACACGTCTACGTATTAAATAATGAAGCGTAAGTAAAATTGGAATTGATGTAATCCTGCCATAAACATAAATTCATAAACCATGTCAGCGCACGGCGGCGTTTTACGGGCAGAGCCTGCCCGCCCGGTGTCCCGGGGATGAGAGGTTGTGGCCGTGGGTCAGTCCCGCGAGCGGTCAGCTCACTGATTCTGAAGCCGGCCCTGCTCCCCCGGCTCCACGGTGCTGGGTTTCACCGAGCCCCCTTTTTCGCTCGGTGACTCACCCGGAGACAAGGGACGAGCCCTGTTTTAGCACTGGAGGGTCCTCTGCGGGTCTCCAGCCCCTTTAGACTCCTTCCCTTTGTGCTCTGGAGGAGGGTGGTACGGAGCACCCACGCAGAGATCCCAGGCCTGGGTTAGCCTGGGATGCATGCAAATAGCTTAACATGCTGAAATATTCAAATAAATTCCGCAGAAGCGTGACTGCGGCAGAGCGACCGAGGCAGCTGAGCTATCTGGGATCGGCACGGCTCGGGCTCGGGAACTGTCACTAAGCCGCGCACCTCCCGCCAGCCGCCACAGCTCCCATATTACATATTTATAGCGCAGGAACCTGGGCTTTGCTCTCAGAGCTGCCGGGAGGAATGAAAACACCTAATCGGCGTGCATCGTGCCAAGGCGGCGGGCCAGACCCAGCTAACCTTGCAGAATCGGGAGAAGTGGGCTGCTCTCATCTCAAGCCCCCTCTCATCTTCCCCATCCATCTGAGGGGGGGGCTCTCCAACCCAGCTGCCCACCCTGAGTGAGTACTGCTGAGAGCACAGTGACCCTGTCAGGTGGCCAGCGAGCTCCGCGCAAGGCCACGGAGGGTGCAGAGGTGGCCTGTAATCTTTGGGCATTGCACACTATCTCTTTTCCCGTAAAGAAAATTTGGAGGAAGGCTGCCGTCAGAGTGGACGTCTTCTGTCGGTGTGCACAGTGTCTCAGGGTGGGGCTGTCCTAACACATTGCAGGGCTCTGGCGTTTCCAGGGAGCCAGGAGCTCGGGGCCACTGGTCCCTTCCCTGTCCCCACGGGGACTAACAGCAAGATACCACACGATGCGTTACGAAGCTCTTGGGTGGAAACGCTGTCTCCTGGGATTGGAGCCCGAATCAGGGACCCTTTCTTACCCAGACGAGTGACACTGAATGGCATGCCCGGATTCCGTGAGCAGCTCAGAAGCTGGGCGGAGGGAGCCCCTGTTGCTATTTCAGTCCATCCCCTTTCCGTTGAACTGGGGTGTCCTTCCTGCAGGCTCACCGATCAAGCTGACTTCACGCAGACAAACGTCCATCACGCTCCTTGGGGAAAATCCGCATCCAACGGCTCCAGTAGGGGAGCAGCTGGAGAGGAGAACCCCATCTCAGTGAGGGCAGCGTTGCGAGCATGTGCTCTTGGTCCGATGTCCTCAGAGCTCTCCTACTCGGTCTATTACAGAGCCGGCTGGCTGACAAACACACTTCCCGTCACTCGAGTCTACAGTCCAGAACCATCTGCATCGGTGCCCCTTGACTTTCGGTGGGGCCGCATCCCTGTAAACCATGAACGTACTACAGATGGAAAAGGAGCTGGAACCCCCGGGCTGCGCAGCGCATTCACCTCTGTAATCGATTCACCTCTGTATCGCAGTCAGGGTGGGAGCGAGGCGGGACCCGAGCAGAGCCGCCGTTAGCGTTTCCCACCTTCGGGACCGAGTCAAACCCCGTAAGAAAGGGGTCCCAGGAAGGAGAAGACTGGAAAGCACCCCTCACAGGAAGATGGAGAAGGTGGGATTTCCTGGCCCGGGGAGCGCCCGGCCCCCCGGAGTCTGTGGGGCTGCCCCTGCTGGCCGGCTTCTGACCGTGAGCTTCAGAGAGCTGGAGGGTTCGGGACGTGCTACCCAAATGCGGCAAGTTGACTTATTGGGTATGTTCTTAGCATGTTTGTGTATTTATTTATTCGAGAGACAAGTGGAGGACAGAGAGAGAGAGCAAGTGAGAAAGAGAGAGAGAGAGAGAGAGAGAGAGAGCAAATGAGAGAGAGAGAGAGAGAGAGAGAGAGAGAGCGCTCTCAGTTGCCGGTTCATTCTCCAAAAGCCTGCCATGGCCAATTACGAGGTCATCAGCCATCCCCACCTAAAGGGTGGCACTGGCTGTGAGAGTCTTCTGGCCTCCTGAGAGTGGGGAGAAACCCAGAGAGTGTCCCTGGAAAGACCTCAGGACATACAAGAGGGAGGGGAGCAGCAGCAGTCACGCCCACAGGCCAGCCAGAAGGCAGCTGGGCCTGGGGCACCAGGGAGCCCAGAGTGGGCTGTGCCCAGCACCGCCCACCCCCATGGAGCCCCTCGGGGCCCAGACAGGCAGGTGTGGAGGCGTCCACACAGGGGCAGAGCCTCCACTGAGGGGCGCTGCCCACGGCACCGCCCCGTGAACACGAGTGGTTTTATTCAGGAGTGACCGCTTGGAAACCAGACTTGAGGAAAGTCCCCGGTGCGGCGAGCTCACCAGTCAACCACTCGCCTCTGAGTGGCTTCTGCCATTGCCAAACCAGCACGCGTGTTTCTGCCGTGGGCTCGGGAGACCGCTGAGATTACTCTCCAGGTGCGAGTGGTGCCATCTGCACGAGTGACAGGCGGCAGTGGCCAGCCCAGGACGGGGTGCACAGCGCAGATGCGGGGGCTCCTGTGGCCAGCCCAGGACGGGGTGCACAGCGCAGATGCGGGGGCTCCTGTGGCCAGCCCAGGATGGGGTGCACAGCGCAGATGCGGGGGCTCCTGCTGCAGCGGGCGGGGGCAGGGCTCTTGCTGGCTCACCTTCTCTGCTGTCCACGTGCGCGGGCCCCAGGCAGCTCCAAGGACGCTCTGAGTCCATCCGGTGTGGACGGGAAGGGACGGGGGGGGCAGCCTCTGGCTCATCAAGGCGGGGGACCCTCTGCCGCCCCCTGCGCCCACCCTCTGCGTGCTGGAACCACGGACTGTGATTTCTGCAGGGGCACTGGAAGTTCTCGGTGCATTGGATCAGCTAAGCTGATGAAAGGAGCCACATTTGTCCTAGATCAAGAAGGATGATAATCACAAATATCCGATGTGAACTACTCAGAGCACGAATGAACGGGACAAGACTGCTTGGATCCGCCTTAAGCTGGTTCCTCTGTGCAGCAGAGGCAGGCAGACCTGGGTGAAGTGTTCAGCTGTCAAGATGAACAGGTACAGAAAACACCGCGAGCATGAACGCAGGGCTTGCAAGGAGCAGAGACAAACATAGACGTTCTCAAGACCGAGTCGAGACGACGCTGGAAAGCAATCATTTTTAAAGAAAATTGAAAAAGACCAAATTTCCCCGCAGTCCCCTTTATGAGGTTAATAAACCCAATGAACAGTATTACGGCATTTCAATAAATGCACAATATCCCATCTGTAAGTTTTATTTCTCAAACGCCAGAAAGTAATTTCGGAATTGTTTTCACGAGTGCCGAACGTGCCCTGCAGCCTCCCCATCTCGCGGGGTCCTGGTGTCGGGCCCACGCCTCCCGTGCTGATTTGCCACGACTCCACGCGTGGAGACCGCATGCTGTCTCCCCAAGGACCTGGCCCTGGGCTTCTAGTTAGACCTGTTCTTGTGACGGTGCTTGGAGATCGTCTTTGCAGATTTCACTCGCGGTGTTTGTGACTTCTCTGTAGGGTGTGCAATAGCGTGGGCCAGGGGATGGGAGCTCCCCATCAGTTCTGGAGACGCGAACGCACCCTGGGCGGCGGTGAATGGGCTCGTCCCCACACAGCTCTGTGTCACTGTTAACTGCTAGTGTAATGGCAGCCATTAGGATTTTAATGTGCAGGTTGAAAGGCCATTTGCTGCAGATCTGATGAGACAGTAGCATTGCTCTGCGGGAGGTTATGAACGCCGCCCTCGGGTGTCTCGATGAGTGACTCCAAGGGCAGTTTGGATGCAGTGGTCCTACCCCACCCCAGACTTCTTGCCATGTGCCGCGGCAACACTTTACATTCAGGTTTAAAACTGCACAGTCTTCTACTTAAATACATTATTAATTTTTAAAGTTCTGTTGCAGAATAACCATATATTTGTAACTAGAAGGGCAGTAAAAGGAAATAAATTTGTACCTGAATTAGAGTCGTTTCGAAAGGAACCAGAGGAGAATTACTTGGCGAGGCCTCACTTCTCCGCGGACGTCTGTGCGGCTCTGTTCATGGGGCAGAGCGAGGGGGTTTTGCATCTGCCCTCCCGGAGCTGGAGGGAGCTTCCGAGTGTGCACGGGTTCTTGTCCGGCAGAATGAGCACCCAGGGTGCAGGCAGCAGAGGCAGCTCAGGGCTGCGGGCGCCTGGCCTGGCCTCCCCCAAGGGGCTTCCTGTCCACCCTCCCAGGATGTGGTCAGACTTTCTCTGCTCCGGGTTCCCCTGCAGCCCACCCCCTCCCCGGCCTCCTGCTGGGACCCGGGTTCTTAACCCAGCTTCCCCACCCTGGGGGTTTGCACGGACAGCAGGTGCCCTGGGACCCCACACCAGACATCTGGGCAGCCCCCGGTGGGAGCTGGAAAGAACTGGGCAATCGTGCAGTCACGGCCAGCTCTCTCCAGAGTCTACCCCAAGTCAAGAGATCCCCATGCCAACCCTGCAGCACCCAGTGGCACCAGGCTGGAGTCAGAACAGGGACACAGCTCAGCCACACCTAGGGAAGTCTCGCTGATTCCTGAGACCCCGGTCAGGGCCGACAGGCAACTCCTCTTGGGTCAGGATGGCTCTGCCTGAGCAGAAAAGACAGGTGGCTCCCTGCGGAACACTCCTGAGCCAGGGCAGGTGTGCAGCCAGGGACGGGGACCTCGGTGACTCTCCCTTGGCCAGATGGGTGTGGCCAGGGCAGGACTCCAGGAAACACAGACTCTAGTGGTGTGTGCAACTGTGTTTGTAATTTAAGCAGCAGTTCTTTCTTTATTTGATAGGCAGAGTGAGCAGAGAGAGAGAGAGAGAAAGAGAGAGAGGAAGCCCCATCCACTACTCCACTCTCCAAATGTCTGCAATGGCTGAGTTGGGCTAGAGCTGAAGCCAGGAGCCAGGAACTTAAGCCGGGTCTCCCCTGTGGGTGTCAGGGACCCGACTACTTGGGGCACCACCTGCTGCCTCCCTCCCAGGGTCTGTGTTCAGAGGGGGCTCAGTCAGGAGCCGGAGTCACAGCCCGGCTCTGATGTGCGGCCCGCTAGCTCCCACCTCACTCATTCCAGCTTCGCACTCAGCCACCGTCTGCGGGAACTTGGCGTTGGGAGGATCTTGTCTGCATCTCGCTCTTTGCTCATCCCTTGCTCCTTGCTGGAGACTGAGGCTGGAGCCCTGCGGGCCCGGCTGCCCCTCCTCTGGGCCCGTTGTCGGTGGGCTGCGTGGATGCCTGCACGTCCCTGCTCCCCGCAGGGAGGCAGGAGAAAGCAGTGAGTGTGAGACGCATGCAGGGAGGGTTCCACTCTCACCTCAGCCTGGACAAGGCGGGCTGGCTTGGGCGGGGGGTGGGGGCTTCCTCCCCTCCTCAGCTCTCTGGAGCTGGGTGGCTCCCCCGCAAGGGGTCGTGTGCACTTGCTCTGGAGCTGGGTGGCTTCCCCGCAAGGGGCCGTGTGCACTTGCTCTGGAGCTGGGTGGCTCCCCCACAAGGGGCCGTGTGCACTTGCTCTGGAGCTGGGTGGCTCCCCCGCAAGGGGCCGTGTGCACTTGCTCTGGAGCTGGGTGGCTCCCCCGCAAGGGGCCGTGTGCACTTGCTCTGGAGCTGGGTGGCTCCCCCGCAAGGGGCCGTGTGCACTTGCTCTGGAGCTGGGTGGCTCCCCCGCAAGGGAACGTGTGCACTTGCTCTGGAGCTGGGTGGCTCCCCTGCAAGGGGCCGTGTGCACTTGCTCTGGAGCTGGGTGGCTTCCCTGCAAGGGGCCGTGTGCACTTGCTCTGGAGCTGGGTGGCTCCCCTGCAAGGGGCCGTGTGCACTTGCTCTGGAGCTGGGTGGCTTCCCTGCAAGGGGCCGTGTGCAGTTGCTCTGGAGCTGGGTGGCTCCTCCGCAAGGGGCCGTGTGCACTTGCTCTGGAGCTGGGTGGCTCCCCTGCAAGGGGCCGTGTGCACTTACTCTGGAGCTGGCGCCCGCAGGCCTCCCATGGGCCCCTTGCCGCGGCTCTGGAAGGGCAGGAGCGTGCTCGTGGGTGGGAAACAGCACAGTGTGCAAACACGAAGGGCAGCCCCTTTGGCCTACAGGCTCCGCCTGGACTGCCCGACCCGAGGAGCCTCACAGAGCCTCCGCGTGGTTGTCATGTGCCGGTCTCCTGCGTTGACTGAACGGAAGTCGGTTTCCGAAGTCCCGAGGGCTGTGTGGCCGCGTCCACATCCCCCTCCCATTGTTGGGGGGGGGGGCTGTGATGACATCTGAGGTTGTGACAGAGGTCGTGTCCTCAAAGGAGGGACCCAGCGTCGTCACAGGAATTAGCAAAGTGTCGTGTCACCCCAGGGTTCAAGGATGTAAGAAATCCTGCAGCTGGAGTGGCCTTGAGGGCAGCCACGTCACGCCCGGGGACACTGGGGTGGTTTCCTCTCGCCTGCGCCCCCCACCCCCACTCTGTTGGATTCCACGTGTTGACGTTGATTACCTGGATGAATGTCATAAAGAACAAGAATTTTTAATTTCACAGGCTTGTACACGATAGGACCTCTCCTTCCATGGCACCTGTCAATCACGTTTCACACAGCTCAGTGACTGGATGACTCAGACAGTCGTATTTCTTGAACAGAAACCTGGAGACACAGGGTGGGTCTCATATCCTCACTGCTATGCCTAAGGTCTCCGCTGTGTTGTTAGCCCTCATTCGGGAAGCATCGTCTCTGTAGGAGATTACGATTCTATGCATGTTGGGGCCGGCACTGTGGCGCACTAGGTTAATCCCCCGCCTGCGGCGCCGGCATCCCATTTGAGTGCCGGGTTCTAGTCCCGGCCGGGGCGCTGGATTCTGTCCCGGTTGCCCCTCTTCCAGGCCAGCTCTCTGCTGTGGCCTGGGAGTGCAGTGGAGGATGACCCAAGTGCTTGGGCCCTGCACCTGCCTGGGGGACCAGGAGGAAGCACCTGGCTCCTGCCTTCGAATTGGCGCAGTGCCAGCCATAGCAGCCATTTGGGGAGTGAACCAATGGAAGGAAGACCTTTCTCTGTCTCTCTCTCTGTCTATAACTCTACCTGTCAAATAAAAAAAAAAAAAGATTCTACGCATGTTGCAAGCAAAAGCCACAGTCACGAGGGCCACACGCAGGGTTCACAGTTTTACCCACAGAGATGTTTTGTAACCTAGGAGAGTGCACAGGCGTGGGTCCCATGCCACCACCCACGCCTTGCTGAGTTCTGCTTCCGCTGCGTGGGTCCCACTCCCATGCTCCCCTGCGGCTGGGTGTCTCCCATTGCTGGCTCTGAGATGCCCTGATTTGCTGAGCGGCTCAACAGACAAAGGAAGGGGTCCGCTCCTTGCCCCTGGAGTGGTTTTCTCCCGAGACCACGCCCACAGGAAGACCGGGTCTGGGGGGTGGTCGCAGGCCAGGAGGCTTGCCAGCCGCTGGGCCCTGGAAGCCGGACCTGTGACACTCCACGCTCCTGTCTTGAAGGCTCCATCCCCTCTCTGACTGTCACAGCTGCATGGGGCGGGGTTGATTGACAGACAGAACAGGCTGAGAAAAAATGATAACAACAAGGAGAGCTCAGGAAGTTTCTGGAGACAGCTCCAAAGTGATGCAAGATTTGAACAAACATCCCCTCGGGAGAGGCTTCCGCGCGTTTTGCTTTAAAAAATTCTCTCTCTGAGGGTGGAGTTAACAATGGCGGTTGGGCCACTGTCACAGACTGCTGGGGTTGGCGGAGCACAACTGAAATTAGGGATGTGTTCACCACCATATGCCAAACCTGGGCTCCACCCGCCATCCCGGCCGCACGCCCGGAGCCTCGCCAGCCGAGTATCGAGGCCCAAGGGTGTGTTTTGTACTAATTTCCCCACAGCTAACAGCACCCATATTTGCTCACTTAAAAATATTCACGTCTGGGGCCTGCGCTGTGGTGTGGTGCGCTAAGCCTCCGTCTGCCGTGCCGGCATCCCTTATGGGCACTGGTTCTAGTCCTGGCTGCTCCTCTTCTGATCCAACTCTCTCTCTGCTGTGGCCTGGGAAAGCAGTGGAAGATGGCCCAGGTGCTTGGGCCCCTGCACCCACGTGGGAGACCAGGAAGAGGCTCTTGACTCCTGGCTTTGGGTCGGTGCAGTTCCAGCCATTGTGGCCACCTGGGGAGTGAACCAGTGGATGGAAGACCTCTCTCTCTCTCTCTCTCTCTCTCTCTCTCTGTCTCTGTCTTTCCCTCACTCTGTAATTCTACCTTTCAAATAAATAAATAAATCTTTTAAAAAATTTGTGTCTGTAGCTTTTTTTCTAAAGAAAAATAAGTATTCATTTGAGAGGGAGAGAGAGTGAGCGAGAGAAGACTCCAGGCGCTGGTTCAGGCCCCAGATGTCTGCAACAGCCAGGCTTGGCCCACACAGGTTCCACCCAGCACAACGCTGGCCCCTCCTGCTGTGCTTCTGCGACAGCTGCGATGGACAGCCCATCTCGTCACCGTGTGCCCTGGTCAACACCTAGTCTCACAACCGTGAGAACGAAACCCGCGAGTGCCCAGTGCCCAGAGCTCCCCACTCCCACAGCCTCTGCAGGCCTCCTGGACCCTCAGGAAGGAGCGGGTGAGACACGCATTTGCATTTTCTCCACCCTAGCTAAGATACCAATTCCTCCTCTATTTAACAGTCCATTCCCATTAGCATTTGAATTGGGTGGAGCATCCCCCACCCCAAATACACACAGACAAAGCTCCATCCCAGGGGACCCTGGTCCTGGGTGTGTTCTCCAGCTAGGATCTCTGGAAAACTCCACAGCAAAGTCCTGGAGACCCACGCCCAAAGAGTAGGTCAGCCCTTAAACAGTCATCGATCACATGACACGAGCGCACGGGACCCTAATCACCAGGAAGGGCGAAGATGTCTGGAACCGCTTGGCCCCTGCCAGAGGGTGGAGAGAGAGGAGGTGACTCACGGTCCCATTCCAGGAGGCACAGAGGACGGGGCCTGGCGGGCAGACGCCTCGGGGAAGAGCCCTGGCAGGCGCTGAGTGACCCTGAACAGGGACGGAGCCGCCTCACGGCATTCGGCCATGGCAGCTTCTCCAGTGGCGCCCGTGCCCCTGCGTGGGGCCCTCATGTGACGTCCTGTTTCTTCCCACGGGACGTGGCAGCCTGGACTCTGCTTTCCCGTGCCTGTCCGCAAACTCGGACTCAGCCACTCAGTGGGCTTCGCTGGTGTCCCGGGCGCTGGGTGTTGCTGGAGACCGGAAATCCAAAAGGTGCTGGTACTTTTCGGAACTTGTCCAGTTCCCACGCGGCCGCGTCTCGGGTGCCGGCACGTCTTGCCCCACAGGGCTGGCCTCCTGGGCACCACCACAGGTCCAACAGCGCGAGCGGAGCAGAAGGCGTGAGGACATTTTGTTGGGATTGCTTCCATGTAGTATATAATTTCTGTATTTAATGGTGGATCCATTTTAAAGTCAATAATTCTTAAGATTCCAGCTTGTTAGTTCATCCTACATAGTTTAATTAGCTGTCACTAATGAAGCTTAATGCTAAATAAACATTCAGGAAATCAATTAATCTCCACGATGGAGCGGTAGGACGCTGTTCTCCACCTAGAGGTGCCGGCAGCCAGACGGAAGTGCCAGGGCTCGGCGTGCTCCACAGTGGCAGTGGGGCGGCTCCGAGGCTGCTGCGGGTCTGACCCACGGTGACGCCAATGCAGGCGGTCAGCAGCCCGAAGGACGCTTCCAGAACAAGCCACAGGAGCTGCAATTGTGAGGGACGCTAATAGCAGCGTACGAATCCCTGCTGGGGACAGGGACTCCACATGCAGGCAGTAACCTTTGAGCTTCCTTTGCTGGAGACGCGGCCGGCGCCGGTTTCGCTGCTGCTTCTTCCCCTCGGGGTGACTCCCCGGTGCTGCCCGAAATCCACCGAGCAGCGGGGGCTCCGTCGATGGAGGTCTCTCCCTTCCTTATTTTGCTGCTCTGAGTCCTTGAAATAGGATCCTCCCCCCCACATTCTGAACTCGAACTTTGTGGACAAACAAGCGCTTGGCTAAGGCTGCCGTTTGGTCTTCCTAATCAGTTCCTAACCACACCGCAAATCCACAACAAATCCCCGCTTTGGTGAGGACATCGAGGGTGCAGTGGTGGGTTTCCCCAGGGACCCCCGCCCTGTGCTAGGCCGTGCCGGGGGCCACCTTGCTGCCTGGCTCCCAGGATCATGGTGGTTTGTGGTCACTTCATGGAGCCGTAACATCCAGCTGGAACCAAGTGGGAGCTCACAGATGAGGGGGAGAGCAGGAGAAGAGGCCTTTGTGGTCCTGAATCTCTATGTTGTAAAATAACGTTTAGGGCCATTTCTTCAAGCACCTTTCCCGCGTCAGTTTTTCTCTCTGCACGGAGAGTGACAATTGTTTAAGCGGAAGGCCGGGCCCCAGCAGGTGCGGGTGAAGCTCTGGCTCCCCGTCTCCCGGACTGTAGAAGGACTCACAGGGCCACGGCGGCTGGGCCGTGTCCCGGGGGCAGCCCAGGGCTCTCACGTCAGCCTGCTTCCGAGCCCCGCCTGTGCGGCTGCCAGCACACGAGTGCAGCTTAAACACTGGAATATCCACAGCTGTGTCTTTCAACATGGGTCCAGCCACGTCAGTAAGTCGCACACAAGATTCCGGGACACTGGAAGGCAGATGGCTCCGGGAACAACTTGCGGGCCATTCGACAAGTGTGGCAGGCCGCGTTCTTGATGCGGGAAGTGCGTCTGTGAGCCACAGTGCAGCGGATGAAGGGGGCGACTGCCAGCAGGGAGGGGGTCGCACGGGTGACGCCCAGCAGTCCCAGGAGATGCGTCCCCCCGGCAAGGGAGGAGCAGTGCCAGGCCGCAGGCCACCAGGAGGGAAGGCAAGCAGGTGACGCCCGTGGGTGAATGGCAGGGGACGGGATCAGGACCAAGCAGGCCAGCTCACAGGCCCCCCAGAAAAAGCAGCGCATGGGGGCCTTTGCGGGACTTTGGGTAGGAAGAGGCAGAGCTGATTTGTGTTGGGAAATGGGTCTCGTTGGCTGTCGGGGCAGGCAGCGCCTGGGAAGGCTCAGGAAGTAGCCGGCAGAGCTGAGCTCACCCAGGGGCCGAGGTGGGTGGAGAGGCGTGATGGCCCCCCGGGGAATGGGGAAACTGAGCCAGCGCCAGGACTGCCCAGTTAGGGAAGTGAGGTTGGTCCCGACACTGGCGTGAGTGGCGGAGCGGATGGCGCTGACGCTGGTTGAGATGGGAAGGCTGCAGGTCCGGTGGGCTTGGCCTCGACGTTCCGAAACTCCAGAACAGACATCCGGCTGGAGGCGGCTCTCGGATGACTCGGCTGGAGTGCCGAGTGCGAAGCTGGGCCTGTGGGCGGGTCGGGCTGTGGATGTAAAACCCGGAGCTTGTCGGGACGTAGACAATACGAGGGGACGTCCAAGGGGTGTGGAAAATGGAATTAAAGGTTGAGTTTATTTTGAGGCTGCACGTTTTGAAACCTGTGCGTGCAAAGGGTCTTCAAAAGGTTCATGAAAAATTAAGGAGACTATTATCCATGGATTACAAGTTTTTGCACCAAAAAACTCTATTTTCTTTCTTATTTTTTTTTAAAAAAGATTTATTTATTTATTTTGAAAGTCAGAGTTTCACAGAGAGAGGAGAGGCAGAGAGAGAGAGAGAGAGAGAGAGAGAGAGAGGGAGAGAGAGGTCTTCCATCTGCTGGTTCACTCCCCAAATGGCAACAGTGGCCAGAGCTGCGACGGAAGCCAGGAACCAGGAGCTTCTTCCAGGTCTCCCACGTGGGTGCAGGGGCCCAAGGACTTGGGCCATCTTCTACTGCTTTCCCAGGCCATAGCAGGGAGCTGGATCAGAAGCGGAGCAGCTGGGACTTGAACTGGTGCATATGGGATGCCAGCGCTGAAGGCGGCAGCTTTACCCGCTACACCACAGCACTGGCCCTGCAGTGGCCCCACAGAGTCCGGTATTTGAACCAGAGAGAGAACAGAAAGAGAGCAGAAAAGAGAAGAACGAGATAATCATCAGTGTGATCCCAGAGATTCTCTTGAGACTGAAGGGCGCCGGGTCTAGGATCGAAGGCGCCGCACGGTAGCACACAGCCAGTGCTGAGACTGAGGACCCACAGCACACGAGAAAGTGCAAGGGAGCACGGGTCACCTCTTCCTGACTCAGCTCTCTCTGCCTCTTCCTGACTCAGCTCTCTAAACTCTTCACGCCATTTTGCCTCCGTTATCCATGATCTCTCCCTTCAATTTCTTCCCTTGGCCTTAAATATGAGGGTGCTTCAAAACCTGCGTGGAAAATGGAATTAAAGAATGCAGCTATTAGCCTGCCACTAACGCTGCAGTACCTGGGTGCTACACCCAGCCCCAGCCCTGACTCCGGCCAACTCCCGCTCCTGCACAGCCTTGGAGGCCGCAGGGTAGTGCAAGGAGCTGGCTCCCTGCCCCCCACAGAGGACCGGATGGAGCTCCCAGCTCCCGGCTTTGGGTGCCCCAGCCCTGACACCGCAGATATTTGTGGAGTGAAGCAGCACATGGTGGTATCCTCTCTCTCTCTCTCTCTGACTCTCGAGTTTTAGAAAATAGAGTTTATGGGCCAGGGCTGTGGTGTAGTGGGTAAAGCTGCCGCCTGCAGTGCCATCTTCCCACATGGGTGCCGGTTCGAGACTCAGCTGCCCCGCTTCCGATCCAGCTCTCTGCTGTGGCCTGGAAAGGCAGTGGAAGATGCCCAGTCCTTGGGTCCCTGCACCCACGTGGGAGACCTGGAGGAAGCTCCTGGCTCCTGGCTTCAGATCGGCACAGCTCTGGCTGTGGCAGCCATCTGGGGAGTGAACCAGCGGATGGAAGACCACCCTCCCCCGCCTTTCTAATAAATAAAATAAATCTTTAAAAAAACGTGATCACTGCAGTTTTCCGATGCTCTCTTTTTCTCTCCTTTTTTCTAGCTTCTTATTTTTGCTCTTTCATTTGTCATTATTTTCTAAACCCTGTTGCCTTTAATTTCCTTTTCATATTTTTAATTTGCATGAGCCATTTGTCTCTACTGTAAATGTATTTTATATGCACACACAATATTCACTCACAAGAATGCTTCAGAAGTTCATGGAAAATAAAATTAAAAGCTATGTACAAAAATTTTGAAATCCACGCATATGAAAAATCTTTAAAAACTCCACGAAAATGCATATTATAAAAATATGCTTGAATTTCAAAATTTCTGCTGACAGTGTGATGTAACGGTTACAGGTGGGGCTGGCCAGCTGGCTCCTGGCTGGTTGGTCTGGCGAGGCTGTTTGCGGGGGCTCCTTCTACTTGGAGCTGGTTGGCTCCCCAGAGAAGTCCCCTCCAGTCCTCCTCTGGATCGGGTGACCTGTCCCTGGGTGGCCGAGCAGGGAAGGGACTGCAGTCAACACAGTGTGAAACAGCCAGGTCTGGGCCAGGCCAGAGTCAGGAGCCCAGAACTCCATCTGGGTCTCCAGGAGCCGGGACTTGAACCAGACCCTCCGGTGTGGGGTGTGGGCTTCCCCAGCGGCATCTGATCTGCTCAACCAGACGCCCCCCCCCCACGCAGGGGGTCTTTACCACGATGCTTTCACATCCACCTTCTTCATGGGCACTGCCCCTGGAGGGGCAGATTCGCCCTTGAACCCCTAAGAAATAATGATTCTAGAGTGCTTCTGCAGGAGACATCGCCACGGTGCACCTGTCAGCGGTGAGACCCTCAGATTCAGTCCTGAAGAGCAGGGGTCTCGTGAGAGATCAGAACTCGTCCTGCAGCCGATGCTGAGCTGGAGGACCAGGGCTGCTGTGGGCGGGCGCCCGAGCAGCCCCTCACCCGACATCTCCCCCTCGAGCCGAAGTTCAGGCTGCAATGTGATGCTTTTGAAATGCTCTCATGACTAATTCATTCAAGGATTCCCGGTTCCCGCTTGTTGGAGTTCAAAGCTGCAGGAGCTCTGCCATCGCGTGCCATCCGCGTCCGTCCTCCGGCAGAGCCCTCGCCGTGTCACCTTTGAATTCCTCTTGGCACCCTCGAGCCTCAGCCTGGCCGTCCTTCAGAATCCTAATGGCCTCATGGACGACCGTGGCTCCCGCTTACCGGCAATAGTGTCCCTGTTGGGAACAGCAGCAGGGCCATTCTGTTCCCCGGTGAGATGCTGGACCCCGGGCTGGTACTGCCCCTCGGTTGCCGGCGTGGCACGGCTGCAGCCTTGCGTGGGCCTTCTGACACCTGAATCCCAACACCCCCCTGCCCCACCCTG
Source organism: Sylvilagus floridanus (assembly GCA_949820135.1). Taxonomy (NCBI): domain Eukaryota; kingdom Metazoa; phylum Chordata; class Mammalia; order Lagomorpha; family Leporidae; genus Sylvilagus; species Sylvilagus floridanus. The sequence goes on along the minus strand of OX463246.1, from coordinate 99,337,521 downwards.
TATGTGTTCTGGAATAATGAACTGCATGGGAAAACCCAAGTGGCGTGACACTGGCGTGACCTCTGTGACAGTCCCCACCTTAGCAGCTCTCGGAACAGCCGTGGTACGTGCTGGGGACGCAGCGGCTGGAGCCAGCAGTGGCCTGGGGCAGGAGGAAGGTGCCGGGCACCCGAGCTCTGCTCTGTTGGAAGCAGGATGTCCTGCAAAGCTCTGCCACCGAGTCGGGTGGTGCCTGTGCGCAATGCGCCCTTGGGACTCCGTCTGCCCAGGTGAGCCTTGGGGACCCGAGGCTCCTGCCATCCCTCGCTGCTTGCCTGTGAGTAACGAGCCCACGTCAGAGTGCCTCCTGTGGGTGTTCAGTTCCACTGGGCTCCGGCGCTGCCAGCATGGCAGCCTCAGTGTGGTGGGCACCAGCGCGGGGACTCCTGGTCCTGGTGGTTGGCACAGGGGCCCGCTGAGCAGGACTGTGGCCATGAGGGGCGGCCACTCCTCTGAGGCTGGCGCTGTCATGCGCGCGGCGACTACCTGCACCCAGCCCACCCCGGGGTCCTGGCTGTCCTCTGTCAGTGGAACTGGGCAGTTAGACTGCTCGTATATGAGCTACCTCACTCGCACCATCTTGCCAAGCGACCTGGCCGTGTTTGGAAGAAGCCAGGCTGAATCAGCTTGAACACACGGTGACTTTGCAGATTCTGCAGAGTGGACGTAGGGAGGAGGAAGACAGGGTGGGGGAGGGCGGGGCGGGGAGGGAGGGAGGTTCTCTCTCAACCTCTTTCTCTAGGAGGAACCCTGAGGCACCAGGCTGCCCCTAGTCCTGAGGGGATGAGGGTGGGTGTGAAGGTCCAGGTCTCTCACTTCCGGAACTGGGCGGGCTTTGTGGAGAGTCCGCAGGGGAGGGCACGCAGAGGAGGGCCGGGCAGCTGGGGCTCTGTGGTGAGGACACCAGTGGCTTAGAGCAGGTGCCACCAGAACCCAAGGGGCAGCCACGCGCAGGAGGCGGAGCCCCTGCCCTGCAGCCTCTCCAGGAGACCAGCTTGGTGACCGCCTAGGGGTGCCCCTCCGGTGGCCAGTGGGAGCCCAGCCCCCAGAATCTGTGTCAGCTACTGCCTGAGGGCTGGGTGCTGAAGCCCCAGGGAACCCTTCCACATCACTGGGAGGTGCTGGGGCTGAGTACATGCACGAGTTGCCAAGTTTACTGCCAACTGGGGCCTCCACAACCACACACATGACACACATGACACACACACATACACACATGCCCGTGCAGATACAGGAACACTCACAACACAAGTGTACAAACATGCATGTGCACACACACAAATGCATCCCCGATGCAGCACAGCCACACACTGATACGTTTATACGTGAAAGCTGCCTGAAGGATAGATACATGCATACACACGCCACCCATACACACACGTAACAGGCACACACAAACATAGCATGCACATATAACATAGCATGCACACACATGGATGTAACATCCACTCACACAAAATGTAACACACACGGAAATGTAACACACACATGTAACACACATGCAAATGCACCCATGCAAATGTAAAGTGCACTCGCACACAACATACACTCTCACAGATAAAACATGCACACGCAAGCGAATGTAACACACACATGCACACACATGTAGCATGTGTACACCCATGACATGCACGCACACAACCTTAACATGTACTCATAGATGCAACATGCACACACACGTAATATGCACACACGTAGCATGCGCTCACACACAAACACACGCAGCGCATCCTGCACCTGCGCTCGGCCCTCCATGCACAGGCAGTGGCCTCGGGGACAGAGGCTTACCGTTGAGTCTTTTGTCTTCCCAGGGGCAGCCCCAGAGTGGGAAAGGCCCCAGGGTGGGAAAGGCCCCAGGGTGGGAAAGGCCCCAGGGTGCCGCCTGCCCCTGCCGTGTGCGTGCTGGGGCTCTCGGGCAACAGGGATGGCCACGTCCACGAGTGAAACAGGCGAGACAGGCCTTCAGCCCCCCGTGCTGCCTCCAGGTGCATCTGGGGGAGACCGGTGTCCATGTGCGTCTGCGGGGGAGACCGGCGTCAGAAGCTCCGTCTGGATGAACCACTGCCGGTCACAGGCCTGCCTACGGCGCCAGGATCAGGCTGTGCACAGGGCGTGGGTGCGTGTGGCCCCTGGCCGGCCCACCATTGTTCCCGAGCGCCCTGGGCGAGGATGGCGTCCTTGGGACCGAGCGAGATTTGCTTTCTTATTCTGGTGACTGGACTGACTGCCAGGGCTGCATGTGAAATCCACCGCGGCCCATCATTACGGCAATGAGGATCTCTCTTGGTGCTTGCGTTTTATCCCCGGCTTTCATATTTGTAACCCTTTTTATTTCCTAATATCCCCCGTGTCTGGCAGAGAGTTCTAACCTCTGACACCAGGAAGTCCGTCAATAAACCCCACGGTCTTTGATCCGAAGGATTATGGGATTGCTTTTTATGCAAAGGGAAACTTCAGGATAAGCAAACACGGAAGGGAAAACCCCTCCGGAGCTGGAGCTCCGGTTTGAAGAAGAAACAATTCCAGAACATTTGCATTGCAAAGCTCCCTGGACCTGGAGCCTTGTTTATCAGCAGTGAGAAATGCAAGCGGAGACCAGGCTGGGCACTTCTGCCAGGGCGGCCTGCACCTTTCTCCCGTGATTCCCAGGGGCCACATTGCCCGGCAGCTACTACCCTTGACATTGGCGGCGACGCGCGGGGCACAGATCCTCAAGGCCGCTGAGGCTAGGATGCTCTTGAAGACCCAGCCGCTAAGGCCGCTAAGGCCACGGTCGGTTCCCCGGCCGGGACCCCCGCAGCCCAGCCAAGATGGGAGCCCCGTGCTAGGCGTGCTGCGTCGTCCTCGCTGGCTCAGCCTGCGTATGGGTCACGTCCGGGCGTCCCTCAGTGTCTCCTGGGGCCTCGTTCCAGGACACACGGCTGCCGGGTGTCCCCTGCACCTGCCAGCACCACAGAGTGCAGCCGCAGCTACAGGGACCCCGTCTCCAGGCCACCAGCTGTGCAGCTCCCCAGACCCGTCCTACGCTCCCTAACACAGGGGAACCCCTCCGTGAACACCTGTTCTAGCGGTCATGTAGGGAGTCAGGACAAGGGGAGATTTTTCCTGGAGAGTGCTGGCTGGTGCTCTGTGGCCCATGTGGTCACGCAGGGTGAGCTGCGCTCCTCTCTCTCGGTCATGGCCACGCGTCTGCTTGTGCCTCTGAACCCACACAGGCACTGCCACCTGTTCCCGGCGGCCACCGACCTCACCACTTGTGGGGCTGACCGGCTCCCGCTAGGTGCAAAGTCAGCCTCTAGGACGTGTGTGCCAATGCTCCCACTCGAGCGGCTCCGCTGTCCTGACGCTCTGCTCTGGGGAGGGGCCTTCCCTGGAGCAGGTGCTCGCAACCACCTCAGCCCGGGCCTGCCTTCGCGCATCTCCCCGAGGGCTGGGCCGGTGCTGGCGGCTCGGGTCTGCAGCATCGCCCTACTGTTCATCACCTCGCAAGTGCACCTGCGAGGGGAACTCCGTGCGGTGCACTCTGTTCCTAAGAGCCCCGTGTCTGCCCCACGTTCTTGAGACCCCAGGGCGAGTGGCCGGGTGGCATCCGGAGTCCCCGTCCTGGGCTCTGTCCTGGAATACAGGTGGACTTTGTAACGGCGACCACTTCCTGTTTTGGGGAACTGAAGTCTTGATGGCAAATCTGGGAGCAGGCGACAGGCACTGGGGTCCCAGAAGCAAGCCTGTGCCTGCGGGCTCACTGCTCTCAGCTGCCGCGGCTGCACGCGGGTGGCTGGCCACTGGCTGAGGGGGGTGAGGCCCGGAGCTGGAGTAACTGACCTCACGTTGGGCTACACATGGCAGATTTGGGGCCCATGTGTGGGCTGGAGGAGGGACCACCTCCCTCAGCCACACTCTTACGAACCAGAAGTAACTTACTCTCGAAAAATGCCCGCCTGCCTGCCTGCCTGCCTGCCTGCCTCCCTCCCTCCCTCCCTCCCTCCCTCTCTCTCTCTCTCTCTCTCTCTTTCTTTCTTTCTTTCTTTCTTTCTTTCTTTCTTTCTTTCTTTCTTTCTTTCTCTCTCTCTCTCTTTCTTTCTCTCTCTCTCTCTTTCTCTCTCTCTTTCTCTCTTTCTCTTTCTTTCTCTCTCTCTCTCTTTCTCTCTCTCTCTTTCTCTCTCTCTCTCCCTCTTTTTCTCTCTCTTTCTCTCTTTTCTCTCTCTCTTTCTCTCTCTCTCTCTTTCTCCCTCTCTTTCTCTCTTTCTCTCTTTTCTCTCTCTCTCTCTTTCTCTTTCTTCCTTTCAATAGTTATTTATTGATTTGAAAGGAAGAGTTATAAAAAGGTGGGGGGTGGGGGAGAGAGCAAACAGATCTTCCATCCACAGGTTCACTCCCCAGATGGACACAACGGCCCCGGGCTGGGCCAGGCAGAGGCCAGGAGCCTGGAGCTCCATCTGAGTCTCCCACGTGGGTGGCAGGGGCCCAAGCCCTTGGACCATTTTCTGCAGTTTTCCTGGGGCATTAGCAGGAAGTTGGATCTGAAGGGAGCAGCTGGCACTCCAGCCGGCGCGCACACGGCTGCCGGCATCCGCTTTCTGTAAGCGGCTGGGTCACTCGCGCCTGACCTCTGGGCTGCGGGTTGGCTGCCACCCTCTTTCCAATCGCAGCCTTGTGTAGCTGCTGCAGGGGGAGTAGAAGAGAACATGCAGGTGTGTAGGCTGCGGGTGGAGACTGAGGGTTGGGGCAGAAGGCAGAGGAGCAGCCCAGAGCCCGGAGGAGGGGAAGGAAGGAGACCACACACGCACTGAGACCCGAGACGCGGCCGGGGCCCACAGCCTGTTCCGAGTCTGCCTCCAGCTCTTGTCTGCAGCCTGTGGATGAGTTCACGGGCAGCCGGGTCCTGCCCCAATGTCGCTGCCTGCGGGCAGCCAGGCCCGGGGCCGGCCGCTGGAGCTGGGGCTCTACTTCAGATGGAGTTGAAGTCTTGCCTGCCCACGCCAGGAGCGCAGGAGGAGCTGCCGCTCTGTAGCACGCGCACCCTGCCTTCTCCGCCCGCCACGTCACCTTTGCGGAGCAGAGAGGGGAGAGCCGGGCGGAAGGGGGGCAGAGACCCGGCCAGGCCTCTTTCTGGGCTCGTGGTGTCCTGGGAAAGCGAGTCTTCCTCACTGACGTCTTAAGGCGACCGTGCCAGTAGTTAAAACGCGGGTGCATGGACCGCTGGTGTTTAGCCAGTGTGCCCCGTTCTTGGGGACACCACTGCGCGCTGTTCACCGCGGGCGGCAGCTGCTTCATACAGAAGTCGCCCTTGACAGTGAGTTCCTCACAGACTGGGGGGGCCTGGAGGCTCTGGAGGCCGAACCAGCCCTTGACGGGCCCACGCCCTCAGGCCACGGGGACGCTCCCCTCTCGGGGCTGGCTACATACACGCCGGGAGTTCCGTTTGGAGATGACAGCACTTTTTCCTAATGGGTTACCGTTTGTGTCTCACTGGACAGCGCGTGATCGAAGCCAGGGCCTGAGCTCAGCGTGCCGGCACCAAGCGTCACGGGACGCTCCCCACGGCTTCCTGGCCCGGCCACCCCTCCTCGGGGAGTCCAGCCCACTGGGCCGCATTTGCCCAAATAAATGGCCCTGCAGGGCATGGCAGGACCCCACCCCCAACTTCCTCTGGAAATGAGAATTAAAACAATTATAGGAGCAACAGGAGAGCGTAATAAGAGAAAAAAACATTTTAAAGAAATTATTCAAAAAATATTACGAGCCGACGCCTGGCGCCTCTCCAGCCCCACTAATTGCACATTAATCTGCTGAAGGATTGCGTCATCGCTCAGGGATGGAAGTCTCCTCGTGGCTTAAATCCAATCACAGCGCCACATTTTTCTTGATTTCAGTGAAGTAAATGTGGCAATTATCACAACATAAAAACGGCGCTTCGTTTTCATCAAGGCGGAGGCGTGGCCAGGGCCGTCAACACAGCTCCCTGCACGGCTGGTTTACGTGTTTACGTGTTTACCTCTTCACTCCATTTATCCAAATGAAAGGACTTGGACGTATTTAAGGTCGCCTGTCACAGGCCCGGAGCGAAGTCGCGCTCTCTCACTTTCCACGCTGCCTCGCAAACTTTATTCCGGCGTCTTCCCGGCGAGTCGGGTCATCGCCCACGGAACTCGCGGGAGAATTCTGTCGAAGCTTCCGCCCGGCTGCTCAGAGAGCTGGCAGGCGAGGGCTGAGGGCGGCCCACGCTGTCGCCATGACGCACACCGTCCAGGCCACCGCCTTGCGCCATCATTGTCCCCGGCCTGTGGCCCCGGCCTGTGCAGTCGGAGCTCGGAGACAAAGCATTCTCTCATGAGCGAGGACGCGGCCCGGCCTCTCGTGGGAAAGCGGAGCCGCGGAGCTGGCGCGGTGTACCTGGCACCGCGGAGACCCTGTCACTCGGGCAAAGCTAAACATTCCCCATTGTGTTTAGAAATGTCGGAGCAGGGACTATTTATAAATGCCTAAACACAAAAGCACTTAAGCCTTCAGGCGGCTGATGGAGAGGGGCTGAGTCCCGGGAAGTCGGGGCTGCAGCCTGCCCAGCTCTGCCCTGGGGGCGCCCGCGCGGCCTGCAGCCGCTGGGGTCACGGCAGCCAACGGCGCCACCTGGCCAGCCCCCAACACAGTTCCCAGGGTCGCCTCTTTAATCTTTGTGCTCAGGGAAGCCAGGGACAGATGGGGGGACTGGTGAGCCCCCTCATTCTTCTGTGACACACAGGGCGAGCCCACACTCAGGGTACCCACTGAGTCTCCCATGGGTGACCTCGGGAGGGGAGCGAGAGCTTAACCCAGCCCGGGCAGAGGTCATGGGGCCACCCGGGCCTTCTGTCCCTGTTCTGGAGGTCCTGGGAGCGAGGCGGGCTGGAGACCCCACAGGCACCTGGGGTGCATCCTCAGAGGCCTCACAAGGAGGACGCGGGGGCCAAACCCCTCGGTTCTGAAAACCCAGAGAGTCTGTGGACGCCTGGTCTTTAACTTTCGGTTGCAGATAGTCGAATGAACACAGAGAAGCATTTGTTCCAACTGTGCACGAAAACTTGACATCTCTCATCCGCCCGGCACGGCGTCCACGCCCAAGTTTGTCCCCTGAGTCTGACCTAGGGTTTACTGCACACCTGTGCAGGGGCCATTCAGAAAGTTCACGAATCAGTGGAATTGAATGGTAAACTGACCGTGGTGCAAAAAACTTTGGAAATCTATGCATAGTTCTCCCATAAGCTTTCTGAAGACCCCGACACACGCACCGATTTCAGAACTTGGGGCCCAAAATGAAGCCACCTTTTGATCCGTTTTCCGTGGGCCTTCCCAGGTGCTCGTGTGTCTGAGCCTAGAAGCTGCAGCATGTCCAGGAAGTCCTGGGTGCATCCCCGGAGCCCTGAGATCCACCCTTGGGACGTCCGCAGCCGAGAGGTGGCTGAGCCCGTTCTGCTGGGCTTCACGCAAGACGCTTGTCTGGAGAGGAAATCAGAGCCCGGCCATGGAGGAAGGCAAGGAGGCAGGCGCTCTGTGCTCGGCTCATGCCCACAGACGCTGGCCACTGCCATGGCCCTCGAGCAGCTCACGTGGACGTGGACGTGACAGAGCCCAGCCCCTGGGGCTCCAGGAGGCTCAGCCTGTGCTGTGCGCGACCATTTCACCCCCTCCGTCTCCACAGCGTGAGCCTCTCGGAGACGCAGGAAGTCAGGCTCTGTCTTTGTGTTATTTGTACTCCTTGAGTCCCAAGGCTGCTGTGGCTCCCGGCCACACAGAGTCAGCCCTGCCCTGCGTCCTGGCTGCCACCATCACAGGACCTGCTGTCGGGTGAGGAGGAGGACTCGGAACCCGGGAGGCGGAGGAAGATGAGGAGGTACCGACTGGAGCGATTTCGGGATTTTTCTGGTGCAGCAATGGTGACATAGAGGTGGAGTGACACCGGGAGGCCCCGTGGCCCCCTGGCTGCCAAGACGTCCTTTGGGGAGGGTCCTCGCATGCGGAGACCCCTGGGCGCACGTGGTAAGTTGTCTGAGTGGGGAGCAGAGAACTGGGGGGGGGGGCAGGCTGTGACTGCACTGTGTGCTGTGACGTCAGCTCTAGCTGTGGGAAAAGACTCCGGGAGGAAACCCACGCCCAGCAAAGAGGGGGCTTCAGGGACCAGGCCGGAGGACGTGGCCCCAGCCGGGAGAAGCCTGTGCCTCGCTGGGTCTTCCAGGCTGCGTGGACGAGGGCGAGGCCCTGCGGAGGCCGAGCATGGTTCTCCCCACGCGGAAGTAGCACCTGTGTGGGAGGCAGAGCAGGAGGGGGCGCTCAGGGTCCCGGGCGACCCTGAGACGCAGGCCCAGGTGCAGAGCGTCTCCCTCGCATATGCGCTTCCCCGCATGCCCGCTGCACAGGGCCGGACCCGGGCACTCTTTTGTGTAAAGCTGACCCCCCTCAAGCCTGGTTCCCCAGGAAGGCCTGGGGGCCGCCGCCAGACCCCAGATAACCCTTGGTGGTCCCTCTCAGCAGCAGTGCCATCTAATTTGGGTAAATTGATGTCGTGTGGGAGACGTTTGCACAGACTCCTCATCCATTATTGCACGATTTTTCATAATAAGGGCACTTCCTAAGTCAAACAACGCCCAAGTGGGGCTCAGCGAGCCGCGGCCTTGAGTGCATCGGGGTTTATTTTTCTGGTGGGGAAAATAAACTCTCACTTTGACTAATAACCCCGGTGGAATGCGGGTCAAGAGCGCCGTGGAAACGGGCGTGCCCGTCCTGCTCGGAGCCGCTGGGCCGAGCCGAGCGCGTGGGGCCGGGGGAGCGTGCCGGCTACTCACCCAGGAGGAAAACCTCCTGGGCTCCTTTGCATCCTGCAAACACACAAACAGCTGTGAGGGCTTGTTATTAAAATACTTCATCCTTAACGGACAATTGTTTATATTCATGCTTAACCTTTAGCTGGTGAAAATTTTAAACCAGTAGCTAATCTAGCAGACAGGAGGGCGTATCTGCTGACGGTGTCTCGCCGGGAAGAAGGCTGCCCCAAACACGCAGCTCATTCTGCAGGCTTCTTACCCCACGGAGAACACGGAGGGACACGGAACCCCCGTGTGCACCCTGGGTCTGCAGCACGGAGCCCCCCCGCAAGGCCACCCTGCAGCTTTGCTCTATGGCTGGAAGACTCCCTTGGAGTGAGTGGCCACAGGCAGAGAGGGGCGTCGTGGCTTGGGGTTTGGGCTGCTCTCTCTAAAGGAAGACACAGCCAGCGGTGGGGCCAGGTAGGCCACAGGCATGCCAGCCTCCCTGGGAGCCCCTGCCCCGGGGATCTGGTGCGCAGATTGGGTGCAGGTGCAGAGCAGCAGGGGTAGAGAGCAGCTTCCAGGAGACAGAGCAGCGACTCCACGGAGCTCCCGGCTCTCAGCCCATTTCTGGGACCGTGCTGAGCGCACAAGCACCCACGCTCTCTGTTCCATCACACAGGATGCTCCAGCTCCTGGTATCCTTGATTTAAAATTATTTTTTCCATTCCACGGATTCTCCCTAAACCACTTCATCTGGAAAGCGCATGGTTAACAGATCACAGGTGCGTGTTGGTGGAAAATTGCTCCTCTCCGCAGAGTGGTGCAGTTGCCTGTGCTGTGTGTCCCCAGCTGCCCACCAAGGAAGGAAGACGCTGTCTGTGACATCAGTGACAGAGAGGGGCCCAGGGAGTGTGGGAAGAGACCATTGCTAGGGTGACAGGACCTCTGGGGAGTGGGGAATCCATGGTGACACCAGGCTGCCCCCACGGGGACACGAGGACCCACGCACCACGGAACAGGCGGTCAACAGGCACTCGCAAGCTCGTGTCCAGCAGCGCGTGGGGGGAAGGGACGCACGCGCTGGTGCCCGCTCCTGCCTGTGGCCGTGGCTGTGGCCGGGAGGTCCCCGAAGGAGTGGCCCCTGAACTGAGGCCTGGCTCGCTCAGCCAGTGCTTCTGGGACGTGGCCGGGCGCTGGGCCCGGGAGAGCTGCTTCCTGCCACAGCTCCTCCATCTGTTACCCGTTTTCCTACCTGGTCTGTGATGCCTGAGCTGGAAGGTGCTCGGAGCCCAGGAGTGGGAGCCGCGTGTTGCAGAGATGGGAGCTGCAGGGGTGAGGAGGGGGAGACGGCACTGAGGTCTCCGGGTCGCAGGCGCAGTGGAGCTGAGAAGTTTTGGAGGGATGGGCTGTGCCTCACACCTTGGAAACACCTGCTGTAACGATGCCAGTCAGCATGCCACAGCGGATCGTTTGACTTGTTCAAAGCTATTCGATTCTCATGAATTAGTTTTCGATACTGAGCGAGCAGGAGTTCACCGCGGGATGGAAACACAAACTGAAACCGCGCTCATCCCCGCGCTCCTGACGGGGCCCTCAGCACTGCTGCCCCAGGGTCCCCACTCAGCCTCGCTACGGGGAGCCGCGCCTCCCACAGCAGGCAGTTCCTGGACTCCGGTGGTTCTTTCTCTGGCCAGGTCACGGCCCGAGAGGCGCATCGTACGGCACTCAGCTTGATTTCTGGGCAGCGTCTCTCCAGACACCGGAGCTCCCTGCTTTCTCAAGGCGATTCACGCGCTGGACAGCGGTGCTCGGACCCGTGCCCGGGGGAGGCGATGAAACCTCCCAGCACGTGAGGACCTGGGAGAGCCCTCAGGCCCTGCCCGCTCCTCCTCCAGGATCGTCCCGGGGCTCCTGGCCCCTCCTGGGGAGGGCAGTGGGTTAAAGGGGTGGGGCCGTGCGTCTGGTGGTAGATTTCTCAGAGCCCCTCAAGCCTCCAGGACTGAGTTTCTGGGATCTCGAGTGCTCCCCGAGCGATGCCCCGGCTGGACGGGCAGATGAGGCTGCAGACCCACGTGCCCACTGCTCAGATTCCAATCCAGGATCCAGAGCTCCTCAAGTGGTGACACTACCCACCACTCCTGGAGACAGGCCCTTGGTGCCTCAGTCGCCTGGTCGCCCTGTCACAGGATAGTCCCCAGCCTAGGGGTCTCTGCCCACTGGCCCTTGCCAGCCAGAGTCCCAAGCTTCACCATACCTAGATACACACAGCCAGCACCAGCGAACCCTGACCTGGACACAAAGCCAGCCAGCACCAGTAACACCCTGACCTGGACACACACAGCCACACCAGCGACACCCTGACCTGGACACACAGCCACACCAGCAACACCCTGACCTGGACACACACAGCCACACCAGCAACACGCAGACCTGGACACACAGCCACACCAGCAACACCCTGACCTGGACACACAGCCACACCAGCGACACCCAGACCTGGATACACTCAGCCACACCAGCAACACCCTGACCTGGACACACACAGCCACAACGCCAGCAGCACACCTGCATGCCTTTGGCTCTCAGTGTGTGACCTGTGGCTCAGACCACGGCCAACAGTGCATTCTACACCGAGACCCAGGTGTGTGGGGGGACTCTGAGAAGCTCACGGGGAATGTGTATGCAGAAAAATCTATGCACGGCTTCAGAAGCGTCCACACAACAACATGCTCACCTGTGAACGCATACAGAACTGACATGCAAACATCACGAAACAACACCTGGGCTGGCCAGGTATCAGCCACTCCGTATTTTACTCTGATTATCATCATGGAAGTCTGCCAATCCAAGAAACAGAAAGCCCATGGACAGCTCGAAACACTCAGGTTCGTCACTCAAATGCACAGAAGTCTTAAAGTCGAACCGGAGGCTATTTAGGAAAAACTCTTAAATGCCCATTAGAAGGAAATCGGCTTGAGCCCCACAGGAGCCACTAGTAGATTCAGCTGATAAGCGTGCTGCTCGCAAGGGTTAATTTTCTTAGTGTTATTTAAATATTTATTTATTTTCATCCACTTGAAAGGCAGAGAGAGAGAGAGAGAGAGAGAGAGATCTTCCTTCCGTTTGTTCACTCTCCAAATTCCCACAACAGCCAGGCAGAAGCCACAGGCCCAACACTCCATCCGGAGCTCCCGTGGGAGTGGCGGGGTCTAAGCTCCCCAGCCACCGCCTGCTGCCTCCTGGCGTTAGCCGGAAGCTGGGCTGGAAGTGGAGCAGCTGGGACTGGAACCTGCGCTCCAATGCAGCTGGCAGGCCCTGCGAATGGTGCCTTAACCTGCCGTGCCACAAGGCCTGCCTCGTTTTACTGTCGTTGGGGTATAACTTACATCCAGAAAAACTCCCATTCGAGGCGAACGACTGAGTGGGTTTTCGTACGATCACAGCGTTGTGCGGCCACTGTCACTGCCTCCTTCCAGAACATTTTGACCACGGCTCAGAGCAGTTGCCCCCTCACTTCCGCGAGTGCTCCGGGGGCTGATTCCTTCCTGTGCCCGCGATCTCACTGAGCAGCTCTGAGCGCGTTACGCGGACTCCGCGGTAGCTGAATGGCGGCAGGAGAACTGGTGCTGCGAATCCCCGCTGCACACGGACGGAAAGCCAGCCGACCTCCCGGTGCAAGTATTCCACACGGTTCAATGAAACTCAGCGTCTTCCACCCCGCACTCTCTGCCTCCACCAACGCCAGCCAGACGGCACAGCCTTAAGGAAGAAGCCTCTCGGAGGCCACAGGTGCAGCTGGCGGCGGAAATACCATCTTGGCAAACACCGAGGATGTAGGGGACGCTGCTCCAGCTCGGCGTGCAGGTCCTCCAGGCGCAGCAACAAGCCGGCATCACCGTTCGCAGGCTCAGAGCGCGTCGTCCCGGCCTCCTCCCCTGAGCAACGGAGAGGATTGATTCTAGCTTTGTCTCATGATTTCAAGTCGGACCACCCTCTGGGCATCCATTCCAGGTCAGCTTTATCAACGGCAACAAAACTCTGACAGTGTGAAGCGCGCGTCTGAGAACACACAGCGAGTGGAGCTTTCAAAGAGAGCGAGGCATTGACTTTCAAAACAGCTCTGTCTACTGCGTGCAGTCATGATAAGGGCCCTTTCCAGTGAAGAACTGGCTGGGCGGGCGGCTGAAGGCAAGGCTGTCTTTCCCAGGCAGGTGCAGCTCCACCAGCCTGTGGCTGTGGCCTGGGGAGGGGACGTTTCCTCCCCGGCTCTCTGAGCACCCGGGTTCCGCACTGGCTGGACGGGACTCCCGGTGCCTGTCCACAGGCACTGCGCCCACCGCCAGCTGCCCTGGGTTCTGCAGGCCTCAGGGGTGTCCCTGGTCCCTGCTCTGGGGACTCATTCACCAAGTCAGACGGGACAAGGGCTGCCAGCCTGCAGGGCTGCCGCGGCCCGTCTGGGTGCCTCTGCCATTCCGTCACTTCTGGGAGAGATTAGGAGAGAATTTATACGCATGCCGGGATGGCCTCAGGGGCGCCCTGTGTAGAAGGTCCCCTGGTCACGGAGGGCCGGCTGCCCGCTCCTGGGGACCGGTGCAGACTCAGAGCGGAGAGGACGTGTCTGCACCCTGCTGCTCCCCTGGGGCTCCCCCCACCACGGTGAAGGTGGCGTCCGGCATGACGGTGGGACCATGAGCACTGCCTCACCTGTCAGCCTTGGGTCCCTCCCCTCAGAGCCCTGGGGCAGTGTGCCGGCCTGGTGTGGGGACAATGCCCCTGAGAGCAGGCTGGGCTGGGGACAGCGCCCCTGAGAGCAGGCTGGGCTGGGGACAGCGCCCCTGAGAGCAGGCGGGGTTGGGGGCAGCGCCCCTGAGAGCAGGCTGGGCTGGGGACAGCGCTCCTGAGAGCAGGCGGGGTTGGGGACAGCGCCCCGAGAGCAGGCTGGGTGAGCTACAGCTCTTGGGCGTTCACGGAGACAGCAGTCAGCACACTCTAATCTGGTCCCCACCTGCGATGCCGGCATCCCATGGGGCACCAGTTGGAGTCCCAGCTGCTCCACTTCTGATCCAGCTCCCTGCTGCTGTGCCTGGGAAAGCAGTGGAGGATGGCACAAGTCCTTGGGTCTCAGATCCACGTGGGAGACCCGGAAGAAGCTCCTGGCTCCTGGTTTTGGCCTGGCCTAGTCCTGGCTGTTGCAACCATCTGGGGAGTGAACCAATGGATGGAAAATCTCTCTCTCTGCTCTCCCTCTCTCTCTGTAACTCAGCCTTTGAATTAAGTAAGTAAATAAATAAATAAAAAATAAGTAATGAATAATAATAAAATAACTGGTCCCCTCACCATATTGTCTCATCTGCCCGTCCAGGACCCATTCTGATGGGCACCGAGCCCCCAGCAGCCTGGGTGCCAGGGCTCAGACCTGGCCCCATCCCTGTGCCGGTTACAATGTCTGTGAAAGTTGTGGCCATGACCTTCAGGAGGGCCTGTAGGGACGGCCCACTGTCAAGACAAACTTTATTCTGTGGTTTAACGTCTCATTAACTTTTCTGGGACAACGGATTTTTAACTTGCATTATAGTCAGGGGCTTACCTCTCTGCTCACTGAAGGAGTCCAACAGATCAAAAGTAAGAAGACCGCTGTACAGTCAGGCCTTTCTAAACACACGCAGACCATTGTCAAAGGTAAGCGGATATTGCTCAGAAAGCAGAACACCGGGACTCATGGAAACATGGTGTCTGTGTCTACTAACGCCGGCCTAGGCCGTGTAGACGGTGCTGGGTCTTTGGGAGTCACCGCAGACAGCAAGAACAGGAGGGCAGGAGCCAAGCTGCTGGGGGTCTGACACAAACGCACCACTAACGAAGGAAGATGCACGGTTACTGCACAAATCCGGATGCCGATTGGAGCAGCCCCGGGTCTGATCTTCTCTCTGCCATTAGCTGCCCGCTCGTGACAGCCGTGAAGCACAGAGCCGGTCGTGCATCTCGTGACGTCACCGTCGACCTGGGTAAGGGAGCTGCTCCCGGGCCCTGACGCGCGGGGCACAGCACGCAGGCCTCGCTTGCTCAGCCCTTAGTCCCGTCACTGGCAGAAAGAACGGATCTCAACGGCGGCCTCTGCTGGGCTACGCGGTAAACTGAGGCACATCCTTCCCTCCTTCGGAGCGGCTGTCGCCTCTCGGAGTGTCTCAGAAGGCTTAGCCATCTGCAAACCCAGGATCCCCAAACTGGGAATCGCACCAACGATAACCTTCTCGTCCCATGCACGGCCACATCGCACGTGGCTGAAGGTTCCGTGGCTTTTGTGCCATGGGGGTGGGGGTCAGCAGGGGCCGGCGGGGCGGCCGCACACGAGCGTGGCAGGCGTTTGCGAGAGGGGCCTGCAGCCGGCCGCCTGACCTGCAGCTGCAAGGGACAAACGGGCAGCAGAGAGCAGAGCTCTGGGCTCCCCTTAGAGACACGCCGGGAGAACGGGCCGGCTCAGTGCTGCACGCGGAAATCAGCATCAGGTGCCCGCGCCGCTGGCCCCCGACCCGCCGGGCACCCCCCGAGCAGCCTCTCTGGCAAGGCCGTCTTGGGGTTGTTCCGACAGACCTCGGCAGGAACTCGTCTGGAACTTCGTGAGAAAGACATCCCCGCCCCGTGTCTGAGTTTGGTGGCACAGCAGCCCCCACAGCAAGACACGCAACGTGTGCTGCCCAGACTCGCCCAGCCCCAAGCCAGGGTTGTCCTCCGTGTCCTGACATGGCTGCGGGGGTGGGTGCCCGGTCAGGGGCACCTCACCTGGTACAGGAGGGCGCAGGAAGCTCCCAGGGCCTGGGCCTGGTCGGGGCTTGGCTGGGCCTCTCCCCCAGCGTCAGGAGTCTCTGCTCCTGGGGAAATCCGCCCGGGGGGGGGCGGGGGGCGACAGCGGCACCCAGGAGAGCGCTTGCACGATTTCGCGTCCCTCTCATTCAACCCTAGCGAAACCGCACGGGAGGACAGCGCGATCCTGGGAAGACGGCATTGACTTGGCTGTGGCAACAGCATCTAGGCCCACGGCTGCTCGTGCCCAGCGGCAGCGAGGCCGCCCTGGCTTTCTGAGGCCACTTCTAAACCCCCACGGGTCCCAGGCCTCACTGCAGCCTGGAGCCGTCATCAGGCGTCAGGGCGGGAAACAGCGTTCTTACCGCACAGGAGGGATGGGGCTACTGGCAGAATGAAGCCCCAAAACGCTGAGATCATGGGGCCCGTTTCGGCCGGCTACTGGCGAGTCCGTCTTCAGAAGAGGATCCCTGTGCCCTGTGGAACTGCAAACAGGGCTCTGTGGTGCTTTTGCTGGGCCGTGGGCTCCGTGGAGCGCTGTGCCACGTGCTCCATGCCAGCGCAGGCTGAGACCACGTGGCGCCACGGAACAGATGGATGCCACGTCCTCGTGAGCTCTGGTCTCCATTTCTTCCGATGGAGCACCCGCAAGGTGACTTGCAGCGAATGTTCAGAGGAAACGTGAAACCCGGGCGAGTATAGACCGGTGGGAGAGGTGCCAATGAGATGGTGACAGCCAACATCACCGGGCCCCAGCTCCTGCCTCCAGCTCCCGGCTAACTCAGGCCCTGGGCAGCAGTGGTCAGGGGTTGGGTACTTAGGTCCCTGCCACTCACCTGGGAGACTTGGATTGAGCCCCCAGCCCTCAGCCCCAGTCTGGCCCAGCTCCAGGACAAAGGGGGCACTGGGGGAGTGACCAGTGGGAGGAATCGCAGTCTGGTGGGCTCTCTCTGCCCACAAATAAGTAAGTAAGTAAAGAAATAAGTAGAAAGTTCACGGTGGTGGGGGTACTGGCTCCCTGCCAGGGGGGCTAGGTGTGCCCCGTCCTGGCCTTCTCCTGGGCACTGGACTGTGCGCTGTCTATGGCTAACACTTCCTGTCCGTACAGTGTGTCTGTGCCCCCTCGATTCAGCATCATTCGGAGATAACCGTCCTTCTCCCCGAGCCCTGGGAAGGGGGCAGGCGCAGAGCAGGCTGCGTGCCAGTTATGAGGTCCAGCAGGCGCTTCCTGGAGCCCCAGCTCGTCTTGGGTAGCGAGCAGACGAGGGGAGGGGAGAAGCCGGTGCTCTGTGACCGCGTGGTACCCACCTGGGCCTGCACTTGGGGTTGTCCTTTTGACGCGGAGTCGGCAGTTTTAATTGTGTTTAGACTCCCAAACCAGCAGGATGGACTCAGAGCAGGGACCGCGCGCCCAGGAGCAAAGCGGGATGACAGCGCCTGCTGCCGACATGGGCGCTGTGTGGTCTTATTCACCCGGTGACGAGGACAATCCCGGCCCCTCGGCTCTGCACGTGCGTGCGTGTGGTTTTAAGAGGGTGCGGTCTTGGTCACCCTGTACAGTCCTTAGATGTGCAGAGTGGAGGGGTGAAGTAGAGCCCTGGTAATGAGCGGCCCCGCCCTTTCTTTTCCCGGGACTCTGGCTTCTTCCTGGGACTTGAGATTCAGCTCCTTGACTTGGTTTCTAAGTTTCTCCTGGACTCCAGCCACCCTCAGTTCTGCCCGGGTTGATTTGATGTGGGGACATTATTCCTGAGGCTACAGACGCCGTCTCTCCCCAACCAGCTGACTTAGCATAAAAATAAAATTGAATCACAGCGATGGACTTTTGTCTATCCAGCCCTCTTCATTCAACTAGAGTTAATAACACCAGGGTTTCCTCTCTCTCCTCAAATAGCATCAAATATGTGAAATTGAAATTAGCACATCTCCAGGACGATCAGGCCAGGGATTTTTTTCTTGAATTCACTCATTTGGAACTCAGTCTTTGCTGACCGGGTGGTGCAGGTGGCACTGGACGTCCTGGGTTATTGTGTTGTGATAGAGAGAACCCACCAAGGCAGAGGGAAAAGCCGAGAAGGCATGAAAGAGAGAAGGCGCTGATGAGGACGGCATCCGAAGCCGGGAGGTGCTGGACCCCCCCACCCGGGCTCTGAGGGACGAGCTCGGCCCCCCGCCCTACTCAGGGCTGAGGGGCTGCGGCGTGTGTGACACTGAGCAACAGCGCTCATTTTGCTGGGAGTGGTGAGAGCGCTGCCTGTGTCTGAGAACAAGGGGACTTCGGGGGAGGAGAGTCCAGCAGAGGGGACACCCCAGGGGCATGCAGTGAGCAGGCGAGCGAGGCAAGGGGACGGGCTTGTGACGTGCAGAGGGGGTTTGCACCAACAGAGGTGTGGACCCAAACAGGCCCCCGGGGACTGGGCAGGCCCCCCGGGCTCGCAGGGCCCAGCCCGCTGTGCCGACCAGCACAGGGCTCCCACGTGGACGGCAGGCCCTCCTTCCCCGGGGCCATGCTCTCTCCTGATCACGCAGTGACCTAGAAGACAGGAAGGGAGCCGTCTCTCTAAGGACACGAGGATCCCGTGGGAACAGGAGTCAGGTGCGCGCTGAGGCGGGACTCCGTGGCCCCACTGGGTATTGATAAACGGCCTTAGTTTAAGGTGAGGGGGATTTACTTTAACTGGCCTGGCCAGGCGGTAGGATTCCTTATCTGATGCTTTCCTGCTTTGCTAACGAGGTAATGAGCAGCACCATTCTCTGGCTAAGAGGCTCAGCGCATTAGTGAGTGATGTGAGCCCCCCGCGCCTGCCCTCTGCCCGGCAGGACTGCCTATGTTGCGAGTTCCACTGGACTTGGACGTTGTCTGGGTTTGCCCAGAGCTCCAGGTCTGCTGTAACAAGGCTCCTCTCCCACCCTTGGCTTCTCCTCCTTCCGGGCGCGCTCTCCACAGCCAGTGCACACTCAGAACGGACGGGCTCCCTCGAACTGTGTGTGTCTCTTGGGCAGACCTCCACTCCACCCCGGGACAATAGCCCGGTCTCTGACTTTCCCGTTTCAGGGAGGGGCATGGGGCACCGTGATCGCCACCGCCTGGGTGTGGGCACCAGCTCCATCTTCCTGCTAATGTGCGCCCAGAAGGCGGCGGCTGACTCAAGGACTTGGGAGACTCGGATGAACCTGGCCCCATCCCAGCTGTGGATGGCTTTTGGGGAGTGGACCAGTGGAGGAGAGATCTCCTTCTGTCTGTTTGACTCTCTCTGATTTTTAAATAAATAAAGCTAAATTTAAAAGAAAACTCTAGCATGTCTGCCCAGTCTCCTGGTCCTCCCACCTCGCTCATGTTCTCCCTGCCACCTCCTCTCCCCACTTCCACCTTGTGCCCCCCACCCCAGGTACTTCCTTCCTGGGAGCGGGAATGAACTTTGAGATCTTGTAAAACCCAAATTTAGAAGCCACTGCTCCAGTGCATTGCCCGTCAGCTGCCCCTCACTTCCCTTTCAATAGAGTGAAGGAGTTGTGTGGCTGGACAGACCCCGGGGCACCTGACCGGACCCCTGTCCTCCGCGTCTGTCTTTCCACCATCTTTGTCCCACTGCTCCGTATTTTCAGCAGCGCTACCTGCCCAGGCTTCTTAGAAACGTGAAATTCCTCCATGCTCAGGGCAGCCCCACGCTGCTGCCTCTGTCTGGGAGCCTCTGCTGTCCATCCCAAGCTGGGCCCCCAAACTGACCCTCTGTGCCCCCTTGTTTCCTTGGCAATGCTCTCTGTGTGGCCTTCGGCGTCTCAAAGTCTGAGTGTTTACACTGGATGTGTGCCCAGCCCAGTGCCTGACAGAACAGGCCCCTCACCAAGTGAATGGGTGGTGGGTGGTAGGTAGTGGGCAGATGGATGGACAGATGGGTGGATGGGTGGATGGGTGGAAGGGTAGATGTTGTGTGGGTGGGTGGTTGGATAGGTGGATGGATGGGTGGATGGGTGGATGGATGGGTGGATGGGTGGAAGGGTGGAAGGGTGGATGTTGTGTGGGTGGGTGGATGGGTAGCTAGGTGGATGGATGGACAGATGGGTGGATGGCTCGACAGATGGATGGGTAGATGAATGGGCAGACGGATGGATGGATGGATGGATGGACAAAAACTCGGAGGCTTTTATGGGTTGAGAACATAAATATTCTAGGTCATCTAAGAGAATCAAACTTAGCCAGGTAGAGAATTGCACAAAGTTCCACCGTTTTTACCAGGGAATCTAGATTTACTCCGAGTTCCTGTTCAGCTCTCTCATTTTGCTTCTCTTTTGTTCCAGTGGAAACAATTGTTTTTGGGAGTTTAACAGAAAAAGTGTGAGGAAACCCAAGAGCATAATTGTGTAGAAAACACACTTCCCCTTTCATAAAGGAGTCGCTGTGGGTGCCGATTCGGGGATGTCACACAGGCTCGCAGGACTGCCTACCCCCCCCCATGCGGGAGGGCTGGCCGTGCGTGCGGGAAGCCCCAGCCCACGTGAGTCCTGAGCGCTTGGGGCGCCCTGCTCTCCCGGGAGCTGTCACTGGCGCATTATCAAGCCCAGCGCGGTTCAGATCCCTATCGGCCACTTAGGCTTGCCATGTCTTCATCTCTCACTCAGACACATTTTCCCCTTGGATGATAGTAAAGGGCATCTCCAACGCCCGCACCTCTCGTGTGGAATTGTGAATTTGTCGTGGTGGATTAGATTAATCAAAAAGGCCACAGAAGAAGAGTCCCCATGTGTGCCTCTCAAGCCCAAATAACTCTGTCAGTTTTTAAGCCTAGACACCACCTTCTGCAGCCCGCCCCACATGCTGTTTCAATCGACCTCACGCAGCTGAATGTGTATTTAACCCAACCCTTGGTGGCTGGAATCTAAGCTACTGTTTGAATCGAAAGGCAGGGATTAGAAATGCCGTCCAACGTGGAAGCCGGCAGCTTCCAGCCACTTGTCTTCACGAGAGCCAACTGTACGGCGTGATGGCTGCCTTCGAGCCCTCCACAATTATACATCTGGGAAGTCTAATAAACGCTTCTCTGGATGATGGGCGGCATTACAACCCTGAAACACTGGTATCAGAAGCACGCATCACAAATCATCAAAACGCGTGAACGGATCACGGGGCACCGCAACCTTCCCTTGATCCGCATCCGTTTCCTTTAGCAAAAGAACAATAAAGAATTCACTGGTAGGAGAAATACAGAAAACCGCGTTCAGGATATTTCCTATTTACAAGAAAAGACGCTTTTATCTTCTCTGGCAAAACTCACAAAATTTTGTACTTATAGATTTTTTAGTATTATGTGTGTTCTCTTTATTTTTTAAAAGATTTTATTTATTTATATGAGACGTAGAGTTACAGACAGTGAGTGGGAGAGACAGAGAGAAAGGTCTTCCATCTGATGGTTCACTCCCCAAATGGCTGCAAGGGCTGGAGCTGCGCTGATCTGAAGCCAGGAGCCAGGTGCTCCTCCTGGTCTCCCATGCAGGTGCAGGGGCCCAAGCACTTGGGCCATCCTCCACTGCCCCTCCACTGCTGGACTGGAAGAAGAGCAGCCGGGACTAGAACCCACGCCCGTATGAGAGCAGGTGCTGTAGGCAGAGGATTAACCTACAGCGCCACCGCACTGGCCCCGAGTGTTCTCTTTTTGACATTAAAATAATCTTTGTATTTAAAGAGCACTATTTATTATCAAAATAATAGAAGTGCCGTATTGACCAAAAGTAAAATTATAACACACATACGCACGGCCAAGTTTTAATGCTGCGACCAAGAACAATCTACTTCTCTCGCCTTTCTGAGGCTCCTCTGCCATTACACTGGTGGGCAGTGCTGAGTTCCAGGGGACAGACAAGGCCGTCTGCGACCCTTGCGGGCTGCGTGTCAGCAGCGCAGGGCTGTGGTGTCTGAGACAAGTGCCGGCAGGGGTGGAGCCCACGGGTATTCCAGCTTCCTTGCACACTCTCTGTGCAAGCGCTCGCCAGGGAACGCCTGCCGCCCAGTGCACAGAGTGTGTAGCTGGGCACACTGTCGGGACCGTGGCACGTGGAGCAGATGCCCAGGAAAGGCCTGAAACCAAGTGCCAGCAAATCAGGCCTGTTTGCCCATAACCTAACCGATGACACAGCGTTCCTCGCAGAACAACATCACTGACAATGAACTTGAGCGTCCTCAACGGCCCCTACTCGGATTGTTCCGCACAGTCGGGAGTCAGCACACAGAGCAGCGAAGAGACCAAATACTCCCCAGGAGCAGACTCAAGAGGATGCAGAGTGGAGCCACACCGCGGGGACTTCAGCTCCAGCCGCCGCAGGTGATGGAGACACGAAGGGAAGCAGTGAGCGGACGAGGCCAGGTGGGGCTGCAGAGCCGTCGAGTCCCGGCTTGGGAATCGGGCTGCCGCTGGGAGACACTGGGAGGCTGGTGGCTGTGAACAACCGCTCATTTCTCACCACTCTGGAGGCTGCAGGGTACCAGGTCACGGCAGCAGAACCAGCGTCCGGCAATGGGCGCCCCTGGCTGACAGCACGGCCGGGGGAGGGGCGCACAGGTTCCGGGGCTGGTTTGATAGGGGCTCTAGTCACCGCCTGACACCACGGTCTCAGAGGTCAGCGTTGCAGCGTGTACATTTTACGTGGAGCTGACATTCCCACCAGAGTAAACACCGTATTCCATGTTCTAAAGAACTTGGTGGACAAAGGAAAATGGAGTTAGCAAAATCAAAGATAGATCAGCATTAAGAATCCATATCGCAGGGGCCGGCGCTGTGGCGTAGTGGGTAAAGCAGCCGCCTGCAGGGCCAGCATCGCATATGGGAACCGGTTCAAGTCCCAGCTGCTCCACTTCCAATCCAGCTCTCTGCTGTGGCCTGGGAAAGCAGCAGAAGATGGCCCAAGTCCTTGGGCTCCTGCATGCGTGTAGGAGAACTGGAAGAAGCTCCTGGCTTCTGGCTTCGGATCGGCGTAGCTCCGGCCATTGAGGCCAACTGGGGAGTGAACTAACGGATAGAAGACCTCCCTCTCTCTCTCTGCCTCCCTCTGTCTCTCCTTCTCTCTCTGTTTAACTCCAACTTTCAAAAATAAATAAATCTTTAAAAATAAATAAAATTATTAAAAAAATCCGCATTGCAGCCCTGAAAGATCAAACACAAAACACAGAGCAAGTGTAACACATGAGCGATGGGAGACTTGAGGCGATGGTCTTCAACACCACGTGTATGCATTTGTGTGTGTGTCTGTGTGTGTGCATGTGTGCGCACATGTCTGTGTGCGTGTGTGTCTGTGTGTGTGCACATGTGTGCGCGTGTGTGCGCATGTCTGTGTGTGCGTGTGTGTGCACATGTGCGATGGGAGACTTGAGGCGATGGTCAACACCCATGGACACAGACTGTGTGCGTGTGTGTCTGTATGTCTGTGTGTGTACATGTGTGCGTGTGTGCATGTGTGCGTGTGTGTCTGTGTGCATGTGTGCATGTGTGTGCGTGTGCATGTGTGTACATGTGTGCGTGTGTGCATGTGTGCACGTGTCTGTGTGCATGTGTGTGCATGTGTGCATGTGTGCATGTGTGCACGTGTCTGTGTGTGTGTGTGGTGTGCGTGTGCATGTGTGTGCGTGAGACCTAACAAACCGACCCCGGAACATCGGTGGGCACAGAGGCACTGAGGGCAGTGCAAGCACTTTGCAAAGTGAGGGACGCCCGAGTGACCAGTCCCACCCCACGGTCCCTTGAGGCAGTCAGGAAGCGAATCCAGCACGTGAGCGCGCACTCATTCACACAGACATCCCCTACGGGACGGCGTACCCTGCACTCCCTCACCAGCAATTTTTTGACATCACTCTTTGCCTGGCTTTTCTGTGATCTATCACACTAGATAATTTTTTTAAGATTTATTCATTTGAAAGGCAGAGTTACAGAGAGGCAGAGAGAGAGAGAGAGAGGGAGAAAGTCTTCCGTCCACTGGTTCACTCCTGAAGTGGCCACAACGACCAGAGCTGGGCTGACCCCAGGAGCCAGGAGCTTCTTCCCAGTCTTCCACACCAGTGCAGGGGCCCGAGGACTTGGCCCATCTTCTGCTGCCTTCCCGGGCCAGAGCAGAGAGCTGGATTACAAGTGGAGCAGCTGGGACTCGAACTGGCGCCCACATGGGATGCGGCACTGCAAGTGGCGGCTTTACCTGCTACACCACAGCGCCAGCCCCTGGATAGCTCTTAACATTCACGAATTTGGTCTTGACGAACCCATGTGGTCTGACCATCATGAGAAATGGAAGGTGACCAGTGTCTCCGAGTCCATGGTTCCACCGCACGCAGATTCAGCCCCGTAGGCAGGTGTCAGTGCCCACCGCTGTGTCCTTTCAGAAGCTGGCTGACCACCTGGGTGTCTCCTGACGGTCCTCACACTCTCTGAGTTCTCAGTGTTCCGCAAAGCCTGTGCGTGCAGCTCTGCCTTTGGAACAAAGGAGAAGACAAGACGAGATAACATTCACGCCCCGGAGGCTGTGGGGAGCCGGCTAAGGAGCCTGAGTTCCTGGTTCAGCCGCTCCGGCTGGAACGCCGCAGCTGTTCGTACCAAGGCCGCTCTGGCTGGGCGGGAGGACCCAGCCGCCCTCTGTGCCCCACGGAAACGCTCCTTACCCTTTCTTTCCCGTCTAGCTAAAGGTGCGTCTTGTAGACACGCTTTAGGTTAACTTGAGCATTTTGTGAAGCAGAGACTTAAGCCTTTTGCCTATAATCGTCCTTGGTAACCAGAACACCTGTAAACAGGACCCTTCGGAGAGCCTGGCCCCGCGTTCCACACGAGACAGATTATCCTGCGTGTCTCAAGTCCTTGGGAGTACACTCAGACCTGTATTACCCAGCTAGAGAAAGGAGGGGCGGCACCATGGGGTAGCTGCTTAAGCCACTGCCTGCGATGCCGGCATCCCATTGGGTGTGGGTTTGAGTCCCGGCTGCCCCACTTCTGATCCAGCTCCCTGCTAACGTACCTGGGAAAGCAACAGATGAACCAAGTCCTTGGGCCTCTGCACCCATGTGAGAGACCCAGATGAAGCTCCTGGCTCCTGGCTTTGGCCTCTCTCAGCCCTGGCCATCGAGGCCATTTGGAAAGTGAGCCACTGGATGGAAGACCACCCCCCCCCCTCTGTTAACTATGCCTTTCAAATAAATAAATGAATCTTTAAAAGGGAACGAAAGAAAGGAAAAATGAAGTCCATGGCTGAATCAGTGGGTGACCGCACCAGTCCCATTCTTCCTTAGAGTGTCTCACGTCGTCTTCCCACTAAATTGAACGTTAGCAGTGAATGATTTTCTTATGGCCTAGTGGTCTTCAGTGTGAGAATTGTTTTTGTGAGCGGTAACATAGGTGCTGTTGTTCGTTTGTTAAGTATTTAAGGTAGTTTTCAGCCCATTTCAAAGAAGATCGCGCGTGCTAAGTGACAGTATTGTAACCGATCACTGCATGTCCATCCTCCTAACCCATAGTTGAGGAAATGTGCTGGCGAGTCTTGGAGCATTGATCAAGCACACAAAGGCTTCTTCCCCAGGCGTAGTCAGAGCGAGCCCCGGCCTCACTGGGTCTGTGGCTCTTGAACAATCGGTTGAATGATTCCGCTTTGTCCTGGAGTGGAACCCAGTGTGCTCCTGAAAGACACAGAGAGCTGGAAAGAGAAGTGCGCATTTCCCGAGGCCCTGGCCCAGGGTGCAGATCAGCTGCTGAGAGCGAACTGGGAGAAACGTCTCTCAGGCAGAGTGACAAGGACGAGGGTTTTCGAATACTCTTATCTAACCTTGACACCCGAACATTCCTGCCCTCTAAATCTCCATGCAATCTGATCACGGAGCACTTCACGATCAATACAACAGGATAAATAGATAAATAAGTGTAACAGAGAGAGATGGCTCCGTCCCATGGGCGCCAGCATTCTTGTTTGGAGCCCGTCGCTGGTGTCTGAAGCACACACAAAAGCACGAGCCGAATGATGAGCTCCTCCTTCACAGCAATGGAGCTGGACCTGGACCCGAAGGGTTCCCATCCCACAGGGGGGTCCCCCGCTCTCCTGTGAAGACGAAGCTGAAGCTTCGCCCACAGCGGCTAACCTGCTGACTCCTGCCCACGCCGCCTGCCATGCACACACCAGAGCTCTGAAATCGCTTCTGGTTTCCTTCTTGACAGATGCACTTCCACTGTAGCGTCCACCTGGACCACAGGGCAGCTGGGCACGGAGAAGGCCCGTAGTTCTCGAGAATGACCATCCGCCTGTGAAAACCACACTGCAGGCTCCATTTCTAACAGGATTTCTGATGGCAGAATTTGCCTCTGACTCTCGACTACTTGGTGTTAACAATCCAGGGTGTCATTTTAGCATGTCACTGTAGGTATGTCGAGTATGGGACTGCGTGGGTTGGGGAGTATATGTGTGTGTGTTAGTATGTGCAAGCATGACTGTGCATTAGTGTGCACGTGTCTGAGTGTGTGCGTGTGAGCTCCCATGTACAGTGCCTTCCCCTAGCAAAACAAAAAAATCGAATTTTCGAAGTCGTCCAGGCTGCCTGAGCCGTCCTCACCACCCACCTGCCTGACACCACTTCTGGGCAGAGCTGAACAGTTGTGGCCACATAGACACCTGCGCATGCGGATGCTGACAGCAGCTTTGTTCACAATTGTGCAGCCTTGGGAGCAACCATGACGCTTCTCAGTGGGTACGTGCGCCCGGCGGACAGACTGCTGCTCCGCACGCCAAGGGAACCTCGTGCTGCTCCGCACTAGAAGGGGACGCCCGTCCCTAGGAGGTCCGGCTGGGCTCATCCAGGTGCTGCCTGCACGCGCGTGTAAGGTGTGCAGGGAAGGAAGATTTGCGGGAGCAAAGCAGAAGTGCACGCTCCAGAGCTATGCGCAGGGGCTGGGGACCTCAGGGGGTGCTCGGGTTCCAGGGAGTGACCATCAGTGGCTGTCACCCGCTCTGCAGCCCTGGAGAGGGCGAAGGAGAGAAGAAAAAGCCAAAACACAGACAATAACCCCAAAAGAAGGGAAAAAAAAACCCACCAACAAGGTTTGGGCCGTCCTTTTATACTATGGGGAGGCATGGGGGTGGAGCCTGGGTGGGGCTTATTTGAATATTCAACAGGGTGGGAGTTAGGGCGGGTCTTGACATCCATTCATGTCCATATCCTTTTTTGGACACATTGGAAGTATCATGGGTCAGGTGCATGATGGGAGTGGGAGTGCCGGCCATGGATTTTGTTACAAGGACCTACAGCTCATCGTGGGGACACACCCTGCCGCCATACTGATGGTTCCGGCTGGTGCTGGCCTACTTTGCCACACTGTGCCGCCAAGCTGTGGGCTTGGAGGATGCACACTAGAAATGCTTGGGGGTTTGCACGGCTGCACCCGGCTTTCCCATGGCAGGCGGTGCTGCCGTGGCGGTCCTGCAGCAGGGCACATCACCGGTCAGCCGGAGCTGCCACACAGCCGTGGCGCTGGGGTGTGGCTGGGGCTGTCAGACCTCAGCGCCTTGCTCTAACCCCACCTGCCCACGTCAGAGCCGTGAACAGACACGGAGGACAGGTGGGAAAGGGCAGGCTCCCAAGGCTACGTGCTCTGGGACTTGAGCTGAACGTCGTACTCTCTCCGCACGTCAGCTGCAGATCCGGATGGTGAAGTGTTGGGGAAGTCTCATCGCTAGTGACACATGTGCTGCTCTGGGTGAGGTGTCAGCCACAGGAGAGGCTGTGAGTGTGTGAGTGTGTGTGTGTGAATGTGAGCAGAACCAGTTAGTTTTTTTTTTTAATTTTTTTTTATTTATTTGAAAGGCACAGTTACAGAGAGAGGGAGGGAGGGAGAGACAGAGAAAAGAGAGAGAGAGAGAGGTCTTCCATCTGTTGGCTCACTCCCTACATGACCACAATGGCTGGGGCTGGGCCAGACTGAAGCCAGGAGCCAGGAGCCAAGAACTCCATCAGGTCTCCCAAGTGAGTGGTAAGGACCCAAGCACTTGGACCGTCTCCCACTGCTTCCCCAGGTGCATCAGCAGGGAGCTGGATGGGAAGTGGAGCAGCTGGGACTCGAACCGGTGCTCACTTGGGAAGCCAGCATTGCAAGGGGTGACTTACGCAGCATCCACAGTGCCGGCTGCCCCTTCCATTTAGTTTTGCTACAAACAAAAACTGCTTCAATAAATCAACTCTGAAAGAACTGCGAAGACACTGAGTAGTGAGAGGACACAGGCGTGGAAAACGCTCGCGGGAGAGGAGCAGCCGGGAAGTCGAGCTGGGTGTGGGTTGGGGTCCTGCCCAGTAGTGCCCACCAGGCAGAAAGCCGTCTATGTGGAAAATGCTTCAGAGCAGCGTCTGATTACATGTGCTGTTACTAGGCGGAAGTGGGTCTCCCAGCGAGCGGGGAGTTGTCTGACACACGCCTGGAGCTTTAACAACAGCCACGCGGACTGCTGTGGACGGCGGCAGTAGGGACTATTCTCTCGAGGAGGCTATCCTGGCCCTGAAGCCCGGGAGAAGCGGATTGCCAACCGTTTAAAATAAAGGGCTTACTTCTCTAGTGTCCGTGCGCGTCGGCTCATCTCAGGCACAGAGAGATCCGGCGGCTTTCATGTCGAAGACCTCAGGATCAAGGCCAGATCGTCCGCCAGCCCTGGAGTGGAGAGTACAGAGCTCACCAGCAGTTGCATCGCTGCAAGGACGGAGAGAAAGATCTCCCCTGCCTTTTACTCCATTGCAGCCCAGTGCCTCTTTGACACTCTGTAAAATTAAAACTGAAATGTTCTAAGATTCAAGCTGTCGTGAGACCGTGCGTTTTATTGGGATGAGATGAAATCCTTCCAGTGGGAAAAACCACTTTCGGGATTTTCACTGCGGATCCTGGATTGGCTGGAAGGAGCAGGGAAAGTGTCGCATTTAAATAACCGACTTCATTACAAATGCGCCTCTGACATCCTTGGGAAATGGCAGGTCGGGCTGCACTGCCCTCTAGTCACAGCGTACACGGTGCTTTGATCGTCCCCAGTGAGGCTCGTGCCCCAGAAAGCACCCTGGCACTCCTGGGCACCCCGGGGCGCACGTGTCCTGGGACGCCCACGGCTGAGCCGGGTGACTCCCTGCGCTGGCTGCATGACGGAGTCCTGTCGGCTCAGGCTGCTGTTGCCAAATGCCCCAGACTGGGCGAGGGGAAGAGAACGCCTCTGCCCGGGGGTCTGCAACTCTGACGGCGGCGAGGGGAGGGGCTCTTTCACAGGTGGCACGCCCTTGTCCGGTCCTCACGGGATGGGGACACAGCAAGCTCTCTGGTCTCTCCCGTCTTAGGAGGACGATGAACTCCAGCACAGTTGCCTCATCGCACTGACTCACCTCCCATGGGGCTCACGGCCAGAGAGCCTCCCCATCGCTGGGGAGCTAGGATTAGACATGTGGATGTGGATGCGAGGATTCAAACACAAGCTCCTGGGACCTCACCAGGCCAGGGCTTTTTACATGCAAACTGCATTCTTTTGTCCCAACAGTTCCTGGCCCCTGGGTCTTATGTGGCCCAACCCTGGCTGCTGTGGGCACGGAGGAGTGAATGACGGGATGAAGATGTCTCTCTGCCTCTCCCTCTCTCTGCTGCTCTTTGCAATCAGTGTTCAGTCTCCAGTCCTTTAGTCATCTCCTCTGCTTCGAGGCACTCCTAGGAAGCCGCATGGTGGTGGACAGCTCGTTCCCGAGTCCTTAGAGCCAGACGCACTCTGGAAGAGCCCCCCCCGGGAGTCAGGACTCCAACAGCGGAGCAGGACAGGCGACATTAGTCAGGTGGGTGAAGCTGTCTGGCCAGCGCTGAGTGTAGCGGAACTCAGACCTGAGCCCTCTGGATGCTGCCTGTGGCTGCGTTCCGTACACCAGACTCCATCTCTGGTCACAGTTGTCCTGTGTGCGGACGCGTTTCCCCCGTCGAGAGGGGGTCACCGCTCTCAGAGAGCATTCCTGCTGAGAAAATCGTTGTCTTAAAGGGTCTGCTTTATCCTTATGCAAAATGGCCTGCGCATCAGCTCTTGGGGCCCTATGACGTTCAGGGAAACAATCCGGTAGACTGGGAACTTGGTTCATGGCCGACACAGAAACTCACCCAGACTGGGACGAGCCACCTCGGGCCCCATTGAAATCCCCCTAAATGAATGCCCCCGCGAGCCGGTTTCCTCGGCTACTCTGTCATCTGCGCTGTGAGACCCGCGGCCCTCTGGGGACCTGAGGAGACATTGTGGCCGAGACGGTGGCTCACTGTTCCCACATTGTTCCCTGCGCTGGGGTGTTGAGCACTTTCCCAAGCCGGTGCCAGGCAGTGCCAAGTATTTCCATCCCCTGCCGACTCCCACAATGGGAACCAGTCCTCGGCGCGCTCATAGAAATGGACGGGCTCTTCCCGGTTAGCTCACAACAGAATGCGTCCCAAAAGGCGGCTTCAGGATAATAAATGATTGGTGGCTGGAGACCCCAGCGAGGCTCGGGGAAGCAGCCGCGCGCTGAATGTGCATGTATCGGCCCGCTGGAGCCCTACTGTGAGAGACGTGAGCGTCTGGCCTGGCGGAGAACAATCGTGTGGGGATGAACACACCACTGTCCTTTATAAACCGGCGCGGTTTGTCCAGGGAATTCCAAACAGGAGGGAAACAGTTGGCCTCTGTGCTACTGTGCAGAGACGCTGAGCGTCTGCATCCAGGGACCAGCGCCGTCTTCGTCATCTCGCACCCTGGGCACGACACGGCACTCTCCTTGACCCAGACATGCCAGGAAAACAATGGCATTTGGTGGCGGGGCTGGGGTGGAGGGTGTGCGGTCACATGGTGCAGGTGTGGCATTCTGAGGGATTGTGCTAGACAGCGCGGTGTCCTTGCAGGGCACCATGGGACACTTGCTTAAGAACCGCTGCAGGGAGCATATTCCTGTCGAGTCTTTAGCCGGGGGAAAAGGCAGCTGGTTTCCATTCCAGCTCAGCCAAGAGTGCTCCCCATTTCCCGTCTTCTCCGTGTGGACCCCAGGAGTGAAGGCCCTCATGTGGGGCACAGAGGAAGTGCCGGCCAGGGTAAAGGTGTTTCAGTGGAAAGAGGCCTGAGTCCAATGGGCACAGGAGCTGCGTGGGATCCGGGGACATCCCGAGCTCACCGTGATGGGGTTCAGTCTCCGGCTATTCACCGGCATCGCTCCGTTCCTTCAGCCGGCAAACGTCCCATCAGGCTGAGACGTCATCACTGTGGTGCTGGCTGGTTTCGTCCCCGTGGGGAGGCCCCGCAGTCACCCAGGAGTTGCCTTCTTTCAAGACGCTCCCGGGGGACTTTCACGCTCTTCGGGTCTCCGTGTGGCTTCCTGTGGTTTCTTCCCACTGCAGCGGTCAGTGCAGGCTCAGCAGTGACAAAGCCGCCTCTTTAGTTTACCGCGGCCTCTGGTGGTCCCGGGCGGTGGGTCCTGGGCTGGCAGGTCCCAGGCTGGCGGGTCCTGTGCTGTGGGTCCCGGGCTGGCCAGTCCCATGCTGTGGGTCCCGTGCTGTGGGTCCCAGGCTGGCGGGTCCCGGGCTGGCGGGTCCTGTGCTGTAGGTCCCCTGCTGTGGGTCCCGGCCTGGAAGGTCCCGGGCTGGCAGGTCCCGGGCTGGCGGGTCCCGTGCAGTGGGTCCCGTGCTGTGAGTCCCAGGCTGGCCGGTCCTTGCGGTGGGTCCCATGCTGTGGGTCCCATGCTGGCCGGTCCCCAGCTGGTGGGGGAGCTCCCAGTGCTGCCTCGTGGGCGACACTGGGAAGTCCGGTCTGTATGGAGGCTCTCGCACGCTGATCTCGGCTTCGCTTCCCTGGTGTGCGGGTGGACACGGCTCTCGGTGCTTCCTGGGCAGTGCAGGGCTCAGTTAGAGAAGCCACGTTTGTTGACTCTGTTGGGGTCCACAGACAGCGTTAAAGATTCTCCCACTCGCTGGTCCTCCAGAGCCTATAGCCCTATGAGGAACAGGGCACAGCGCTTCTGGCTGGCTTCTTAGCCAGCTGTTAGCATCTCTCCTGGTGGGTCAGAGAGGGAGAAAAGCACAGGGCGTCTGCTCGTGTCCTGCAGGGTGGGCGTAGTTCACCTCCTGCGAGAGGAGCTCCCGCAGACCACGGGGCAGCCACTCCACCTGTGTCTGGCTGCTCGGGATGCCTGTTGGCAAGCACTGGGGGCTAATGCGATGGAGGAGGAGCTGAGGAGGCACTCGGGGAATGGCAGCTTGGGCTCCGGAGGCCCCGGTCAGCCAGGGTCCTGGCAGGAGACCGAGACGTCTCCGTGTTCTGAACAAGGGACATTCGGTTTCGGGCTTTAGCAGCTGTGGCAGGGTTTAGAGTCACTCGTTAGAAGAAAATGAAAAACTCTGAGGATGCAGGCTATGGGCTGAGCCCCCGGGTGTGGGCGGGGAGCAGAGGACCCAGGAGGAGCTGAGTCTGCGGGGCCCCACCCCAGGGCAGGAATCCAGGGGTGGGGGAGGTGAGTATGAGAGCAGCTCACAGGAGGGGGCCCGCGGGAGCTCTCCCTCTGGGTGTCATGGGAAGTCATCCACAAACAGCTCAGGAGTCCCAGTGGAGCTGCCCCGGGGGCATGGAGAGACCACCCCCAGGTGTGTGTGCCCCAGGCGCTGGTGCCTGGTGCTTGGCATCACACACACTGCAGGAGCCACCCAGAGAGCTGGGGGAGAGCCCTCCCTCCTGACGTGCCCCCGCACCAGGGCCATGCGCCACGGCCACAGGAGAAAGAGTTGGCGCCGCGCAGTGTGGCAGACCTGCATCTGCGATGGACGACACCCTGAAACTTGGTGCCGCCCCCAATACTGCCCCATCCCTGGGAGAAGCAGTGGGAACGCCACAGCCCCTCCTCCCAAGTACGGCAGCACCCCGACCTGGATCTGCGCCTGACTCAGGGTGTGCGCGCCCTCTGTTTTGCGGGTAGATTCGGAGAGATTCTCCCGTGGGAGTGAACTGTCTGAGAAAAGGCTGTGAAACTTGGCAGCGGTCGGGTACGAGTGAAGGCGACCCTCTCTGGCCACGAGGTTTGCTCGTGAGCCACTTCCGGAGTTGGCTTTCCCAGGAGGCCCGAAGTCCTTCTGACCACAGCGCCTGATTCCAGGCTGCTGGGAGCCTGGAGTCTGCGCCGCTCAGCTGGCTGTGAGCACACGCGCGGTGCACGGCAGGGCAGGAGGACCTGAGCCACCAGGATGTGAGCCGTGCCTCCGTCCGGCACACTCATGCCATGTCCACTGCCCGCCCTGGGTCACTAGGAGCTTTCTCCGTCCCCAGGCGAGTGTCGCGGCTTCGCAGGGCTTGTGTGCAAATGGCTCCGTTTCACTTTGTGGTGGCCACAGAGCCAGCATGGGGCTGGCGCCGCCTTCCTCTGGCTGCACGGCGCCCTGTCCAGAGCAAGGCTGCAAAAGGACTGGGCTGGCTTCATTTCAGAGGGAGAGCGTTTTTCCCGGTGTCTCAGACCTCGCGCGAGCACCCAGGTCTTCCCCTGGGCTGTGGGCTCTGCTCTGTGGCCGCACGCGCCTGGGTGGGCCCCACGCTGCAGCTGGAGCAGAGGTGCCCGGGGAGCCCCCGTCTCACCCAGTGCTGCCTGCCCGGCCGCTGCTTCCTGTGAGCTGCCCAGGAGCGTCTCTGGCTGCTGCCAAACCTGATTTGTCCGCTGATTGTGAGAGAAAAGCTTGCATTTTTTTAAAGGTTGTGTTTATTTGTATTTGAAAGGCATGGTTATGGGTGGGGAGGGGGAGAGAGAGAGGTCTTTCATCCACTGGTTCACTCCCTAAACGGCTGTAATGGTCGGGGTTGGGCCAGGCTGAGGCCAGGAGCCAGGAGCCAGGAGCCAGGAGCCAGGAGCCAGGAGCCAGGAATTTCATCTGGGTCTCCCACAGGGGTGCAGGGGCCGAAGCACGTGGACCCTCTCCTGTTGCTTTCCCAGGTGCATTAGCAGGGAGCTGGATCGGAAGTGGAGCAGCCGTATGGATGCTGGAGTCACAGGCAGCAGCTTAACTCCCTACGCAACAGCACGGCCCCCAAAGCTTGAATTTTTAACGAAATTATTTTAGGTCAGAGTTTGACAAACGTGCTGGAGCCCTGAACTCAGCAGCGCGTCTCGTGTTTCGAGAAAGCGTTTCATCGGCCGCATCATCTCATTTCAGGAGGCTTCTATTCACTGTGCCATCACCATGCAGTAGACCACCAAGACTTCTTATAACTTTCACGCTTACGTGGTAGCAACAGCTAAGACCCAAAGATGCACGTTCACCTTCTGCAAGTACCGGGGTGTTCATCAGTGGTAACGTAACCATGCCGCTGTTGCCGGTCAGTAGTCTGGTTAGAAAGTGTCACCTGGTGCCATCTGCTATCCAAGATGTCGAGACGCAGTTACGGTGACAGGGACGGTGGCGCTCGCTCTTCTGCCTGCTGCTTTATCCTTCACGATCAATCCCTCGCTTTCAGTACTTCCGATGTATCTACGGTCCCCACAGAGCTTCCATTCCGCGACTCGCGATCGCTGCTCAGAGCTCACGGCAGCCACGGTTAGAGTTTGCTCTAAATAAATTGAAACAACAAACCGGACAGAGTTTTCAATGTGAGTTTTTCTAAAATTCTCTTTGAAATATTAAAAATATTTCTATGTATATAAAAATTTGGGTCAATTATATGCAACTTAAGGAACCAGTAATGTTTTATATTGGGTCAAACTGACAAAAATCATTCCAATTGAATGCTTATGATTAAGTTATTTTTAAGATTTATTTATTTATTTGAAAGAATTATAGAGAGAAAGGAGGGAGAGAGAGAGAGAGAGAGAAATATTTTCTATCCACTGGTTCACTCCCTAGATGGGTACAATAGCCATGACTGAGCTAGGCCAAAGCCAGGAGCCAGGAGCTTCATCTGGGTCTCCCATGCGGGTGCAGGGGCCTAAGGACTTGGGCATCTTCCACTGCTTTCCCAGGCCATAGCTGAGAGCTGGATCAGAAGTGGAGCAGCTGGGACTTGAACCTGCACCCATCTGGGATGCCGGCACTGCAGGCAGCAGTTTAACCCGCTAAGCCGCGACGCCCCAGTGCCAGCACCCGGGATTGAGTTATTCCATTCCACTTGTCTGTTTGCTCTCTTAATTCATATGAATCACAAATCAGGAATCTTCCAGCTGTCTTTCCTCTGATAACAAACCGCACCAAACGACGGCAGTTTAAATCCCTCACAACTCCGACTGCTCATGCTTCCCCAGCCTGGCCAAGCGCTGCCGAGGCGTCCTGCAGGGCTGGGGCTCGAGGCCGACCTGTCGCTCGTCGCCTGCGACTCAGTGGGGCAGAAGGGCAGCTGTGTGCCGTGCCGTGCCATGCCGTGGGCTCAGCCTCTGGCAGCGCTGCACTCGGTGGCTTGGCTGC
Source organism: Sylvilagus floridanus (assembly GCA_949820135.1). Classification (NCBI taxonomy): domain Eukaryota; kingdom Metazoa; phylum Chordata; class Mammalia; order Lagomorpha; family Leporidae; genus Sylvilagus; species Sylvilagus floridanus. The sequence continues at coordinate 99,302,498 of OX463246.1, read as the reverse complement.
GCGGGAGAATACGCAAGCTTCGGGGCTGGGTCTCGGAACCCGGCTCCCCCAGGCCGTGCCCCAGGAGCTCGGCTCTCCTGCGTGCACAGTGCACAGTGTCCGACTGAAGTTGGGTGCTGAGGCCGCAGAGGGGGTTGGGAGTGTGGGCGTGTCCCCCTGCTAAAGCTGGCAGCCCGCAGCTTTCTTCCAGCCCACAAAAGCACCCCATTCCTGTGCACACGCGAGGAGAGTTAAGAGATCTGCGATGGCCAAGGGGCTCCCCAGGGATCCCGAGTGTGTTGAGATGAAGGTGGATCAGGGCTCCCTTCCCCGCGAGCCCGCTTGTCCAGCAGTGCGCATCCTCCCTGCTCCCCCGGGGAAGGCGTCTTGCTGATGACCGCAGTGAGACACGACTGGCAGTCACCAGCGTAGACGCACCGTCTTTCACTAAGGCCTGGAGCCGTTTGGAGACCGAGCGTGGGGCTGTCCGTTCCGTGTTACAGAGTGGAGGTGCTCTTAGGTTGTGCCTGTGTCGTGTTTCTTTCTGGGTCATTTGCCTCATCAGGTAAGACACGTGCCCTGAAGAGCGTTGACGCTAATGCTGGGACGTGCTTGCAAATAAAACAGAAACACCGGTGGGGAGTGCCCGTGGCTCTGTGCCCAGCACCGTGGAAAGCCCCACATGTGAGAGGCATAGACGCTCCTGCAATGGCCACTGTGTGCCGGGGGCACCTGCACACCGCTCTCTGGAAGGAAGCCGAGGGGCGAGATTTGGCACACGAGCTAAGCCACTGCCGCGAGGACACGCAGAGTGCCTGAGTGTGAGTCCTGCTCCCACTTGCGTTCCTACCTGGGGGTAGCAGGTGATGTCTGGTGTCTGGTCTCTGTCACCACGTGGGAGACCAGAGAGGGCTCAGCCTGGCCCAGCCTTGGCTGTGTGGGCACTTGGGGTGAACCAGCAAATGGGCGATTTCTCTCTCTCTCTCTGTCTGTCTCCACCCCCATCTGTTTCTTTGCCTTTCAAATACATAAAATAAATATATTGTTAAAGCACTCCATTTCCTGTGCTGTCAGACACAGTGAAGATTCTGGCACCCTGGGCTGGCACTGGAGCTTGGGTGCTAAGCTTCACACGTGTTTCTCCGTACTGCGTCGGGGTCAAGTCATTCACAGGTGACCCTCACATCAATACAGACAGGTGCTGATGGCTTCTCCCTACGCAAACTGACCCATGATAAAATGCACGGTTACAGCGGGCTCCCTCCGAGGGCGGCCTCCGGAGCACTCGCATTGTGAATTACGAGGGGCTCCTGTTTGAGGTTCAGGATCTGGGGTCTCATTTCCTGGGTCAGATTTCCGGGAAGGGGACTTGGGGCTTCCACAGCCACCTTGGGTCCTGAAATCTGATGAGCGTGGCCTTTAATAAAGTCTAAGAAATTGCCTAGCGAACACCCTCCAAAATGCAAAGCAGTGGAATTGCAATCCTGGTTATGGGTTGTCATCGCCCAGCTAAGCAATTAAAGAAGCTTAATGTTGCTTACGCTACTCAACATATTCAAGTCAACTCAGCATCCACGAAGGTGAATGGAACCTACGGCGATCGGACGCGGCCGGAACAAAACCAGTGAGGATTGAGGGTGTGATGATGACATCACCGCCGCGGTGCCACAGCTGGTTGGTCGGCAGTGCCTGATCCGCGTGGTCGCTGTCCCGACTCTATGAGCGCCTGATCCGTGGCTTGGGCACAGCTGCTGCAGCCCACAGAGCACCCCGACGCTAGCCTTGCCGCAGCCTCACACGCGTGGTCAAGGTGGGAGCCGCCTGCACCTGCTGCCTCTGCCGAGGCCTCCTGCCGGGACCCCGGGGGATTTCCAGCAGGTGGATTGGCAGCTGAGAATGGGGTAGGGTGGCAAACGGCAGGGAAAGCTGCTGGGGAGAGCCCCGTGGCCGGGCAACTGCTGTGATATTGGGCTGAGCTGATAAAATCAGAAAAAACCCAGCAAGTGAGGTGTCCACCTGTGTTTTGGCCGCATGATCCCAACCACGAGCAAGAATTGTCCCGACCCTGCCCTGGGCGGCCTGGGCCTCAGCCGCTGCTCTGGACTGCGGGGCTGGCGCTCTCTTCCGGCTTTTCCCAAGGTCGCTGCTTCTCGCCTGTGACACAACAGGGAGGAACTCCCAGGATGCCATGGAGAGGGGAACAGAAAGCGAGAGTTCATTCCAGTGCCGAAAGTTTTGAAATCAGTGCCTCACTTTTCCATGAAGCACATTTTCCATAAATTATGCAAAAAACACTTTTTGCACCAAGATAATCTCATACTTTCGAGTTCATTTTCCGGAAACTTTTGCAAGCTCTTCCTCCACTTTTGTGTCTCCCCCTCCCACCCCACACCAACATGGCCAGTGAGTGACGTCCACGGGGACAGACACCCACAGGAGTCGTGAGGAGCCGGGAGCAGCGGGGAGCCAGCACGTCGCCTCTCGAGGTTTCGGAGTTGATTGCTACGCTGCCGTGTCACTCACCAGCTGTGGGAGTCAGGGAAACAAGTGAAGTCACCCTGACCTCTCTGCTCCAGAGTTTGATGCTGAATTTGTCACCGTTTTCCAAGTGCGTGAGCAGCGGCTCCATGGCTTACTTAGGCGTCTTCAAAGAATGTTAGCAGCAGTTACCCACTTTCAAAATATCGTAATTTATGACGATTCAAGTTGGAGCCCCGTAAGCCATCTGCCTTTGGCCAAGACTTATTTTTTCAACACATCACTCGCTGACTTCATCCACCGCCGCGGAGCCGTGAGTCACGGCAAGGTACCTGCAGACTCTCGCCCGCTCTGCGCTCGCCTGCTCGGCTGGGGCAGTTGGCGCTCTTGCCGTCACCAAGCCTTGGGTGTGCTCGAGCCGCAGCCCAGACGTCTGGGCTCTGGCTCCGAGTTTGAAGTGCATCCAAGCCCGTTTCAGTTCCATCAGATAAAATCTCACCTGCACAGTCTCAGCTCTCACCATCCTTCAAGGGATGGAACACAATGCTATGTTTCTTTACGGTGGTTTTTGCTTATTAAATATTAAAACCAAACATTACCACCATAAAAAGACTTTTATAGCCAGGGGCATTTTCCCTGGTAATAACACTTACTCCGTTTTATTATTCCTTCAGCAAGGTATACCTGGGATCTCACACGAACCGCTGAGCTGGAACAGGAGGGACTTCAGCAGCCGGGGAGGGGCGGGGCTGTGCGGGCCAGAGAGGAAAGCTAAGAAGGGCATGGAGCCCCACTTCAGCAGGAGCCGTCTATGAGGGCAAAACCGCCCCGTCCCCACGCAAGCGAGAGGCCCCGACGTGCGCGAGCTCCCCCTGCCCAGGTTCCTGACAAGGTCCCTGCCGCCCCTCCCCTCCCCTCGCCTGGCTGGGTGGCTCCGCTCGCTTCTGCTGGGCTCTCCAAAGAACAGGGCCTCCTTAGCAAGTGCCCTGCCTGCTCACAGACGATCTCGTGGCCACCTGAGCCGTGAGGATCCTACTCTCGGGTGGCAGAGCCCCAGGCAAGGGACCCGCAGCAGGGAGCTGGCTGTTTGAGACGATGCTTCCTTCATGGAACCAACACCGACTCCATATTCATGAGCCCTCTGCAAGCCTCTCACGGCCCCGTCAAAGTCTGGGCAAAGCACTTTGAATTTTAAGTGGGTGAATTATTAAAAAACAACTATCAACTTAATGTAACCTTTACCTGGGCTTAGTCAAGGGTGCGCTATTGCCCCGTGGAGCCCATGGGAAAGTGCAGCCCAGAAACCAGGGCTGTGGGCAGGAAGGCGGGACTGTCTCCTGGTGGTGGGCGGGGTGCGAGACGTGGTGGGAATGTAGTGAGCGCCAGTGCTGGGGTCACAGGCAGGCAGGGCCACCGGGCTCAGGTTCAGCCTGGGACAGGCAGCCCAGATGTGTTCACGTCTGTGCACATGAAGCCACCTCTCAAAACCTTTACAGAGATGATGGTTCTGGGGAGGAAGGACGGGGTGGAGGAGAAGCTGAAGGGGCAGCCCTTCCACAGCCCTGTGACTGCTGTCCATGCAGCCCTGACTCGGGCGCGGCCGCATGGGTCCCGCAGGTGGGGCTCCTGGGTGTCTGAGTAGCAGGAAGGGCTCCCCCAGGCCGACCGAGTTCCTGGTGCTTCCGGATCTGCCCTGCTCAGGAGGGGGCTTGGTCTGTGGGAGTGGTGCCCGTTAGTGCTGGGTGAATGCAAGTCTCGATTTCGCCCTGAGGGTTCACACTCTGAAATTTCCAGATTTCCCAAACGTCTCTGCGGATACCTCTCGCTCTGTGGGTATATGATCTTCCAGGGGTTCGGATCACAGAAAGGCAAGGGGGGAGGGGAGGGGGCGGGCAGGTGGGCTGCCCTGGGTGGGTGGCACCGCCCCAAAGGTGTGTCCGAGTCCTCATCCCTGGTACCTACAGATTGATCTTATTTGGAAAGTGATCTTGGCTCCGGGGATTAACTTAGAGATCCAGAGGGGGGAGGGCACACTGGACCGGCCAGCTGGGCCATGAATCCAATGGAGATGCGCTTGTTAGGGATAAAGGAGCTTGTTAGGGTGTCACGCGACGATGGAAGCCGAGATGGGAGTGACGCACCCGTGAGCCAGGGATACCCGAAGCCGCCAGGAGCCGCAGGAGACGGGAAAGCGCCTGCTAGGGCTGGGGACCGAGCGAGGCCCTGTTGAGCCTTGACCTTGGACTTGTGGTCTCCAGACTATAGGGAGTAAGTTTGCTGTCCACAGCCGCCCACTGATACTGAGTTAGGACGCCCACAGCAACGGAAGCTTCCAGATCACAGAGCGGGGCCGAGGACGGAGGATGCAGTCGGGGCCAGGTGCTCCGAGGGGCCTGTCCTGCTCTGTGGTCTTGTCCTCACCCTCACGTCAGAGTGACACCGACAACACCTGATGGGGCACCGGCGGTCAATGCTCTCACCTTGTTTCCAGGAGAACGGACGCTCCGGCACAGAACTGAGCTCACGTGTGCGCTTCCCGTTCGCGTGCGTCTCTCCCGCAGAAGCTGTATTTCGAATCTGGAAAGTGGGGATTCGCACAGCTCTCTGCATCCAAGCAGGAAGAGCTGGTACACTTCCTCTCTTGTCTCATTTCCGGCTGCAGGATTCAGAAAACACAAATCTGGGAAAAATACGTAACTTTAACTTCAGCAGAAGGAACGACCGAGAGCCGAGCCCAGGCTGACAGCAAACGCGCACACTTGTTGAATGAGTGGCAGGTGAATGATTTACTACTGCAATGTTAATATTGTCTTTATTTGTTGTCAAAGAAACACGATTTTCCCGTAGCATGTGAATAAATGATGCGCAGTTGTGAATTTTCGAGTTGTGCTGCTGAAGGCGATTTCATCGCTGGCAGATGCGCTGCAGAATTCTTTGGAAGCAGCCCGGTGCCCAGTGCCCGGTGCCCGGCTTTCTCCATGGGCTCCGGGTACCTGCAGCTTGCTCGGTCTTCTTCCCACCTCTCCTGCTCACGGGCAGAAAGACGGATGGAAAGTTCATGGTCGATTTTTCTTTCTACGTAAACGTTTGCTCTGGTTTGATTTTGTTTGGCCGTTTTCATTGTATTTGCAGGCACTGTGGGGTATTGCTGGCAGATGAGGCTGCGTTCGCTTATTTCTGAGTTTATGGTGCTTTGCATCGACGATCACAGCTCTGCTCAACGCAGAGATGCGCAAACCCTACCACATGGGAATGACCCTCTGTCCTGGCTAAGGTTCGGGGGTGAGCTCTACACTCACAATGTGCCTGCTCCGACCACCTGGGAGAGGCCAAGAGGACGCAGCCAAGGGTGGAGCTGGAGAGGAAGAGGCCACAACCAAAGGGAAGTGAGTCGGGATTTCTTTGGATTTCTTTGTGCAAAGCACAGAGTGGTGAGAGGCAGGGTCCTGCCACGCCCGCCAGGCTCGGGGTCAGCCTGGGTGCCAAGTGCACCTCACGTCCCAGACACCGCAGGGGTCCCTGGGCCACGCGCCTGCCTTAACGGCGGGCAGCCAGCTTTCTCCTGGACAGATTGCTGGTGCCCAGGCCGGACAGGCTGAAGCCAGAATGGCCGAGCCGCATTCTTTAGGGTGTGAAGCGGACAGAAGTTTTGGAAAATAGAAGTGAACACAGGGGCACGTGTGATAGTGGAGCAGCCTCCGCCGTGGGGGTCAAAGCCGCGTCACGTTTTATCACAGAGGTTAAGGGTCTCCTAGGCTTGACTCAGGCCCTGCTGGCTCCCGGAGAATTTTCAGGATCACAAATGGAAACTATCCCAGGAAGAGATGCAGGGCGCTGGGCACCTGCAAACGGAATGCAACGTCACGCAGTGGAGAGACCAGGGATCCGGCGCCTTGAGGGAAGCAGTGGCCGGCCCCCCGGGTGCTCCTGGAGGCTGCTGGATGTGTGGAGGGCATTGCGACCCGGGGCTCCGGGGTGTCACTGAGCACGGGTTCTCCACAAGCCCCTCCCAGCACTGCCTGGGGGATGCCCGGTGGCGCCCGGTGGCCCTGGGCCCCAGGAGCAGCACACTCCGGGCTGTGAGGGCCTCCAGACATGAAGAAGTCCCTGTCGCACGGTGTTCATGGCTGCACAGAGGGTCTGTTTGGATATGCAGTGTGGTTTTCCAAATGTTTGCCAAAACCGCACTATTTTAACAGCTCCTTTCTTTCTCTCTCTTTTTGCAAGTAGGTTCCTGGGAGCACCACACGTCATCTGTTCCTAGCACTGACCAAACACCTCCGTACCGGGTCCCAGCTCCACTGCGCCCAGTCCTACAGCCCTCATCCATAAACACCGGGTTCGGGCAGGAAGCGGCCACAGAAGTACCTGCTCAGAATGGATGGATTCGTGGGCACGGAGGCTCCCTGGCCACGCCCTGAAGGCCACGAGTCCCTGCTCTCGTGGGAGTCGCGGGTGGGGAGACAGACACCCCTGTTCCCCCCCAGTCCTCACCTGCCTGAGGTTCCCGGCATGGCAGCAGGTTGCCTTTCTGGGTTGAGACAGCAGGTGGGGACAGACGAGAGAGCTGATGGATTGATAGTAGATAGACGGACATCCACGCCAGGCACCGTCTTCTGGTCTTCTGGCTGTCCCCACTTCCAGTGCTGCAGGTTCTCGCCCCGCCCTCCTGCGTCAGAGAGGAGACGGAGTTTTCCCACCGCACCTTGGAGCAGCGGCGGCTCCCTCCCTTCCTGGCGTACCACTCCGAGCCTCCACTCAGCTTGGAGCAAATTCAAACACAGCAATTCACTTTTTAAAAGTTCAAAAAATAGCATTGTGCCGGACTTGCTCCATTGCACAGGTCGGGGGTCCCGGCTCCCTGTCATTCTTCCTGCAGCCCAGATCCCAGCATGCACGGCTCCACCAGCCCATACACTACAGAGATGCGCTCGTGCCTCGCCCTCCTGCGTGTGCCTGGCACTGGGCGGATTCTGGTCCCCAGGATGTGCACGGAGGGGAATGACAGCCAGGGCACAGAGCAGCACGTCCGTGCTCTCTGTCTGCGGGGAAGTTGTCTCTCGCGTCATTTTGCTCGGTGTCTTTGTGACTTGATCAGAAGAGAATTCTCCGTGCAGACTGCTGGCTCAGCCTGGGCTCTCTCGTGGAATCAAATGCCCGAAAGCAAAGGTCAGTTTCATTACTGGCTTAGAATTGATGGAAACAAACTCTAAGCCCGGTGGTTTGGGGCGGTATAAAAGTAGTCCCTTCGCGACTGTGCCAGTCGTGCGGTATTATAATAGAACGTAGGCTCAGCTCCCCTGGGACCAGCTGTCAGGGTATCCTTTTGTTGGCTTTGATGTATTTTTTCCAGGTATCGAGACACCCCGGGCTGGTGCGGGCAGAGGTTGCGGTGTGGAAACACGCCGGCGAGAATGCTGCTGCCCCCAGAAGCTCTGCCCACGGAGCCCGGCTGCTCACTCCCCTCGGGCCTGGCCAGGCCGTTTCAAGGGCAGGGAGCCATGGAGCAAGGGAGCCGGGCCACGGGGCTCAGCGCGTCCCTGTCACTTGCTGGCTCATGTCCCGGTGGAAGCAGTCTCCCTCCCGTGGGAAAGCAGCTTTGGCCACCGGTGCCCATTCTGGCCAGGGCGAGGCAGCCATGCGGTGAACCAGTCCCCTTCTCCGGCCTCATGGAGGCTGCACTCTGGGAAGAGAGGACGATGGCTAGGACGAGGTCCGAGGGGCGCTGTGCAGAGAGATGGTGGCCATGCGGCTCAGTCGTGCAGTGGACGCCAGTGAGGACAGGGAGAGTGCAGAGGCCGCGTGCGTCCTGGGAGCAGGGGTTTCTGCCTCACGGGAGCCCCCCACCGTGGATGACCCAGGGGGCGGGGTCAGCACACCCGTGGCACTCCCAGCTCCGTGGGGCTGTCTGGACTGAGACCCCGCGGGCAGAGGGGTGGCTTCTCCTCCATTGCTTCCGGTCTCACTTCCTGTCAGGATTCAGGTGGTCTGGACGGCCCGTACAACAGAAGTGGGGCCAGAACGAAGGCTGGGCTTTCCCTGGGCAGCCCTGGGACCTGAAGGAGCTGCATGGAGGAGTAAAGGCGGGCAAATGTGGAGAACACACATTCCGGCCGGGGTGGCTTCCAACTTCCTCCTGCGATGCTGTGGGTGGTGCCAGATGGCTTAGCTGGTGCTGGCGGGCGCCCCTGCAACCATATGAGCCATGAGGACATGCCCCGCCCTCTGGCAGCAGCTGGGCTAGCCTTGGTCCTGGCCTCTGTGTCCACCAGGACCCCAAGGGCCTGTACAGAACACAGGCCAGCCTCCCTCGAGCACTTCATCCTCTGGGATTTCAGGAGAGGCGGTTCCTGGGGCAGCCACTGTGGACGGCTCCCCGAGCGGCCTCTGGGGAGACCACGCCGGCGCCTCGCAGGGTCTCAGCCGGCTCCTTCCTCCTCCTTTGGGTCTTTGTCGTTGCTCTAAATTGAACTGCTGGAGAAAGGAGTCTTTCGTGGTGTAGCAACACTGTCAGGAGTTCTTTTCTAAGATGTAAACTTGAATGAGCTTCTTAAAAGACGACAAACCCTATGGAGCGTTGCAGGAGCTCAGTGGGCGTGCGTTCCGGGTGTCCTCGTCTCTTTGCGTTCTTGCTAGGTTCCTGCTGTCTTGCGCATCGCCACCTGACCACCTGTAGCTGCCTCGTGGCACATTCTAATCTGGGGATATCTGAACAATAACTTGAGCTCAACTCACTGTCCTACCCCTCGCAAGGTGGTGTTTCCGCACCTCCCGTGGAAGGTTATGGTCTCCAAATCTGTCTGAGAGGTCAGAGCGCGAATCAGAGATGAAGAAACTCCAGCTAAGGCAGGGCTGCTTCAGAACAAGGGCTCCACGTGCCGAGACGCCCTCACACTTTCGCATTTGAGCTCGGCTAGGGCTCCCCCTGCTACTGGGTTTTTATAACTATAAGGCAGTATGTGCTGAGTTTTCCATCAGCTAACTTCCTGATGGTAATGCAGGTTTATTTCTCGCTTAGTGGTGTGTGGTGTACAAGAGAGTAATAAAACTGCACGCGAATGCAAATTTTTGTTTTTACATATATCTTATTTATCTTATTTGTTTGAAAGGCAGACTTACAGAGAGGGAGAGAAAGAGAGAGAGAGAGAGAGAGAGAGAGAGAGAGAACTTCCATCCGCTGGTTCACTCCCCAAATGGCTACAATGGCCAGGACCGAAGCCAGGAGCTTTTTCCAGTTCTCTCACGTGAGTGCAAGGGCCCAGTCCCTGGGCCGTCCTCCACTGCCTTACCAGGCGCATTAGCAGGGAGCTGGATGGGAAGTGGAGCAGCTGGGACCTGACCAGTGCCCATGTGGGATGCTGCGTCACACGTGGTGGCTTTACCCGCTACGCCGCCCAACGCCGCCCCAGTGCACATTTCATAAATAGGATTACCACATCGTTACTCTCGATTGGGGCTCTTCCCTGCGTGACGGTGGGCACCAGCCACCTTTTGTCTGCTTCCAAAGGACCCCAACATCAGTCTGATAAACACTGTGAAAATTTTCCAAGTTAAAAAAAATTCTTTTTTTACTTTTGCTGATGAAAAATATCAGTACCTTAAGGATCTGCTGATTTCCCACTGCACTCCAATAAGTACAGCCGTTGCTCTTCTATGCAGGGCCATCAAGAAGATGGGCCCTCCCCCGGCTGGCAGCGCCGGGCCTGAGACTGGGTGGTTGACACCCTGTGGCCGAGTGTATGTTTCACTGGTCTCTGAGCCTCCCAGAGAAGCCACAGGCACTGGGGGCGGGTGGGGCCTGCCACAGATCCCGCAGTAGGCCCAAGCTCCGAAATGCCGTCATTCACCAGCCCGGGCTCAAAGGCGATTCAGACTTTCTGATTCCCAAAAATCGTTCCCTGGCACGAACAAGCAGCCATCACCTGCCCGAGTGCCGTCTGCAGGTGCGGCGCCCCTCTGCTCGCATGTTTTCTCTCTCAGTGCGGGAAAGGCTTCGCAGCCTGCGCAGTAAGGTCTCTGCAGCTGAGAGTGAGGCCGGGTGTGAAGCAGTGGGCCCTGGTGTGAAGTGGTGGGCCCTGGTGTGAAGCTGAGGGCCTTGGTGTGAAGCCATGGGCCTTGGTGTGAAGCCGTGGGCCTGGTTCTCCTGGGTGTGAAGCCGTGGGCCCTGGTGTGAAGCCGTGGGCCCTGGTGTGAAGTGGTGGGCCCTGGTGTGAAGCTGAGGGCCTTGGTGTGAAGCCGTGGGCCCTGGTTCTCCCAGTCATGGGACCACTTAGGCTAATGTATGTCTGCAGCCCTAACATACAACTTCAGCAAATTCCATACGGCTGAGTGCTGTGAGCCCCTCTGGCTGCCCATATCACAAACATGTGATCCTTCCCCAAACCGAGAAGATAGCCAGACCTCTGAGGTTTAAAATTCACTGAAACACAGAAACTCCACCCGCAGTGTCCCCCAGCAGGGACAGGGACAGCGCTGGGGCAGCAGCAGTGGGCTGCGGAGTTCCCGTGGCTCCCCCTACACTTGCTCTCTAGCACCCGCGGCCTCCCAGCAGCACGGAGGCCAGCAGGCCCCTCCTCCTGCCGGCCCACGCCCCACCCCCCACCCTCATCCGGAGTGACTCCGCCCACAGCGGGTCATCCTTGTACACCCCACGGCCCGGGGGTGGGGCTCAGGCCCCATCCGAGGAGCTTCCAGGAGCACCCGCCTGTCCCACCCGGAGGAAACACCTCACCCCCGAGCACCTCACTCAGACCCAGTGAAGACCCCTCCCCCACGGTCCTGCTCACCTCGCTTGCCGTGTTTTGGTCAAGTTTAAATGGAATCCCACACCCTTGCATGGCTTCTCTGGTTGGCACCGTTTCACATTTTCCCAATAGACTAGGGGATTATCAAGCGTGGGTTACACAGCAACCCTGCCTGGAGGCTCAACTCGCACTCCCGATTCTCCTGGCTGTAACAATAATAAACTAGAGAGGCAGAGGGAGCTCCCAGCTGCGGGTTCACTCCCTAAACACCCACCATGGCCAAGGCTGGGCTGGACCAACGTCAGGAGCCGAGTCTCCCCAAGGGCGGCAGGAGCCAAACCCGTTGGAGCCACCACGGCTGCCTCCCAGGGTGCTCCGGCAGGAAGCTGGAGCCGGAGCCAGGGCCGGGACTCGAACCCGGGATCTCGGATGTGGGGTTCTGGTGTTACACCCGGCACCTGCCTGTCCGACTGAACACCCACCCTATTTCCTTGCGGCTCCTCTATTTCCTTCTTACTTTTCTGCCTTGTTACTCTAGAGCCGAGATCCCACAACGGCGCCTCTGCTGCTCTGTGGATCGCGGCTCCCCCTGCGCTGTTTGGCCGAAGCCAGTGAGTCGCGTTTGCGCTGTGTGGAACATGAGGGAGGGGAGCCAGGCCGCGGGGACCGAGGCGGCTGCTCACCCAGGAGCACAGCTTGCAGAAGCCCGGTGGAGGAGACGCCCAGGGGAGAGGGGGAGATCTGACACCGTGGGTGAAGGATCTGGTGGGGGAGACCGGAGGGGTGGGTGGAAGGGGCAGCCCAAGGGCGAGGGAGGGCCGGGAGGCCTGGGCGCTGTGAGCCGGGTGCCCAGGTGAGGGCCTGCTGCTCCGGGTGCCCAGGGCGGGGAGGGGCCCCTCAGGGCAAGTCTCCTCCCATCTGCTGAGCCCACATGAGAAACAGAAGCAGCTGGAACGTGCAGCCTCAGATCACGCAGCTCTGTCTAGAAACGCCCACATCCGACTCCCGGAGTTCACAAAGACAGGTGACAGGTGCGCGTCATTCAAGTAGGGAAGCCCCCCTGCTGTGCAGGCTAGGGCGGATGGCCCGGTCCCCACGGCCTGACACACACCGAGGGGCTGGGCGCCACCTGGAGACTTATGCCTGTAGCCTCTATGGGAGGACTCCACAGAGCTTTCCCCCAGCACTTGGTAAAAACAGACGCGGAGGACAGAGGCGAGGGCCTCGGGACCGAGAGGCGTTCCCAGCCCACGCAGGCCTGGCTGCAAAGTGACCTAGAAATGCCCTCTGCTGCAGGACACAGGGGCCTGACGCACAGCAGCATCCGGGAGCCGGCCTGTCCTCGTCCCCGGGGCCCGGCCGTGCACCCAGCCTGCAAGGGGGCCGTGTGGGCGCAGCACGGGCCGGGGCAGCGCTGGGGCGTCTGATTCAGCGAGAGTGCCAGGAACAGCCGCTGGCTGCCGGAGACGGGCCGAAGACGGGGAGGACGACATGTAGCATGAGGAGGGGGAGGAGCAGGAGGAGGAGGAGGAGGAAGGGGGCGGGCCCAGCATGCGGAGCCGCACAAGGCTGGCCCGGCCGAGGGGACCCGGGGCCTCAGGAGCCAGCGCACTGCGGGGCCGGGGCCGGGGCGCTGCTTCCCTCCCGCCTCCCGGCGGCTCCTCCGCCCGCTCCAGATGGAAGAAATAGGAATGAGCATCTTTGGACCACAAACAGATGTGCTTGATAAAGAAAATGTCAGCAAAAATACTAAAGCGATGTGTCACAGCGGCTTTCTGACAGATAGAGGGAAAAGGTAAAAAATGTTCTATCATGTCCGACAAGGTGTTCTTTTTGAGATTTAGAGATCAGTGTGCGCCTTTAAACACGCTTGTCACTGTGCCTGTGAGTTCAGCCATCTGGGCCTCACAAGGACTTTATCAGCGCGGCAGAGGGGGAAAGAAAGAGCCCGGGCCCATTTATCTCGCCTCCCTTCCCTTCAAAGCCAACAAATAAATTACAGCGTACATTTGATACAAATTGATTTCTTAACTCAAATAACAATGTTGTCCTCCGGGTCGGGCCATGTGTCACTCACTCGCGTGGCTGAGTGAAAGGCTCAATCTGTCTGTGTGACAGAAATGGGCCCGCCGCCGTGCCGCCGAGGAATGCTAATCACGCGGCCTGGCCCCCTTTGTGGGGCGGCCGTGATAAGGGGGATCAGGCCGTGTTTGTTCCGGCTTGCTCTCGAGGCCTTGCAGCAGCCGGCCTATTTCATGTCTGGGAAATGAGACACGGCCACGGCGGCCGCGGGGCCCGTGGCTGGGAGCCGGGAGTGCGCACACCCGTGGCCGGCCCGCCGCTGATGGTATCAGCCGCGGGGGAAATGAGATATTGGCGGCCGGGAGCTTCTCCCAGCTGAGCAGGTTAATAAGGTTCGGGGGGGAGGCCGGCGGCTAATTGGATTTGCCCCGGCCTGATCAGCACCAGGACTCACTGCAGAAGCGCTCACGCGGCCCTCTTCCTTTGTTTACATTCATGCCGGGAGAGAGGGGAGGGCCCCTCTGAAGCTCGGAGTTCGGGGGCCTTTGCTGCGGCTCCGTCCCCCCCGGGGCATGACACAGAGGGTCCAGGAGCTCCGGTCTCAGCCAAGGAGGGCTTGAGAGAGCAGGGGCGGCGCTCCTGAGGTTACGGCTCAAGGGTCCCCCTCGCCTGGCTGGAGGGGCTGCTGGGGCTCCGGGATCTGCAGCTCCCGCCCTGACCCTCCCAGGCTGCACTTGGTGCCAACGCAGTCCCAGGCTTCGTGCTGCCTAAGACGGGCGTGTCCCCTGTGCACCCTTCCCCGGGGGCTATACTGCCGTTGGTCTCCATGGTCACCGGACGCCTCACCTCTCAGGCCCACGAAGACGCCATGGAGCCCCAGCCACCCTGGGAGAACCCCACCTCGCAGGTCCCTAAACATTGACCTTGAACCTGGAATTCAGCGTTCTCAGCCGTTAGGGCAACACCCACTGCAGTCACTGTGATGGTGTCCAGGACGCTTTGTTTCACTCAAGTTCAAGGTCCTGGAATTGAGGCCTGAGTTTTGAGTGAGTGTTGACCTTTTTTTTTCTTTTTAACTTTTCGTGACATAACCTCCCAGAATCCAGCAAATGTTTTCCTCATCCAGGACCTGTAATTTAGCCATCCCAGCGTGGCGGGCCTGGATATGACATCGGCCCCAGCAGAGAGACAGCCTGTGGTCAAGTGCCCCGGCGACAGATACGTGGTTTCTGCTCATCTCTGGCTCGTTCCTGGAAGCTGCCTCGCCCTGGGGACGTTCATCTCTCGCCAGTTAATGCAGAAGTAGACGAGGTTGTGCGAGGCTTCCCGTTGGACGGATCTGACGCTGGTGCTGCCCAGCCTCTGCTTCTCTGCTCAGCTGCAGGCCGGGTCCTGGCCTGGGTGTCCAGAGCGGACGAGAACAAGCAGCTAAAGATCCGCCATCCGGCGGCGCCTGTCGTGCAGCTGAGCGGGTGCTGTCGGAGCTCTGGGAGCCCCGCCTCCCTCCCTTCCTTCTGCTGGTGACTGTGTCGGGTCCGAGACACAACGCCGGCAGTGCTGCAGACACCTGGTGTGTGTCCCAAAGGGGACGCTGGGCTGCTGCTGGGTGTCCAGTGCCCTCCCTCCCACCCTGTGTGCAGCCCCGGGGCACACCTGGGCGGTGGGAGCAGGACTGGTCTCCCTCTGTGCATGGAGGCAGCAGGTGGAGCAGGGTGCACCGTGAGAGACACCAAGTGACTCTCCAGGGTGGATGGTGAATGGGCAGGGCCTTGAGCATCAGCCCAGGGCAGCCACTCGGAGAAAAGTAGCAAAGCATTCATTTCAATTTATTTTGCATGGAAAGTAAGTCTGTTTCATGGGGCTAGCACTGGGCACAGTGGGGTAAGCCTCTGCCTGTGACACTGGCATCCCACATGAGCACCTGTTTCAGTCCCGGCTGCTCCACTTCCAATCCAGCTCCCTGCTATGTCCTGGGAAAGCAGCGGAAGATGGCCCAAGTGATTGGGCCCCAGCACCCACGTGGGAGACCCAGATGAAGCTCCTGGCTTCCGCCTGGCCCGGCCCTGGCCGTTTCAGCCATCTGGGGAGTGAACCACTGGATGGAAGACTCTCTGTCTCTCCCATTCTCTCTGTAACTCTTCAGATAAATAATAAATCTTTTTAAAAAGTGTTTTTATTCCATTGTAAAGTACCACGTGTGTGTGCATGTCTGTGTGTGTGCTTTAGAGAGATTTGCCCACCAGCCGACTTACAAGAGCTATCCGTCAGCTTCACCAGGGAAGGGACTATCATTTGTGACAACGTGTTCGGAACCGGGGGACGATACGAGGAATGAGCCGAACGCAGAGATCAGAACCCCACGTTCTCACTCACGGGTGGGAGTCAGAACAGCGGAACCCACGGGGGCACAGAGAGGAGGGGCGGTGACGGCGACGGGGTGACAGGCAGGGGAGCCGCAGGCACAAATCCGCAGCTGGACACAGGAGTGAGTTTGACGTTTCCCGGCATTATGAGGCCTGAGGCCCGTGGCACGCACGGTGAAAGTGACCACGTTTCAGCCTCGCTCACGGGAAGCCTCAAACGTTCTCATCACAGACTGGCGGCCATGTGTAGGCAGTGGGCACGTGTCAATCACTCCTTGTCTTCAAGGTCTGGTGCCACGCGGCCACCTGTCAGCACGCGCACCTCCGTGTCTTCAGTCTGCAGCCACAGTTCCCGCCGGACAAGACCCACAGCCAGGCGCAGGCTCTGAGGTGCGGGGCCTGCACCACAGCAGGAGACGGCCAGCATGCACCGTGAACGCATTCCAGGGAAACCGCGCGGCCGGCGTGGAAAGCAGTGGAAATGGGTGGGATGCACTTGGCGGCTTCCAGCGGTTGGGCCAGGCTGCCCTCGCTGAGACGCCCCCTTCCCGTGTGAACTTGGAGCAGAGGAGGGAGCGGACTCTGCAGGCCTGGGGACCAGAGGGTCCCAGGCAGAGGTGTAGGGGCATAGAGGCCCCGAGAGAGGCCCGGAGGCCCAGGCCAGAGCCCAGGGAAAGCGTAGAAGGCGGTCGGAGAGGAAGGGGCCCCGTGGCCTCATAGGGGCCGGGCGGTGCCGTGGGAGCAGCGTGGGGTGGCACGGCAGTGCTGCCGACCGCCTTCTGCACACGAGTGGTTCCATCTTGCCTTTCAGAGGCACTGCCCCCCCCCCCCCCAGAGAGGTGGAGAACTGACCATCGGGCAGGGGGCTCCTGGAGCCTGGGCGATGATCCGAGGGAGAGCGGACAGCCTCCGAGCATGGGGGCAGCACAGGGCGTGGGAAGTGGCTGCATTCTGGCCGCCTGTGCAGGCAGAGCCTGGGTTTTCCTGAGGGGTTGGGAGAGGGGAGAGGGAGTGCCAGCAGCCAAGGCCGCAGCCCGCAAGACTGCAGGCTGGCGCTGCCATGCGTGGACGTGGGGTCGGGGGCGTGATGGGGCGCGCAGCCCTGGACACCCCTCAGGAAGGGGTAGCTCGGGTGCAGCATTGGCCCAAGGACCAGGCCACGGAGGTCAGGGGCTGGTCAGGAGCAGATGGGGCTACGGCAGAGACCACAGCACCTGCGCGGCTGCTGTCCGGGACAGGAAAGGGTTGAGGGGCAGGTGTGGGGGGAGAAGCCAGGAGAAGGGATTTGGGTTCTTTGCTTCGGTGTGGAAGAACTGACAGTGAGTGCAGAAGGAAGCGATTGCCAACGGGCGCCTGGGGAGCACGGGGCTGGGGTGAGGGCTCCCTCTCCCCCTGCCGCACCTGCAGCCTTGGGGAGCCTTGGCCAGTGCTCTCCTGGAGGGAGGCCCGGGGTTCATACTGCTCCCGTGGCCCTGCTCTGTGCCCCCTCAGTGAGAGTGTCGCTGTGTGGCCACCATCCCCAAGCAGGTGCCCAGGCAGCTGGAGACAGCTAAAGGCGCTGAGACTTGGGGTGAGGTCACGGTGCCCCGCCCACAGAGCAGGTGCCAGGGCGTTAACCCCGAGGGTGGGGGGAGAGGGCAAGGCTGCTTTTCCGCAGGGCCAGTGATCCTCACCAGAAGGTAGCCAGCATTTTAAACTCAGTCAGTTACACACGCACACGGAGGAAACTGAATCCCACTCATGGATTTTCTCTGTCGGGAAGATGCTGTACTTAACATTTATCCTAAATCAAAGTTTTGTCAGTGGGTTGGCGCTCGTTCATGGGATGCACAGCCAAGGAGGCTGGGGTTCGAGTTCACCCGAGGGTTGGGGCGGTGAGGGGGGGAGGCACAGAGCGGCCCCGTGCTGACCTGCGGTCCCCTGCTGACGGTCTCTGCTCTAGGCCCCCTTGCTGGCACTGCCAGCAGCCACAGCGGGGGACACTGGCTGAGCCCTGGGCGTGTTCCATGCCTGAATTTCATTGTGGTAGCTGAAGAGCTCCAGGCATGAGCAGCCCCCACGCCTCTGCTTCTTCTCCAAGAGCTCACACCTGCTCACACCTGCTCACACCCCTCCACGGCCGGCAGCACTCACACCAGCTCCGACGGGGACGACAGGCAGGGCGTTTCCCAGGGGTCGGGGGGCACTGACCCCATGGCACGGCAGCACCTGGGAAGGCGGGGCAGCCCGGCTGGCTTGCCCCCGGGACGACAGAGGGGAGCCGGGGCACCCGCGCTGCTGGACGTCGTGCTGGACCGGCGCAGATGAAGGCAGCGGGAAGAGGAGCCAGCCCAGCGCATGCTCCTGGCACTGAGCGCCCCTGCCCCCTGTGTGGGAGCATGGCCACGCCTGGGGCCACCCCGCACCCCCAGGCCCTGCCTTTCTCTCTCTTGGGGAGAGGGGAGAGGGTCTGGTTCAGAGACGCCGGGGGTGGCCACCGCACAGATGTCTAGTAGACGCAGAAGCACCACAAGTCTGGCTGTGTGAATGGCCTGGGAGTCCAGCGGCCAAGTCCACGGCCAAGGTCCAGGGTCGTGGAGCCGTGGCGAGGCCGCCTCCTCCTGAGGCTCCGCGGGAGCGCCTGCCCCAGGGAGTTGGGCTCCGCCCTCGCTCTCTGGAGCTCCTGGGCCTGCAGATGCCTCTGCCTGGCCTCGCCTGGGGTCCTCACACACTCCTCTCTGGGGGTCACTCTCCTCCTCCGATCGGGGCTCCCTTGGTTGGGGCTCAGGGCCGTCCTGCTCCGGGGACATCTCCCTCTGCACCCGCACTGTTTCCCAGTGTGGTCTGCGCAGGCGGAAGAATCAGGAGGCAGGACTTCCAGGGAGGACTTCTGGAAGGGCGGGAACACGTCAACTGTGACTTTGCAAGAGCCACATTCCCCCCTCCCCCCAAAAAAAAACACAGCTCTGCCAGCATTCAGCCTGGTGGTTACGGCTCCAGCTAAGACACCCACAGCCCCAGTTGAGCTCCTGGCTCCATTCCAGCTCGGCTCATGAGTGCAGCCTCCTCTATCGCAGACCACGCAGCCGGCTCAGTGCCCAGGTCTCTGTCACCCCCTGGGAGACTTGGATTGAGCGCCTTCCAGCTGTACCTGCATTTGGGAAGTGAACCAGGGGTGTGCATGCCCCGTCTCTGGGTCTCGCTGTCTCTCAAGCATGGAGAAGGCGCCATGCGAACACCACAGGCTCCAGCGCCGGAAGCCCCTTCCTTGCTCCGACTCACCCGGCGTCTCTGATGCCCCCACTCATTTCCCACCTGGGGACCTGGAGCTCAGGGAGGCTGGGTGAGGAGCCACGGTGGCTCAGCAGAGGACGGCGCGGGAGCCACAGGCCCACCCCAGGGCCCCGGGACAGCGCTGCGCACGCCAGCCCGGGGGACGCTGCTCCCACTTCTGTGGCGTGTACAATGACCACGGCCTCGCTTTTCCCCAAGAATGCAGGCGCTTCTCGGGGAAAGTCTTCTCTAAGGGCATTTGTGTAATTGCCTACTGGAGACAGCCAGTCCCTAAAGCAATCACGGTACCAAATGTTCTGCCTCCTCTGTGCATCGGCTGCAGGAACGGGAACTACTAAATCAGCCCTTGCTCCCTGGAAACGAGAAAGCTCGCGCATGGTCCGCCAGGGCCGATAAAGAGAAGGAAGCCGTTCAACCCGAACTTCGCTTCCGACTAAAACCCACGCTTTTCTCAAAGCCGGAAAGGCCTCCCTGGCGGCAAGGCTGTGTCCAGGGCCCCAGCCCCCACTGAACCCCGGCTCTGCCCTGACTCGTGTGAGCCTGGCGCTGCCTTCCTGGGGCACGGAGAGTCTCCTCTCTGATGCTCTGAGCACGCTGCGGACGTGGGGGTGTGCGGCCCGCAGCGCCACAGAGTTTTCAGTAAGGCAATTACTGGGTCGTAGCAAATCCACTTGTCCTCTCTCCTGACTTACACGCCCTGTGCAAAGGGACTTCCTGAGAATTGAGCGAAATCTGGCTTTGTCTGCCCAGCTGCCTTCCAGGCCATGGTGTGGTGGCTTGGTTGACAGCAAGGTCGCAGCACATGAGCACATGCGATGCCACGTGGCATCTGGTGAGGACGTGCCCTCATGAGATGCCAGCACTGCGGACGGCGGCTTAACCAGGTGCCGTAGTGTCGGCCCTGAATTTGCCTTTAATAACTTTTCACTCTGCTTAGCTGCCACTGAGTTAACAAACAACAATGAAAGTTTCTTTCTTTCTTTCTTTTTTTTTAGAGTACTGTAAGTTCACACATGTAAAGAGGTTTTCCAGAGTCTGCTGTTGGGTGACAAACCACCCCACTTGTTTGCCTGAGGCCCCTGGTGGTTTCCCAGCTGGGTGTCGCTTGGCTCAGTGGAGGCAGACCGAGGTCATTCAAGGGGTCTGGGTGCCCCCGACGCCAGCTCACCTCTGCCCCCCCCAAGTGGCCTCAAGCCTTGCACAGCTTTGTGAGGCTCGTCAGAGGCGGCCCGAGGTCCTTGGCTCGCGGCCCCGCCTTCATCTTCAAAGCCGGCAACGTCGCCTTGTTCGGGGCCTTTCTTCCCTTGTCACATACACAGGGGTTCTCAGAAGTGAGTGGAAAACGTGCATGATGACGCAGCGGCGTGGACGTCACTTCTCCGCCCCTCACGTACGTCTTCCTTTCAACTCCTTTACCCCGAGCGCTTTGAAGCGCCCACTTACCCTTTGCTGCATCCTGTTCCCTTGCCTGCCTCTCTCCTTTAAAAACATTTATTTGAGAGAAACAGAGGGCGAGAGCACCCCACGTAATGATTCACTCCCGAAAGCCTGCAGCGGCCAGGGCTGAGCGGGTCCCAAGCTGGGAGTCAGGGACTCGGCCGGGTCGTCCAGGTCCTGGTAGAAACCCAGTTCCTCGGCCCGTCACTGCTTTAGTGGGAAGCTGGAGTCGGAGTCAGAGCAGGAAGGGAGCCCGGGTCCTCTGATGCGGGGCACAGGGGTCTTAGCGTCTCAGCCACAGGCCACACCCCTGCCCCATTCCACCTGAAGGCGACTGTGGATCTCTGAACACTCGGGATTCTCTCCCCATTTTAGTCAGGGGTTTAGCGCTAGAATTCCACCTTTGGCTTTAGTTCTCCTTTGTTACACAATGAAGCATATGCATGTAGTTGTTTTGGGGTGCGCAGGGTGAAGGGGCTTATTCTGCTACCATGTTCGCTGCCCCCCGACTTGTCTGTATTTGTGTCCAGGCTTTCCCTGCCCAACAGGGTGGTCTGCAGCACAGGTGCCATCACTCATTAGATTTGAATTAATTAAGCAAAAACAAAAACTCATTCCCCGCCCACCCCGCCACCGGCAGCAGGTGCAGTTCGGCACTCAACGGCCGCCTGTGGCTGATGGGCGCCCTCCTGAGCAGCGACAGTGCGAGGCCCCCCTGATCACACCAGGTTCTCCGGGGCAGCACCGCAGACTATTCCCCAAGCCAAGGGCAGCATGGCGTTTCTGCAGGTGCCCTGGGCTCAGCTTGCACCCGGCACCAACCAGAGACCCAACCCAACCCACGCAGGCTGAATGAAAGCGCCCTGCCTCCCGTCGCCAATGCACTCACACACACGGACATCGGCAGGGGCCTGGCTCCCCTAGCCTAAATGCAGACGGAGGAAGCAAGTGAGGACTCAGGTGTGCGCACTCTGCTAACTTGGAGTCAGCCCACTCAAGGCACAGACTGTGCAAGTCAGCTATCGGTGCAAAGCTGACAGTAAACAGAGAAGCACAGAATTCGCTGTTAACGGGCTGACTGCTGGTGAAATTGCTTTTGCTCAAACTTGGCTGTTTTTGTTACCTTCCTGTCTTCCATGCCCGTGCCCTGGACAGGAGCCACACCCTATGTGTGTGTATGGGGGAGGGGCACACATAGATAGGGAGCTGCAGAACTTAATCAACCAGAGCCCACTTCAGGGCGTGGCCAGTGTGTCTCCATGCTCTGGTCCCCGACACTGGCCGCCCATCCACCGCGGCTGCCCACTGTTTCCAGGGGCTTGTGAGAGAACAGGACCCGTAATGGGGTAATGGGGAAGGGCCGGACGTCCTGCAGTGCCCATGTCGGCTGCCTGGCGCAGGGGCAGCCCGCAGGCTGGGGGCAGGCTGCTTTGTGGGGCTTCGCTCCAAAGACGGATGGGACGCCGGTGTGGCAGGTCTGCACCCCACGTGACGAGCAGAGGGAGTGGCTCAGCCTCAGAAAGGCAAGGGAACGTTTCTAAGTGCATGCCGAGCAACGCGGCGACTCCTGCCCACCACCACCTGCCCGGTCCTTCTCTGTGCGTCTTGGTGGCACCAGAGGAGACGCAGGACACAGCCGGCTTCCCTGGGCTGCACGGGCAGCCTCAGCACTGGGGGCCCTGCCTCCAGCTTGCAGGCACCCACACTCCCGACTCACTCTGCCTCGTTCAGGACCGGATACTCCACGACGGGTTCCGGAAGCCGCTGCTTTGGGAGGTGGAAAAGTTTGGTTTTCTCAACTTTGTGAGACAAAAAACATTCGAGTGTGAACTGAGATATTGGACCCATTTATTCAGACGAAACCCAATAAGGGCCGCTCGTAGCTGCCAGTGAAAGTGTTCTGTGGCCGAGAGAGACAAAGCAACTTGTGCACGGGGAAAATTAATTATCGCTATTTGCTACATACGCAATATTTTACACATTAAGTACACCATTAATATATACAAACACTCCATGTCGTACAGTATTTTATTGAATTCACTTATCTTGCACTTCCGCTTCATTATTACCTTACAGAATACGAAGCACTAGCGACATGCCTTGTGTCAGATAATCGCAGTGCTGTTTTCTCTCTGCCCAGAAATATAGTGCACTCATCCAATATCCGACCAGGGGATTCAGATTCAGATTCCACGAGAATTAATCGAGTTCCTACCACGTACCAGACGCGGCATCGGACCCTGCTCTGTGCTTTGCCTCATTCCTGACGAAATTCTTTTCCCTTTTTTTTAATAGTAAGGTCTTATTTATCAAGCTCCTCATTTCATGAAAAGTATTTATTTTATTGATTTAAAAGGCAGAAGTGTGTGTGGGGGGGAGAGAGAGAGAGAGAGAACGCTCTCCCATCTTCTATCTCAATCTCCAGATGCCAGCAACAGCAGAGGCTGAGCTACATTGATGCCAGGAGCTTGGAACTCAGTTCAGTTCGCCCACAAGGGTGTCAGGGATCCCCCTGCTGCCTCCCAGGTGACCAGAATCAGATCAGATTCGGGAGTGCAGTCCAGGCCCCTCATGGGGTGCAGGCGTCCCACGCACTACAAATGTCCAGCCACAGAGGTCACTTTAGAAACTCCAGTTTTGTGCGATGCACAGGGAAGGGACACAGTGTCCCTGATGTGACGACACCCACAGAGGCTGCACTCAACGCTCCAGCTGAGTTCTACGTCCAAAAGAAGAACCTTGTGCCCCCCACAAATGTCCCCTTCACACACCGTGGACGACAGCTTTCAGAATCGGAAAGAAAACCCACGGGAGAAATCGTTACTGCTCGAGTGCCACAACCAAACGACCTGATGGGCACATGGACACAGCACAGTTCTCTAAAGGAGCCATCGAGAAGTGCAGCCAGGGCACAAAAACCCGCTCACCACAACCGGCCTTCAGGGAAACGCAGATCGGAGCCACTTCACCCTCACTCCGAAGGTTTTCGAGAAACCAGACAGTAGCAAGTGCTGGCAAAGGCGTGCAGCGGTCAGACCCCTCACACTGCACAGGCAACAGCTCGGGAAGCCCGGTGTGGCGGCTCCCACATAATTAGCAGGGTCCCTCTTTTGTGTGACTGGCAGGTCCGTGACCTAAGGCTCTGAGGCAGAGACTCGAGCACACCCTTGCACACCCGCGTCCGTGCCGCACAATCACAGCCACCCAAAGGAGGAAGCAGCAAGCGTCCACCCGCAGACGCATGGGAAGGAGAAATCCGGTGCACGGGCACTGTTCAGCCTAGAAAGGGAGGGACTGCCACACGTTACAGCTCAAGGGACCACAGCGCAAGGACACAACCCAGACACAGAAGCAAAGAACACGTGGCTGCAGGGGCCACGTTCAGAGACAGACGGGAGGGTGGAGGTCCCAGGGGCTACAGAGCAGGGGGCTGGAGGTGGCAAACAGAGCGCTGGCTGAGGAGGGCGAGGAGGTGCTGGGATGGACGGCGCTCAGGGTGGCTGCGCTGGGAGGTCCACCCTGCCCGTGTGTCACTGAAGAAAGGGGGATGTGTTATGCTCCGGTTGTTTTGTTGTAATGAAGAATTACTACCGACGTCGAAGTCATCACTAACAAAGTACAGGGGGAAAGTCTAGATTAAAAGAAGAAAATAGAATAGAAAATGAGGAGACATCTCTCAGATTTACTGATGTGCTCAACACGAGCGTAGGGACACGAAGCTGTGGGTTACTTAGCCGTCCGTCTAAATGATGGCTCCAACGGAGATGGTGGCTACCAGCGACGAGGCATAGGAGGATCCCAGGGGAAGGGGATGAGCGCTGGGCCCACCACCACGGTCCTAACCATGCAACGGGCCGGCTCCCCCACGGCTCCTGCTGTGCCTTGGCCTTCTGCGTGGCATTGTTGTCTCTCCGTCTCTGATCCTTGGTGAGATTCCCTGGTGGTTTTCTCTGCGTTTCACTCTCCTGTCTCTTGATGGAGTCCTACCCTCACTTGGCGAGCCCCACGCTGTGGCTGGGCGTCTCCCCTAGACCCCAGGCACTGGACCCCAAGCCAGTGAAGGTGGACAGCCACGCGGCCCCTCCCATGCTTATCTGAAAACACAGCACAGCCCCTCCAGGCTCCCCGGGAGTCCTCCAAGCCTGGTGGACCCTGAGTGGCCCCCACAGAGCAGGGGCAGCTGCTGTGCATGACGGTGCAGCCCCCGAGAGCCACCCAAGATGGCGACAGGAAACTGTCCCCTACAGGGTCCTCTCCCCAGGGAGAGTGCTGGTGACACTGACACCCTGTAACTTGGATTCAGCTCTCTCCTAGAACTCCGACTTGGCAATGTCTGAACGTGGAAAGAGAGACGGAATTAAAGAGAAAGACTCATTCCCTGAGCGTCACAAGAGCCACACTCCGGGGTATTTGGAACATCGTAAGGAAAAATGCGGTTAATGGGCAAGAAGACAGCGGGACCACCGAGAACAGGCTGCATGCAGAAGCCGACCGTCTCCTGGTGCATGTCAGGGCCTCGTGTGACAGTTCTGGGCACGTGAGCATCTGAGGCTGCCTAGGACACACACACACGTACACACACATGCACACATGAACACACATAGGCACACACGCACATGCATGCACACACAGGCACACACACGCACATACAGACACACACGAACACACACACGCACACACACACGGCTCCCAGGACAAGTGCGTGTGAACGCTGTGGTGCACTGGGAAATCTCAGGTGCGGTTTATTTTTGGTTATTTGTTTATTTTTGTTTGGTTGTTTGGACAGACGAGTATCTTTTCTCATCTCGTTAAGGCTCCCGGCTCCCACCCCCACCCCCCCACCACACAGGACACATGGACCAGACAAAACCGACACACTGATTAAGCGCCTCACGTGATACAAGCGCTCTCAGGAACGGAGACCCAAGGGTGTGGCAAACGCTCAGGTTTGGTGGAGAGTGGACAAGACATCTAAGGGAGCCCCCAGCAGCCCTGGGCCAGGCCCCAGAGCTCGGTCTCCGTCTCCAGTCCCCACGCCTTCCCCCGGCTGTCTGGCAGCACAGGTGAGGAGGAGGCAAGTGGGGCGTCCCGCCTCTCGTTCCCCCAGCTGCGTGTGACACTCAGCAGGCGAGGGCTCCTCGGTGTGGCTGCTCCACGCGGCGCCAACAGGTGCTTCGAAAGTCAGAGGCCGAACGGCAGCACCGTGGCCGTTCCAGGGCACGCCTTCATCCCACACCTCCTGCTCTGCAGGACCCCACGCACACCGCAGGTGGCACTGGGCGCCATGGCCGCCCCACCCGTCTCGTGCTGCCAGACCTGGGATATATTTGTTTTTATTTGAAAGAGCTACACAGAGAGAGGGTGGGGGGGAGAGAGAGAGAGAGAATCTTTCATCCGCTGGTTCACACCCCATGTGGCCACAATGGCCAGGGCTGGGCCAGGCCGAAGCCAGGAGCCAGGAGCTTCATCTGGGTCTCCCACGCGGGTGCGGGGGCCCAAGGACTTGGGCATCTTCTATGCTTTCCCAGGCCACAGCAGGGAGAAGGATTGGCAGTGGAGCAGCCGGGACACGAGCCAGAGCCTGTGTGGGATGCCGGCACTGCAGGCGGTGGGTCTAACCGGCTACGCCTTGTGCCAGCCCCCGGGGGATTTCTAAGTGGTCGTGCTGCATTTCCCTCGTTCTGCAGGTTGAGGAGCCAGGTCCCGGCGTCTCCAGCTCCCGTGTCTGGTGGGGGCCTGCTGCTCCGCGGAGCTGCCTTCCCCGCACCCTCACGTGGCGGACGTGACGGGAAGGCCAGCAGGGCTCCCTGCTTCCTCTCACCCGCACCGTGGGGTTTGCGTTGCCGCGTGGAAATGCTGGAGGCCCTCGTGTGTTCACACCGCTGCAGACGGCGCCCACAGAGGTCTGTTCCAGATGCCCTGGGGGTTGAGAGCCTGCCTGCCCATCAGGCCGTGCAGAGATGCAGGGGAACCTAAGGTGCGGAAGCCCCGCCCTGCCAGGCTGCCCCTGCCAAGCTCCGCCCATCTCGGGAAAAGGGGTGCTCGTGCTGGCGGTGAAGAGGGCAGAAGTCCCCAGGGGTCAGCGGGGAGAGGGGTGCAGGGTGGGAAACGGGCACGACAGGGCGGCGCGACTCCTCTGCAGGACCCTGTGACGACAGAGATGCACGCTCAGGAGTGAATCTGAGCCAGGGACGGAGGTAGCCGTGCAGGGTCAGCGGTGTGGCGCCATAGTGGGCGGCGTGCAGAGACAGGCTTGGTGCATGGGGACTCTCCGTGCTTCCGGCTGGATTCTCTGGGATATAAAGCCTCCCTTCAAAAATCAGCCACGGGCTGGCACGCGGCACACTGTGCCCTCGCCCCATTCTGGGGAGCCGGTCCCAGTCCCAGCTCCTCCGCTCCCCGCCCAGTTTCCAGCCGATGGACCGCGGAAGGCACTGGAAGGTGACCCAAGTGCCAGGCCCTGCCGCCCACGTGGGAGACCAGGATCAGGACGGAGCTCCTGGCTTCTCGCTTTGCCCTGGCACAGTCCTGGCTGTTGTGGCCGTTTAGGGCGTGAGCCAGTGGATGGATGGAAGATCCCCCCCGCCCCCCTTTCTCTCTCTCTCTGTTGCCCTGTCACTCTCCCTTTCAGATAAACCAATCTTTAAAGAGATCGATACAAGACTTGAGCAGACTCCTGATCAAAAAAATACAAGAAGGGGGCAATACGCCCACGAGAAGGTGGTCGGCGTCCCAGGGAAGGAGATACCAGCAACAGCTGATTGATGTCTTTCCAAAGCAGGGTGAAACAGACGGCTGCGCCCCAGCAAGTGTGTGAACCGACTGTTGCTGACTCGCCCCACTGCTGAGATGGCAGCATGGTCAGGCTGGTTACACCTGCACCCCTGCACCCCAGCCGTGCCACACCTCGGCATTGTGCCGAGAGACGGGTGAGTGCACATGCGCACGGACCCCTGCCCTGTGTGCCCGGTGGTCAAACAGCGGAAAGAACCCACATCCATTCCCATCCCAATGGTGGAGTAAGAGGAGGGCGAGCAGAACTGTGCTGGTGACCAGGTGAGGACTTGGCGGTGTCGGCACCCCAGTGGCAGTGTGAAGAGGAGGTTAAGGGCCGCGGGATCAGGCGTCCCCAAGGCAACGTCGTGGAATCAGGCGTCCCCAAGGCAGCAGTGTGAGGGGGCGAGAGCAGAGGCAGCAGAGCCACAGTCGGCCGGGTCTGTATTCCCAGTGTGAGTGGGGACGGGCCCAGGGGAGGGGAGAAGCAGAGGGTTCGTTAGCGCACACTGCCAGCATGCTGACCCCTGGAACCAGAGGCCATGCACAGGCTCCCCCGCCCGCCTGTGTGCCACGCCAGAGTGTCCACCACGCACTCTACGGGTGGCCTGCTCCACGCCCTTTCTCTGCCAGCCCTGTTCGGATCAGAAATGAAGGCTACCATTGGAGCTGACTCAGACCAAAGCCACCCCGGGGGCAGGTGCTGGTCACGGCAGCTAAGACACTCTCGTCCCACCGTGGAGAACATGGTGAGTCCTGGTCCTGCCCCTGTGTTCAGGCTCCTGCTAACGCACACTGGAAGGCAGCGGGTGTCCCAGACCGGGCTCCAGACCCGTGGCTCTGCCTGGCCCAGCTCTGGCTGTTGAAGGCACTTGTGGAGTGAGCCAGAGGGCGAGATTCTGTTTCTCTGTGTTTCAAGTAAATAAAGACAAGTAAGGAAGAGGCCGGGCAGCCCTGCCTTCCCCGTGGCCACCTGCTGTGCCTGCTTTGCAAGCTCACGTGTTCCTGCAGAATTTGTTCGTAGGTTCTTCTTACCCGGAGGGTCAACTGACTCTCGGCCCGGGTTCTTTGTCCCTGACTCACAAGGGGCCCCCACTCTGTGTGACTGCTCTTCTCTCGGTACTCACACAGGGAACTGTGGAGTTTTCTCTGATGGTGAAATCTCGGAACAGGCACACACTGCCTGTGGAGCATCCCGAGTGCACCCTAAAGCCTCGGGAAATTGTGAGGTTCCAGCTGGTGTGAGATAAACCATCAGATTCCAGTGCGAGGTAGTGAATGCTAATTTGAGAAATAGTGTATTTCCAGGGCTGATGTTGTGGTGTAGCGGGTTAAGTCACTGCCTGGGACACCAACATCCCATATGGGTGCCGGTTCAAGACCCGGCTGCTCCACTTCTGATCCAGCTCCCAGCTAACGGGCCTGGGCAAAGCACCAAATGACGGCCCAAGTGCTTGCACCCTGTACCCACGTGGGAGATGTAGGCGAAGCTGCTGGTTCTTGGCTTCAGCCTGGCCCAGCTCTGGCTGTTGCAGCCATCTGGGGAGTGAACCAGAGAATGGAAGACCTCTCTCTCTCTCTCTCTCTGTCTTCCCTTCTGTCTCTGTAACTCTGCCTTTCAAATAAATAAACAACTCTATTTAAATAAAAGTTTCGTTTCCTCCTCCTGCAGCCCTCTCTCGTCTGTACTCCCAGCCCCACCCCCACAGAGCCAGGCAGGGTGACTTCTTCCCCCTTGGCCATCTGTCATCTTTGTTAGAGAAAGCCCCGGTCTAGGGCCCAGCCCACTTCCCAGTGAAATAGTGAAGCCTGCTCAAGGAGAGGCACCCTTTATTACCCGTCATCAATTAATAAAATGGGCTTTATTCTGCTTATGCCATAAAACACACATGAAAGCAAAAGGGAACTCATGCGCTGTGCGTGTCGTGGCTGGGAACAGACAGCCCCCCTCCACAACGCATGAAAGCGGAAATAGCATTTATGAGCCCACTTGCGTGAAGCTTGAGTAGGCAGATTCATGAAAGTCACCGAGATTTGGATTAAATTTAAGCCATTCTCTGCAGCTCTACTTTTGATTAAGGCTGTGTGTGCACGGAAAAGCTCACGTCTGAATAGAACCAGGAGCTCTGAGAACTTTGAATGCATGCAGATACAAATGAGGCTCTGAGCTTGATCTCCAAGTGCACCCAAGGCCAATTTCCATCCCCGATGAAAGAGGACAAAAGAGGTGGTGCCCAAGCCTCTCAGGATTGTGGCTTGGGATCAAAGTTTATTAATATCAGGATCTGCACAGAGGCGACGCTTCTTGTGCACTTATTAAATTATGAGACTTAAAGTCTTTAAACAGAAGACAGGCAAAGCCACAAAGGAGGGAAGAGAGATTTTTTTCATGTGTCTGCACCTGCATCCTCTTCTCTACCAAGGAAACGCTACCAGGTGACCCAGATGGCCTCGCAGGGACCTGAACACGCGCCCCTCTTCTTAATGATGTCCGTGGGCACATTTTATTGCACTACTGAACACTCTATTTGTGGCCTCACGGTGCTGACTTAGTCCTTTCCTTTATAAAATCCTACATTTCCACCTGATGCTGCTTCTCTTTTTCTTTTTAGATTTACTTATTTATTATTGGAAAGGCAGAGTGAGAGGCGGAGGCAGAGAGAGGCAGAGACAGAGAGACAGAAAGGCAGTGAGAGAGGTCTTCCATCTGCTGGTTCACTCCCTAAATGGCTGCAACAGCTGGAGCTGTGCCGATCCAAAGCCAGGAGCCAGGAGCTTTTTCCTGGTCTCCCAGGCAGGTGCAAGGGCCCAAGGACTTGGGCCATCCTCCACTGCTTTCCCAGGCCACAGCAGAGAGCTGGATAAGAACTGGAGCAGCTGGGACTCGAACCAGTGCCCATGTGGGATGCTGGCACTGCAGGTGCCGGCTTTACCCACTAAGCACCAGTGCTGGCCCCTGTTTCTCTTTCTGAGGATCATCAGCAGGTGTGGCTGGAATACCCACCACGAGGATCCAAGAGGAAGGTACAGAGGCCCCCGTGGGGATGAGGCTGTTTCCCTGTACCAGATGCAATCCTGGGAGCAAACCCCTCCAGGGAGCACTGCTGGCTCCTGCATCTGTTCCCGTGTTAGGGTGCAGACCGCTCGCTGGTGCCAGTGCGATCCTGCCACAGGCTTCGGAGAGCATCGTATTTGGCAGAGGCACGGCTCCATGCTGATGCTCTCGTGCATGATGGTGGCAGACAGGATATCTTGGTATTAAATGTTGGCAAAAACAGTGGAGTTGATAGAGAACCACAAAACCGTAATGATGTGTTCCCAAGAGCTCTGACAGCAAACTCCAGGCATAGTGTGCTCATGTCTTTCTCCGGCTCCACGTATGAGGCTTCCTTTCCTGTCTGACCCTCTCCACCTGCCTCCTGGTGAGCGCCTTGTGCAGCTGGGTTAAGTGGAGATGCAGTAGCGAAGCAGCGATGGGAACATGCACACAGCTCCCAGGACGTGAGAGCCGAGTGAGATGACCGCCGTGCAGTGCTGGGGCGAGGGTGTGAGCCAGCGGGTTAAACTCTGTGCCGCATGGGAGAGCTGGACTCAATCAAGTCCTAGCTCTTCGTTTCCAGTCCAGCTCCCAGCTAATGAACGTGGGAAGGCAGCAGATGATGGCCGAAGTGCTTGGGCCCTGCCACCCACGTGAGACCCAGAAGAAGCTCCTGGCTCAACCTGGCCCAGCCCTGGTGGCTGTAGGCATTTGGGGAGTAAGTGATCCAACAAGTGGAATCTCTCTCTCTTTCTCTCTCTCTCTCTCTCTCTCTCTCTCCATCTCTGTAACTTTGCCTTTCAAATAAATACATCTATATAAAAATTATTAAAAATCAAAAACTAAAATGCCCAGCAGTATCTTAAGAGAGCTCAGTTTTCCAACGCTGGCAGGTGGGTGTGATGTGAGCAGATGGGCTCCCTGCCCTGTGCCAGCCTGGGCTTCACGTCACTGGACGGCGAGCGCTCCCCACTTCCGGAACGATCTTCAGGATCACGCGCGGTCGCAGCCCTCCTGCTCCCTCTCCTTCACACGAGTGTGCAGACGATGTTCCCACAGATGCACAGCTCCGCCCCTCTTCTCACCAGCTGCTTCCTTGGCTTGTGAGAAATGCAGCCGTTTCCACAAAAGTACATTATTTACGTTAACATACAGTGGCTCAGTCTTCAAATGCCTCCGTACGTATTTGGCACGTTTCCCCCTTTTACCTCCTAATACGGTAACTACGGATGGAAAAAACCGACACACACAAAAGATTTTGGGGGTTCATCACTCATTTAAGAAATTAAAGACGTCCCAGAGACAAAAGAGCTTCTGGGATGACAGGCAGCTGAGTGTCTACGATTAAATTTTATTATTCATCTAACCAAAGCAGCACGTTTTATGGGGCAGATGAAATTAAATAAACAACGTGACATTCATTCCGGATGAAGGCTCCTTGGATAATCTGTTATTAAAACTCTTATTATTGAGTCTAATGGCTGTTTGTTTCTATTTAGCACACATTTGTTGTTTCTGGCTCAGGGCTGGCTATCGCTGGATGGGATAACATAAATATTTATCCAGTGGTGACTGTTATTAGCCGTCGGAGGATGAACTACACCCCCAATTCATTTCAACGTATATACAGAGTTAAAACTCGAATTTTAAAGCATTACCAAGGAAGAATAATAAATAACATTTGATTAAAAGAAGAGAAATTGTGTGTGAGATAAAACCAAGAGCAGAAGCTGCTGGGCTGGCTCTGCACGACGGTGGCCTGGTGCCCTCTAAGGAGAGGGACCAGGCAAAGCACCAGGACCTGGGAGCTGTGGCCCGAAGGCTCAGGACGGCCCCGCCTGGGAGTGGCTGGGGCAGCAGCCTCCGGGGTGCCTGACCAAATTCCACAGAAGCCCTGACACCCGAGTTTGCTGGGACACACGAGGAGGGGCTGTGGGCTGCAGGACCCCCTGGGCCCAGGGAGCGGGGTGGGTGCTATGGGGCTGCAGGACCCCCCAGGCCCAGGGAGTGGGGGGGATGAGGTGTACTGCCTGTCAGGCAGCACCCTGCTGGGGCCAGTGACGGGGCCACTCAGAGGCGGGAGCAGGTGTGGGAGATCCGTCCTCCCGGCAAGTGGCCACCCACGTCCCCTCCCTGCATGTGCCCTGGTTCTAGGGGAGGGTCCAGGCAGCACTGGGGCTCACCCAGACGCCCTGGAGGCTGGCCTCCCCCCAGCAGCCTCCATCAGCCTGCACAGGGCAGCCCACCTCCTCTGGCCGCTCCTGGCCACCCCTGTGGTGTTCCTAGTGCCCCTCTTTGTCACGCTCCTCTCCGTGGGAGGGGACCCCCTCCTGCGGTCAGGGCCAGCTGCACCCCAGCACCCTGGACGCCCTGCTCCTCTCTGGACTCCTCCCTGGGGGGTGCTCCTGGAACCTGCGTCCTGAGCCCTCACCTTGTCAGCCCTCCTGTCCCATCCCTGCCCCCCCACCTCAAACCCTGGGTCACTTTCAGATCTGGGTGCATGCACTGACCTGGGGGGCCTGGGACTACATGAAGCCAGCGCCGCAGACAGCACCCCAGGTCCTTGCACACCCAGAGCCGAGGGGGTGTGGCCGCCACCCTGCCCCGCTCACCTGCAGCCTGCAGCCTGCCTGGACATGCGCTCTCCGCGGGGGTGGCTTCCTCAGGAGGCCCTGCCCCCAGGCACAGGCAGAGAATGAGGGGTGCAGAGGCCAGAAGTGGGGAGGCTGGGGTGGGAGCCAGAAGCCCTATTGGGGGGTCAGTGTGAACGCAGGCTGTTGGCAAGAGATGGGGCGGGGCAGGGGGACCGAGAGAGAGGAGTGGGCCACTCGGGAGGGGCCGGGGTGGGCCCAGGGAGCTGCAGCTCCAAGTGCCCATGGGGAGAGCCGGTCTGACCTGGAGCCGGAACCCGGATCTGAGCCTGCAAGGAGGCGGCAGGGGCCACCATGGACAAGCCCTGTGGGTGTTTGGAGACAACACGGGGGCTGTCGGGAGGCAGGCAGAGCGTGGCCTGGCTCGTGCACACCCCTGAGTGTCTGCTCCCGGCATGCGCCCAGGGTCTCCCGTCACGGGGGCCGGCCTGGACTTGCACCGTGGTGAGCTGACAGCTCTGGGGAAGGCCCAGGAGGCCTGGGACACACAGCTCAGCAAGGGAGGCGGTGCCCATGACTCACCTGCAGCAGACCCAGCCCCGTCCCTTGGACAATGGGGAGCAGCTCAGCAGGGCACGAGTCTTCTCGTTGAGTCTGTGAGCCCCAGTGCGGAGCAGCACGTGTGAGTGGGCAGCTTGTGTGGGAGCCTGTGAGTGTGAGCAGGTGTACAAACGCTAGGAGTGCTGGGGACCCAGCCTCTGGGTGGGCTGTGCATGCCAGGAGGGCTCTGGCTGCTGCTCCAGCCGCTCCGGGGAGGACCAGTCGGCAGCTCCCACTGGTGCTCTTGACTGGGGTCAGAGAAGTTCTGCGGAATGTGGTCCCGTGAGAACACACACGCACAGCACACGGAACCGCGCGCGCTGAGTGTTGGGAGAGCCCCGGGTGCACGAGCCAGGGAAGCAATTTCCTTGCCAGATGCCAACATCTGCCGCTCAGCCGGGGGCACAGAGTGGCTGCAGGGCGACGAGGTTTACGCTCTGTTTGCAGATTAATTTGTAGTATTTGCTTTTCACCCCCTGAACTTACCATGCAGATTCAGACTGGGGAATCGCTTTATATAATAACTCACAGGACTCGGGCTGCACGTCCCGTGGCCTGGCCTGCTCACGGTGGCTTCTTTCGCCACGTCCTCCACCCCAGGGCAGAAGTGCCTGTTCCACCCCCACCCCCAGAGGCTGGCTGGCGGGGCTGGGGACCAGGGCTCCTGCCCTCGTCTTGCAGTCTGCAGCCCGGCGGGGGTGGGGCCTGTGGCAGAGGACTGACGGCAATGTCACCTGTCAGTCAAACACCTGGAAGGTGAAGTGAGGGGATCCCTGGTAACTCAGCATCAGGCGAGACTGGCAGGAAGGCCCAGGGGTGGGACTCAGCAGGCCCCCCAGCATAGTCCCCTCGTCCCTGGGCTGAGGGTCTGAGCTTCAGACACTGGCAGGCGGGGCTTCCTCTGGGTGTGGAGGTGGTTCCACCTCCCTGGCTCCTCCCACGGGGCTCCCTCCACGTCACCTGTGGCCAAACCTCTTCTTAGCAGGAAGCCATCAGAGTGGACCGGGCTCCGGCTGTGTGGTCTCACTGTAACTTGGTCTCCTCTGCAACGACCCTGCCCCCAGTACTGTCCCATTCTAGGGCCCCGGGGGATTAGGATGGAGGGGGACACGACTCCACCCTGAATACCACCCTCCAACAGCAGACGTGGGAC
Organism: Sylvilagus floridanus; assembly: GCA_949820135.1. Classification (NCBI taxonomy): domain Eukaryota; kingdom Metazoa; phylum Chordata; class Mammalia; order Lagomorpha; family Leporidae; genus Sylvilagus; species Sylvilagus floridanus. The sequence goes on along the minus strand of OX463246.1, from coordinate 99,268,047 downwards.
CCCTGACCCCTGGCAGGCAGCGCTCTCTTCTCTCTGTGTAATCCCCATGCCGCAGGGCTGTGTCTGTGCCCCGGGGCTGGTGTTGCGGCTCAGCGGGCGAAGCCACCGCCTGTGACACCAGCAGCCCATACGAGTGCAGGTTTGAATCCTGGCTGTTCCACTTCTCATCCAGCTCCCTGTTAATACACCCGGGAAAGCAGCAGATGGCCAGAGTGCTTGGGTCCCTGCACCCATGTGGGTGACCCAGATGGAGGTCCAGGCTCCTGGCTTCCAGGCCTGGCCACTGTGGCTCTTTGGGGAGTGAACCATTGGACAGAAGATATCTCTCTTTCCCTCCAACACCCCCACCTCTTTCTCTGTAACTCTGCCTTTAAATAAATAAATCATAAAAGAAAAAAGCCAGTTGGTGGCCCTGGGAATGAACTCAGGCTGTGACCCGGACTTGGCGTTCTCTGGTTCAGCTTGTTTAACCGGGCTCGCCCGAGGAAGACACCAGCCGCGAAGAGTGCGCTGGTCTTTCACAGCCAGAACGGCACAGACAGGTGGGTGGCTCCGGCTGTCCCTGTGTTGTCACCGTGCTGTCCTTTCACGAGGGGATCCTCACCCTCCCCTCCCTTGTCTGTCCCCTCCCTCCTGCTGTGCTCTGGTGGCACGTGGGTCCGAGCAAACAGGATCAGGTGTAGCGATCTCAAACTCAGGGTGCTGCAGGGGCCAACTTGGCGTCTTCTCTCCCAATGTCTTGGTTACGGCATCACCGGAGTTTCGCTGCTGCTGTGCCCCTGAGGACCTGCGTGGGTAAGCCAGCCACGCCGGGTGGTGCTGTCTGTCACTCAACTCCACGGTTCTACAAACGGTGAGCCTGCCCTGGGCGGGGGGCATCAGAGTGGCTCTGTCCCGGGGGCCGCAGCCACGTCATCCTAAGAGCTCCTGGGATGATCAGGTAGCGCTCGGCTGCCCGAAGCTTCGGATCGTCTGGCTTCTCGGTCAAGAACCAGGCCTCGTGTGACGTCACGCAGTCCAGACCTTGTAATTTCTTTATTAAGTTCAACTGTGATCTGAGGGCCATGCATCGCGAGGCCCTGGCCTGGCCGCCGGAGCCACCTGTGTCGCTCACCCCCTGCCAACCCAGCCATGACCGTGGCTCCAGCTGCGTTTCCCGTCCTTGCCTGGGTCTCCTCCGTTTGCTTGGTGGGGGGAGGTGGAAGGCCCCTCTTCCTGCATGAGAAGAGTTCTTGCCTGAGGCCAGGCTGGGGGCTCCTGCGGATGTAGACAGAGGTGCAGGGCTTGGGGCGGAAGGCGGGAGACCCTCGCCTCCCGCCAGACACACACCCCACACAGGGTGAGTCAGGCTTGGGAGCTGAGACGCAGTGAGTGCTGAGGGCACGTCGCCTCCATGGCCGTCTGGCTCTAGGTTTCTGTCTCCTGTGTGTTCAGGTCGAGATGATGGTGTCCTCTGTGACACCCTGAAACTCGTGGTTCAGGAGTCAGCCTCACCGTCCACCCTCGCCTGTACCCTTAAACGCGCACCCACACTTTTAGAAAGGATGTTGTACAAACAAGGGAGCAGACAAGCGAAGAAGGGTAAATACGTCTGTAGGCAGGGTTTGCGTTGTTTACAGGTGGAGTGCAGGCTGCTGTCTGTCCCTGTGTGGACGCAGGAGCTCGGCTCAGCCACCTTGTGAGCATGGCTAATAACCAGCTGCAGGGGGCTGGCGCTGCTGTGTAGCAGGGAAAGCTGTCTCCTGCAGTGCCAGCATCCCACATGGGCGCAGGATCGAGTCCCGGCTGCTCCATGTCCTATCCAGCTCCCTGCTAATGCACCTGGGATAGCAGTGAAAGATGGCCCAAGTCCTTGGGCCCCTGCACCCATGTGGGAGCCCAGAGGAAGCTTCTGGTTCCTGGCTCTAGATTGGCCCAGCTATTGTGGCCGTTTAGGAAGTGAACCAGTGGATGGAAGACCTCTCTCTCTGCCTCTGCCTCTTTGTAACTCTGCCTTTGAAATGATACATAAATCTAAATAACTAACTAACTAACCAGCTGCAGGCACTTCCGAGGAAGAATGGCCCTGGGAAGCTACAGAGGCCCCTAAACGGCTCACGGGAACTGACCCTGCATCCCATTAAATCTAAAATTCATGGCTGAGGACTTCACCTGGGGCTAACCCAGCCCGGCCTACCTCACTTCAAAATGCCAGGGAGGCCTCGCTGGCAACACCGATTAATCTGGAAGAAGCGGCCCCCAGCTCCATCGGCACTGAAGAAAGGGACTCCCCCCACTTCCAAACCTGCAACCCTCCTCCCGCTCCCCATAGTCATTATCTTCTGTTGCTCGAGACCTTTGCCTTTCCTATCTTCCTCGGGCCCGTGGCTAATGCCCAGACCCCTCCCGCCCCTGCGCACCTGCCCGGCCAGCTGCACGTTGGTCTGGCGCTGGCTCTTTTCCCATCTAGGTGGTTGCTGTAAATGCAAGTCAAACGTGAGGGTCAGGAGGATGGCTTTTGGCGCATGGTGCACTCAGCAGGAGTGGGGCTCCCCTGGGGGAGGAGGTCACCCCCAGATCCCACCAAATCCCACACGCAAGGTCACTGCCCAGCAGCGGGGGCCTCAGTTTCCAGCCTGATTCTTGAGCGATCCTGGCGTTCAGGTGCGTTACCCACTGCGCGTGGCTCACCGACAGGCGGCACACTCACCGTCCTTACTAAAGGCTACTGCAGCTTGTTTCATTCCCTGCTCCTGGCTCACCAGGGGCGTGACCTGGACAGCAGCTCTGTGCTCTTCCAGGTCCTAACGGGGCCCGGCCACACCCAGCCCCCTTCTGCTTCTTCCTGAGCGTCGTCCCGAGGTTCAGCGTCCTCTGGGCTGGTGGGTGACACGCCCTGCGGGGGAGGGGGGCACAAGGCACTTCCTTCTCAGCCACGTCTATCCGGGAACTCGTGTCAGAGCTCTTCATTCCGGGCTGTTTTATCCTAAGTTCCCGGGGACCATCTCAGATGAGGCCGGCCAGGTGTGGAGTCAGACGGACTCCCGGTGGCCTTGGGCACCTTCCGAGCAGCTGGGGTGACCGATCAGCCCCCTCCTTCTCAGGGGCTTAGCCTCTGGGGAACTCGGTGCAGACAGCTGCTCAGCCGCCCATGGGGTCAGCCGAGGAGCGGCACCCACACCTTCCTCAGGCCAGAACTCCGCCCTGCCGCCCATCGTGGGGACGCCACACCTGACTCGTGCATAAGTGCAGTGACACAGAGGGCTCAGGCGCCCACGGGGAGGGATTCTGCAGCACCCGATGCCCTGGAAGCTGGACCCAGAGCTCCTTACCCGCGCAGCCTCCTGCTGGTTCTACTGACCCTGCTGCAGCCCGACCCCTTCCTCTGCTCACCTGCGCCTGGCTGTGCTGCTGTGGGGCCCCGACTCCTGGGAGCTGCCGGTCAGAAACACAGGGGAGCCCAGAGCCAGCGCTGGGCGTGCTGGGCTGTGAACGTGTGTGGTCTCTGCTGTGGGGGGTGGAGGCAGAGAGTCTGCACGGGGATGGACTTTGGGCTCCCTGGGTCTCCTCACTGACCCCCTGCCACCTGAGTCCTCTCTGCGCCCGGGAAGCGGGGAACAACCCTGCTCCATCTGCTTGGGGACCTCTTGCTTCCCTCTGCAACTTCATCCACAGCCGTGTCCTTGGGAGCAGCCATGAACGGTGTCCTTGGGAGTAGCCCTGGTGCTGCCATGAATCGCAGAGGCTGGAGGGGCACCTGTCATCGAGGGAGGTGGCCCGGGACCTGGCCTTCGAGGTCCTGGAGCCCCGGCCACCCGGGTCTCTGAACTCCACACTTCCTGCTGCCTCCGCTCTTCACACCTGTGCTGGGGCTGCAGGCAGGAGAAGCTGCGACTTTGTTGCTCTGCAGGGCAGCAGAAACAAGGCTGAAAATGGCTTTTCTACCTTTTTTTTCAGGTCCACCTGTTTCGACTTGACACACGCTGCCAAGCTGCAAAGGGTTTGGGCACGTTCCATGCGGTGGTTATGGGATTTCTCTCACATGAAAAGGCAGACGTCGTGTCTGAGTGTGATTTCTGTAGAAGTGGCTCCATGTTCTTTTCCTTGGAGATTAAGTAGCTTACACAAGCGCTATGGGGCACTTGGGTTAACAGTGTGCCCTTCTCTGGCTTATTAGCCACAGAACAATTAATAGAGACAGAGAGCGCTCCCTGACAAGGGGCTTTTCTGCCCCAGTGAGTACTTGAAAGGCACAGTTCCTGCTTTGTTCGGCACCGACTCCCATGCAGAGAGCGCTGGAGCTCTCCTGGTCCCCGCCTTGAATGGAACTGAAATGCCACCCTCGTCACAACCTCAACAGCCCACCTTCCTTCCAGAGCTCATTCCCGGCCTGGCTGAGTCCAGGAGGCTGAGCTGAAGCTCGGCGTGAGTGTTTGGGGTTGTGGCCAGGACGCCTCTCCTGTCCCTGCTCACCAGCAAGCCCACCGGGAATGCGAGATGTCCTGGCAGCTCCAGCTCACACGTTAGACCACCCTCCCTGGACTGCCCAGAGAAGCAAGCAGCCCCAGTGCAGCAGGAGCGAGTCCCAGGCTACGGAGGGCATGGCCGCAGCTCCACAGCCCTGCAGAAGCCCAGAGCAGTCAGGACACGACCAGTGACCCTGCCTTTCCTCGTTGTCTCCGCTGCTTCCGGCTTGGACCAGCGAGAGGACGGCCAGTGCCCTCCGCCACCCCGTCACAGCTCTGCTGCTCTCCCGCGCCCCGAAAAGCCAGCCCTGCTCACTCACGCGTGGGAAGTCGTCAAGAGTCCCAGCAGCCCCAGGAGCAGGTGCTGGGGCCGAGGAGGGTCTGTCCCACTGCCGCATTGCTGAGGTCATGGAGCGGAGAGGTGCGGGAGCCGTGAGCCGTGAGCAGGTCCTCTAGAGGGGTCCCTGCGGGCGCCTGGGGACTCACACCAGGCCGTGCGCAAAGCTGGTCAGCGGGGCGGCTGCTCTGGTTCCCGTCCTCCGCACGCTGGTGCTCGCGTGCCCTTCACTCCCCATCTCCTCACCACACCCTCCCCAGAAGCCAGCCCCACACACTCTTGGACTTCTGGGACTCCAGCTCTGGGGACGTACCCAGGACTGGTGGTGATCACAGCTGGAGGCCACAGCACCCCCCGGTTTCTCGGCTGCCGTGACAACCCCCACAGGCTGGGTGGACCAGCAGCACACCTGTACCTCTCACCGTCTGGATGCTGGAGGCTGGCACACGGTGCCAGTGTGGCCAGGTCTGGTGAGGTCTTTGTCCTGGCTTGCAGTGGGCTGGCTCCCTGCCGAGTGCTCATACATGGCACAGGGAGAGGAGAGAACTCTCACCTGCTTTCTGCGAGGTCACTCATCCCCGTCCCCATGACATCATCCACCCTTAATCGTCTCCCAAAGGCCCCGCCCCCACATTTCACCACACTGAAGGTGTCTGTCCCTCAGGGGGCACGTGAGTGGTGGGGACGACGGGAGGAGGGGCAGGTGACGGCCAGCCGTGGTGAGGGAGCTCCCCTGGGCCACGCTCCGTGCGTGCACCACACCGTGTGGCCTCGAACCCTGTGCCGCATTTTCTCCCTGGTATTGGGTTTCACGCAATGAATGACGCTCTCCTTACACATTATAATTTAATTGGTTGACTCTGGAGTCCCCCATGTGTCATGGATCCAGGGAGGAGTCTGGGCAGAGGCCGGGTCAGCTTCCCCATGGCTGCATGCGGGTGCTTACGCCCAAGCCCACCTGAGCCCGGCCACAGCAGGGCCACATTCCCGCAGGACAGTCGGTCTGGCAGTCCTAGAGCTGACGTGGGTGAGGGGTCAGGATGTGCCCCCCCAGGGCGGGGGGCTCTGGGAGAGCTGGCCAAGGAGAGCGGCACGGCCTCCCCCAGGGCTGGTGCTGGAACCGCTACATCGCACCTGGGTGCCCCTCCTCTGCCCACATCTGGCTGGCGGTTGCGCCCTTGCATTGCTGCCCACACGGCCTGGGGTCCGAGTCACGATGCTGACCTTCACAATGACTCAGCAAACCTGGTTCACGTTGATGCGTTTGTGTGCTGGGCTGGGTTAGGCTGGCCGTGCCCCAGAGGGCGGCTGTGCCCACAGCGGTGAGGCGCAGCCGCCTTTCCTCTCCGCACTGCTTCGTGACTCTTCAGCTCCCACCCTCCCCAAAGACCACATCGCCCCCCCCCAGCCACCTTCCCTGTCACAGCGGCATCCGGTGGAGGAATAAGGTCGCGTTGGCACTGTCTCCCACGCGTCTGCAAGCAGATCTGCGGCCGGGCCACCGCTTTCTCCCCTTTCCCCGTGCACATCTGCCTCTCCAGCTGCGGCTCCCGTGCTGTATGCTAACGCCCGGGTTAGCCGTGCCCGGTCAAGCCACGTGGGTGACCCCAGTGAGAGACGGCGGCAGGACTGTGTGCAGAGGGTCAGACTGAGGACCCAGTACCCAAGTTCCCTCCTGGGTTCAACCGTTCTCCGTGTCAGTGATCACTCTGGTTCTTTCAGGATGACTCAGTTATGACGCACTCTTGTGCAGTCGTACACGTTCTTACGTTTCTGTCTTTACGTATTAGTGCATTTATTTTAATGGCACACAGTGCCCGAGTGAAAATATTGGATCAATATTCGGTTAGTCGTCGCCCTCTGAAAGTGTGGGATGGTCCACACCCACGGTGGATGGAACGTGCCTCGCTGCCTCTTCAGATGGGGTGTACTGATTTTTTTAAAACTCTAATTATTGAGCTTCCAATTCAAAGCTGCACAAATTAAAAATCAATGGTTTTCCTTGACCCAACAAAGAGCTGAATTTGCAGGGTTAACTCACCCTGAAGGTCCTGATGCACACGTCACTGAGCCACAGAGCCTTAGAGCACCAGACACACGTCAGCACACAGACGCCAGAACCAAGGGACAAAACCTGAGACGGAAAGCAAGTCCGACTCGGCGGTGGCAAAGCTGTGAGGAATATTAGGATGCGGTTTATTCATGTATTTATTTGAAAGCGTTACACAGAGAGAGGAGAGGCAGAGAGAGAGAGAGAGAGAGAGAGAGAGAGAGAGAGGACTTCCATCCGCTGGTTCACTCCCCAGATGGCCGCAACGGCCAGAGCTGGGTTGTTCCAAAGCCAGGAGCCAGGAGCTTCTTCCGGGTCTCCCACGTGGGTGCAGGGGCCCAAGCACTTGGGCATCTTCCACTGCTTTCCCAGGCCATGACAGAGAGCTGGATCAGAAGTGGAGCAGCCGGGACTCGAACCAGCACCCATACGGGATGCCAGCACTGCAGGTGGCGGCTTTGCCTGCCAAGCCTCAGCGCGGGTCCCTAGGATGGGAATTTTTAAAAACTGTGATTGCTGTGTTAAGGGATTTAATACAATGGTATGCAACATACAAGGGCGCGTGAATAATATAAGCAGAGGCACAGAAATTTGGGAGTGAACAAAAACGCTATAATTAAAAAACACAGTCACCAACATAAATAAATAAACACGTAAATAAAAGTCTTTGATGAGTTTATCACTCGACACAGGCGCGGACAGAGAAAGAGTTGATGCCAGGTCAGTAGAAACTTTCCAAGTCGGAAGGCAAGGCGAAAACAAGGAGTACGATCAAGAAGCGAACGGAGGTGAGCAGTGCAGGGCTGGGACTCGCACACACCCAAGAATAGACCTGGGGGCAGGAGCCGGCGCAAGCACGTTTACACTGAAGTCGCTGACATCCTCCGGTCAGGGCTGAGGGCCCAAGCAGCCAGAACGCGGCCGGCATACGTGTGACCCCAGCCGGGCTATAGACGCGCGCAGCCTCATTGACCTTTCTCAAGTGATCTTCCCAGCGTCAGCAGACTGCACGCTCTGTGCAAGCCCCACAGACACCGTGCCACCTGCTCTGAGGTGTGCACGCAAACACGCAACACCACGTGGCACACGGACCGCGGGCTCAAGCTGGCAGTCGGACAGAGGGCCCGTCTGGGAGGGAAGCAGCAAACGTTTGAACACCGTCCGGGGCGAATCAGGAGCCTGAGCCCGAACTCTGAATACGCTTTGAACAAATGAACGTGAAAATGCAGACACTCGGTGTGCATGGGCTGAAGTGAGGTTGGAACCCAAGGCCGGTGCATGAAGCAGGCACCGCGTGAACTCAGTCACGTGTGTGGGGCCAGCAAGGGGACCTTAAGGGGACAGAAACAAAACCATCGTCACGTGTTCCAGAGGTGCGGGAGGCAAGGGAGGGGTGAGAAAAGTTGACTGACGGGCACTAGGGCATAGCCAGAGGGGAGTAAGGAGTTCTGGGCTTGTATTGCACAGTAGGCGACCATAGATAATGCGGATGTCCTGTTCTCTGTAAGTAAACCCTAGAAGGTAGGTTTGAACGTTTTGGTCTTGGAGAAATGCCAAATGCTTGAGGACGTAGATGCACCTACATGTCTATGTGAACCTGTCAAACATCAGTGTATCAGTGTACTCCACGTGTCTGTGCCGAAGTTAAGGGATGGTAGGAGGCGGAGCTGTGGCGTAGCAGGTAGAGCTGCCGCCCGCGACACCAGCATCCTACATGGGTGGCAGTTTGTGTCCTGGCTGCTCCACTTCTGATCCAGCTCCCTGCTGATGCACCTGGGAAAGCAGTGGAGGATGCACCCAAGCACTTGGGCCCTGCACCCACGTGCGCCTGGCTCCTGGCTTCAGCCTGGCCCCGCCCTGGCAGTCGCTGTCATTTGGGGAGTGAACCAGCAGATGAAAGACCTCTGTGTGTGTGTGTGTGTCTCTGTCTCTCTGTAACTGTGTGTTTAAAAAAATAAAAATAAATTTTTTTTAAATAAAAGAAAAGTTAAAACATGTAAGTGGGATCATTGCTGTTGACACCATGGACATTAAAAGAATAGTCACAGAAAACACCGACGTTGTACCCACAGGTCCCGTGACGTGGAATCCCTTGAGAGAACCCGCCAAGCACCCAGAGGAGTAGCAGGACCCGAGTGTTTACGTGGTGCCTCACCCACACAAGTAACAGACGCACTGGGTGCCTCTTGGTGTAAGGTCAAGGTCCACCCGTGACTCGGCATCTTCAGAATGGAAGCTCCGAGTTCACGGGATTCCGGGTGACACCACAGGCTCCGAGGAGGACACAGTGGCCCGGAGCTTCCTCACTTACGCCTTGGAGCAAGCTTTGTCCGAACCCAAACCACGCAAAGACACCACCAAAAGGTAATTTACGGGCCCTGTCTTTCATGAGCAAAGAGCATAATTCATAATAACAGGAAGGGTCCTCAAAGACTTCATGGAAAGTGTGTGTCTGAGAAAAATCACGCAGGCACTGAAAAAAATTTTGCATCAAAACAAGATTTTAACTCCATTTTCCAACAAATGTTGTAAAATACCTCGTATAATCCAATAATACATGAACAAGTGAGATTTATTATAGGCAAGCCGAATTCAACATTCAAAAATCAATGCATGTAATCCTCCAAATCAATAGGCCAAAGAAGCAAAACCACGTAATCACATGGTATTAATTGATATATAAAAAGCAGTGGGCAACATCCACCAGACATTTAGACAGAAACTCGCAGCACGAGGGGACGCGTCTTCAATGTGATAAAGAACATTTAAGAAAACACAAAGCTGCAGTTAGCACCATGCTCAGTGCTAAGAGATTGGACAATGTCCCCCTAATGTCAGAGACGAGACAAGGCAGGGGTGCCCTTTCTCATCATTTCTATGTCCTGAAGTTGTAGCCACAGGAACGAATCAAGACAGACGTGCGCGTGCGCACACACACACACACACACACACTGTGTATATATATATATATATATATATATATATATATATATATAAATTTGAAAGAAATTCAACTGTTTCTACTTGTAGGTGAAATGATTGTTTATGCTTAAAATCTAAAAAATATGCAAAAAACCCTGGGAGCTAAGAAGCCAGTATGTAGCACAGATTTAAAGCCGATAGGCAGAAGTCAGTGTTTTGTGACACACCAGCAGTGAACTACCACCCCCTTAACAGACAGTAGTGCTTACGAGAGTATCAAAAATAAGTACTCAGGCAGCAATCTATAAAAATGCACAAGGGAAGAACTACAAAGCATTGGTTAAAAATTTTAAAAATATCTAAAGAAATGGAACATTTATGAATAGACTCAATGTTATTTTTTAAAGATTTTTTTATTTGAAAGGCAAAGTTAGAGAGAGAAGGAGGCAGAGAGAGAGAGAGAATGAGAGAGGTCTTCCATCTGCTGGTTCACTCCCCAAATGGCTGCAACTGCCAGGGCTGGGCCAGCTGAAACCAGTCTCCAGGAGTCTCTTTTGGGTCTCCCACGTGGGTGCAGGGGCCCAAGCACTGGGCCGTCATCCACTGCTTTCCCAGGCCACAGCAGAGAGCTGGGTCAAAACTGGAGCAGCAGAGACTAGAACCAGGACCCATATGGGATGCCAGCACCACAGGCAGAGGCTTTGCCCATTGTGCCCATGTCAATAGTGTTAATATTCCCAAACTGACTGTGTCAAATTCAATGAAATCCTAGTGAAAATCTCAGCAAGCTATTTTGTGGAAACCAAAATCACTCTAGAATTAGCATGGAAAGCAGTAAATTATTTTTGACAGGCAGAGTTAGTGAGAGAGAGAGAGAGAGAGAGAGAGAGAGAGAAAGGTCTTCCGCTGGTTCACCCCCAAAATGACCACTACAGCTGGCGCTGCGCAGATCCGAAGCCAGGAGCCCGGTGCTTCCTCCTGGTCTCCCATGCGGGTGCAGGGCCCAAGCACTTGGGCCATCCTCCACTGCCTTCCCGGGCCACAGCAGAGAGCTGGCCTGGAAGAGGAGCAACCGGGACAGAATCCAGCTCCCCGAACGGGACTAGAACCCAGGGTACCCGTGCCACAGGCGGAGGATTAGCCTGGTGAGCCACGGTGCCGGCCAGAAGTAAATGTTAAGTACACCACGCTATGCTAAAGAAACGTAAAACAGTTAGGGGATATGTATGCCATGACCCACACTGCCTGTTCTCCAGCCTTGTGGGAGAGCCACAGTAACAAGGACAGCAGGGGCTGAGGGAAGAACAGACACGCAGATCGAATGGACACAGAAGGCCACGGACTACACCTGCCCAAGCACAGACAGCAGTTTGTGCCACAGGCATGAGGTCACTCAGTGAAGGTTCTAGAAGCCTCTCACACCAGCGCTGCTGGAGCAGTCGGACCTCTCTCTGAACACCAATCTCAACTGAACTTTATACCTTTCTCAGACATTAATTCAGAGCGGGGACTTGAGTGTAACATTTACAAGTAGGATGTTTCTAGGAGCAAACAGCCATGAGAAGGCGACCTGGCCAGGGGCCACTGATGGGGCTGGAGCCAGAGCCACAGCACCACGCATGCAGGTGACAGTAACCGGGACTTCACCAAGATCAACGTCAGCATTTCAGCTCTGGAAAAGTGGTTGTTAAAGAGGAATAGAGATGCCCCAAGCCGGGCGAAAACATTTTAAGACACAAGTCTAATGGTGGAAACTAGGATGCGGCTGAAAAATCTCTCCTCGTCACCAGTGTGGGGGATGAGCCACTGCAGCGGGCGGGTGCAGAGGTGTTGGTCCCAGGACTTTCTCCGTAAGTGAGCGTGGTCGGAGCTGTTTCAACAGCAAACAGTGCGTTCTAGCAGACAAAACTTCCCCAGTGTGTACACATTAGCCTTTTTGACACTACAACACCCAAGGACTGCAAATGACCAGTTAGGTAAGTGGATGTCAAACCATAAGACTCGGGGAGACGCCTCGCAGGCGGGCGAAGCTCGGATGCACGTTGGAGACCTCGGTGTTAATTCAGGTTCAACTTTACAGGTGTGATGGTCACGTGGAGAGACTTCTAGACGTGTGCACGCGTGTATTTCTCTGTTCCAGCCACAAGGACGCTGAAGAAGCCCACCTCCCCACATCGTGACTCCTAGCATCACTCGCACCAGGCTTCCTAGGACGTGCTGACTCTCTCTGGGATCGTGGTAGTAAACCCTCAGCGCGAGCCCTGAGCACCCTGTAGTGCCCACACACGCGTGTGCACACACCTACAACACGGGGAGATGGTAAAGGGACACCGGGGCGCGGCGGACGACCTGACAGCAGAGAAAGCCGCCTAACAAAGTGGTACTGGGGTGCAGCCATCATCTGACACTGTGGCCTAAACAAGGACGAGGGGGAATGGACCAGCACCCGCTGAACAAGGCTTCCCAAGTGTGAGCTGTGCACACGGCTGTCTCCTAGAAACAGCGAGAGAGGGAGCGTGCACGCGGCTTCTGCACAAGCCCGTCAGGCGACGTCTCAGCCAAACCTCCAACAACAGTGGCAGCAGCAGAGTGCCCGGCACGGCGAGGGAGGGGAGCGGCACTCACTTTGTGTTCCTCTTGAAATCCCTGTCCCCAGCCTAATCAGGAGCAAAGCATCCGGCAAATCCCCACCGAGAGGGTCCCGTAACCGACTCGGCCACCGCTGCCCGGAGCTGTCATGGTCATCAGAAACGGGGAGCTGAGACTGTCACAGCCGAGCGGAGCCGCAGGCGATGTAAGGCCCATGTGCTGCGTGGAGCCGCGGACGGGCCCTGGGACAGGGTAACGTGCGGGGAGAAGCTAAGGAGAGCGCCTGAGCGATGGCACTCAGTCCGGCTCTGTGGCCGCGGCAGGTGCAGCGAGTTAGATGTTCCTGTTCGAGGAACGCAGAGGCACACAGACGGGCAGTGTCTGTCCAGGCAGAGCCGTCCTCCTATGAAGCTAACTGTTGATCACCAAGAGTCTCTCCTCTGATGAAGTACGCAGTGGGGATGGTGGGAAGAGCCAGAGAGCCGGGCGGCCACTCAGCCGCTCTCGCCACCTTGTCCTTGCCGGGCGTTCCTCGGTCAAAGTTGTGGGAGTTACTTCCCCTGGAATCCGGCCGCCTCCCTCCTGCCCTGAGTTCTAGCACTGCCACGTGTCTCTGAGCCAGGCAGAATGAGTCAGCGTTGGCCTCAAGGTAGGGGCGCTTGACACGGGGGCCCAGTCGCCTGGGAAAGGTGTCTTACCAAGGCCAGGCCAGCAGTGGCGGCGGGGCTGGCGTCCCCGGGCTCCCTGGGGCGCGCTCAGAGGGGCTGTGTCCTCCCCGGTCCTGTGACACCCTGTGGAAAGCGGCAGCTCGTGCCAACTGAACTGTTCACCTCGAACACACCAGTTAATTTAAACTCAATTACTTAGCCGAGCAGGGCCAGTGATTTCCAAAGAGGAGCCACACACCCACCCCACTCAGTTTTCTGCCAAAACCCAGCGTGAGTTGTGTTTTCTTTAAAAACTACCATTTCCATATAATTGGATTAGCCCAGCGTGGGACCGATGGCCGGATGTGGAGGTTCCCTAGACCAGGCAGATCCCGCGTGTGACCCCAGGCCTCGCTCATAATATTCCGCGAGCTGAAATTGAGCTGTCGGCGGCAAACCGCCTCGAGAGTCCTTAAGAAGCTCCAACTGTTGGTGGGGGAAAAACAAAAACACACCCACGGCTCAGCTAGAGCTTCAGATGTTCAAACAGCTGCGGTCAGAGATCAAGAAATGAGTTCTTAATTGCTAATTGCTAGGAGCAACCTTTAATTTTGCTAAGACGGACAGAAGGGGAAAATGAAGAAAGTCCCCCGCAGCTGTTAACTTCAGAGTCTGTGTGCGAGCACTGGGTCTCTCCAGTGTGGCCTCTGGATCCCTGTCCTGTTCCCCCACCACCTCCATCTGTCTTGTCCAAAGACTCCACGGGTACCAGTCCTACTCCTGTGTGCTGCGGAAATGCAATCGCCGTGGCTCTGCCTTCAAAATTCACACTAGAGAAGAGGTAGAGAGGAAGCTGTGCAAAACGCAGCAAGCAGAGGCGGGACCCCCCTCCCCCAGCCCCAGGTCTGGGCAAGGAGGGGCAGGGCTTCACGGGGGAGGGGCTTCTTGGGAGGGGAGGGGCTTCACGGCAGAGGAGGGGCTTCACAGGGCTCCCTGGAGGAGGGGCATAAGCCGGTTCCACTCCACAGCTGAGGGAGTCCTCAGGCTCCCTGGGCGGGGGCCGGGGACCCTGGCTGTGCGACCTTGGGAGGCTCTGTGTGGCTAAACTACTTCAAGTCTCTTGGAACTCTGAGCATGAAATTTGGATTTTTGCTGGAAGGTGAGATTTCCGAATTCTTCCTGCTGCACAGCCAGAGCTGCAGGGGCACCTGCGGGATCCCCCCCCCCCCCCTTCCTCTACAGCGGTGAGAACCGACCTGGCTTCACACCGCATCAGGAGCTGCTCACGGGCCCGCAGTGGGGCCTCCAACCTGGATGCACCGAGGAGCCACAGACAACGTGGCTCCAAGGTCACACCAGGACCAGGACAGCGCCCTCCAGAGGACGCTTCCCCTGTGACCGCTCGCCCCTCGCAGCACAGATCACAGTTTGTAGGAGGTGTCATCTTTCAAAGGATAACCCAGCCTGCTCCACCTGCTCAGCTGCACCTTCCAGGGTCCATCCCCCAGCTTTGTCCCGGGGCAGCGGTGAGAAGCAGGCGGGTCCTCGCCCCTTGGGGCTCCCCGTCCTGTCCTCTATTTCCCGTCGCATGGTGCAAGGCAGACAGGAAGGAGAGTGACCCCACTCCCGAAAGCCAAGTTTTGAAGGCATGAGACCCACCCACAAGGCCCTGGTGACCTCATCACCTAAAGACACCCACCCCTGGCCCACGAGGAGGACGATGAGATGTCGGAGGGGCTTTGCGGAGAGCAAAGGTTCCGGGACGTCAGCTCCTCCCCTTTCTCCGGGCGATGTTTCAGGCGTGCTTTTGAGAGCAGGCTTTTCTGCAGAGGTTCTGTGACGGCTAACTCTAACTTGTCTAGTTTATCGCTAAACTTCCGTCTCTTTTCCTGCAATACGATAACCATCAAAGTTCCCACTATACGGTGGGAGGTCAACGGGGTTACTCTGCTCCATGAAGGGCACCCTGTGAAACAGGGATGCTACGCTGGTCACCCTGGGAGTCGCCGTGACCAAGTGGTGGCACCGTGACAGCCCCAGGGTGCTGTTCTTGGCTCCAGCCCAGGCTCCCAGGTTTGGCCTACTGTTTAAGATGCCAATTATATTGCCTGAATCCCTTATTCAGTACCTGGGTTCAAGTCCTGGCTGCTCCACTTCTTATGCAGCTCCCTGCTAATGGCCTGAGAAAAGCAGTGGAGGATGGCCTAAGTGCTTGGGCCCCTGCACCCATGTGGGAGGCCTGGATGACGCCCCTGGCTCCTGGCTTCCATCTGGCCCAGGCCTGGCTGTTGCACCCATCTGGGGAGTGAATCAGCAGATGGAAGATTCTCTCTCTCTCTCTCTCTCTCTCTCTCTCTCTCCCTGTCTCTCTGTAAATCTGACTTTCAGATAAATAAATAAATCTTTAAAAAAGACCCCCAGGACTCACTCTTGCCACTGACCCACTCTGGAAACTGACCAAGTCCACGCTCTGTGGAAGTCGAGGTGCACTCCAGAGGCCAGGTCATTGGTCTCTCTTGCTTGGGTTCCCGAAGCCCTCTCTTCACCCTCCCCCCCCTCCACTGAGGAGCTAACAACCTATACAACACTAGCATTTTCCAGTGTCGGCTCTTCCCAGCAGAGTCGATGGCCGGGCGGACCCAGGGGTGGCGAGATCTCCAGAAGCATAGGTGGGAGGGGCAGGTGTGAGCCCTCAGTCTCCGATGTTAACGGGAGACACGCAGGCCTCTGGCCAAGACAGACGGTGTCTGAGGCATCAGCCACTGCGCAGGCACATTTATGATCACTTTAATGAATTTACACATACCCTGGCATATTCAAATGTAGTAAAATAATCACCATAGGAGAGGTTTGTTGTTGCGTTTGTAATAACGTTATCGATTGTTAATCTCTGCCCAAAAGTAACTGAAGGTCGCTGTTGAAATTAATTTTATGAGCTGGAGTTATACACATGCAGGAGTTTGAAGTTGAACCAAAGCCCCCAAGATGCGATATGGAATCGTGTACGGTGTGTGTGGATGCAAAGCCGGGGTCTGGGACCGTCCGCTACTATCTGGGAACAGCTCTGTCTGCACCGGAACGCAGGCTGACAGTACGTGGGCTTTGCTTTGGGAAAGAGCTTTAACACAGCCATGCCAATTGTACAACAAACTTCCTGAGGTCGTTTACAATGGACTTCTTCAATTTCTGCACAAAACAGAACGAAGCAAAGCACACGGGATGCCACGGGAACTGCAGATGGAACCTGAAAAAGAAGCAAAACCAACATTAACCGAAGGACAAGGAGCAAAGGGCAGTCCCCCCCATTCACGGTTGGGGGGATCTCCCCGGGGGAGGGTCGGGGTAGAGATCGCTGGCCGACGGCTGCTACGGGGGGAGCGGTCGAGGGGTCAGTGGGCCAGGGGTGACAGGAAGCAGTAGCAGGCTTTCGAAGGGAGAAACAACCCGAGTGGTATGGGGACAGCCGAGCAGGGTGGTCGGGCCCCAGCTGAGGGGCAGCGGCCGAGGAGAGGAGAGCAGTGGCGTGGATGAGTGGTGCTGCAGCATCTGACCTGGGGCGTGGCCCACGGAGCCGAATCTGCAGTGCCGATGGTACTGTGCGGGGTGGCGGGACCCAGGCTGGAAGATGAGACAGGACACCATCAGAGAGGAGGGCGCCCACACCCTGAGTCCACGGAGGCTGGGATGGCCCCTGGGGACAGCAGAGAGTGCTGGTCTGGTGGCATGCGTGCGCTCTGGTGGGCACATGGGACGTTCCTTGCAATGCCATGGGGAGTGGGCATGGGGTCCAGTTCAACCCTGGGAAGCTGCTTGGTTCTCCGGGATCTCAATGAGTTCTTGAGGAAGGAGAGCTGGTGGGATGGGCGTTGCGCTGCAGGGGTTCAGGGCCACTCAGGAAACCACATCCCGTATCGGAGCTCTGGTTCAAGACCTGGCTACTCCGCTTCTGACCCAGCTCCCTGCTAATGCACCCGGGGAAGAGCAGAAGGTGGCGCAAGTCCCTGGGGTCCTGTCACCTACGAGGGAGACATAGACGGAGTTTCAGGCTCCCGGCTTCTGCCTGGCTCAGCCATGGCTGTTGGGCCACTGGAGGAGTGAACCAGCAGATGGGCGACATCCCTCTCCCCCCTCTCTGTCACTCTTTCATATACATAAGTAATCTTTGAAAAGAAAAGGAGGCTGTGTCTTCTGTCCCTACCGTGTATTGAAGTTCAACTCAGCCGCTCAGTCTCAGTCCATTCACGGCTCAGGATCCCCTTCGGAACTGTCACATAACGCAGCCTGTCCCAGACTCCTGTGTTCCGGAGACGCAGACATTCCCTCTCTGAGTTTTTGGCTCTCTCGAGCCTATTGCCGTTTCTCTTAACTCTTTAAAGCTGAGACAAAGCAGAATGATCAAGATTAGACCCACTCAGTAGAACTCGCTAGTCTTGGGCGTTCGTGGGTTTTTGCGAATCACTGTGGTCTCTCATTGGCCAGCGTGGCCACGTCGGAGCCGCTCTTTCCGACGTTCAGTTAGCCATACGTATTTCTCACCAGGCCATGCTACGTGGCTGCCCTGTGCCTGTCACCCTACAGATCCAAGAACTCGCACAGGTTTCGTGAGGGGAAGGTCTCCTGGCTTATTTTATTCTGTGTATAATCACCAACTAAATTCTCTAATTGTGAATTTTATCCTGGAATTTCCTTCTTACAGTGAAGCCCTATGCCCACACCTGGAGAGGGAGATTTCTGCACACTGATTAGCACCCCCTTTCCGTCGTGACACTTGCTGGCAACCTGTGATGCCACAATATCTGATAATCAGCAAGATTTACTTGTTAAAGAAAGGAGATGTTGGGACCATTTACCAAGCAAACAGATAGACAGTAAGTGGGCACCAGCAGAGTGAAAGTTCAGAATTACTGAACACAGACACGCGTTAACAGCGACAGCCAAAGCCAACACCGGGGGTCAGATGGAATCACACGGTGCTGGATGCACTGATGCACCCCTGAATCCCACAGTCGCCCACTGGAGGCACGTGGGAGCCAACCGCACTGCCCAGGGCTCCACGCTCCAGGTGGACGAAGGGCGATGTCTTCCCAGCTCACACCTAGGAGTAGAGAGGTGTGGGCGCTAGAGTTCTGAATTCAAATAGCTATCTCTTGGCCACCACAGAGCATGCACTGCCCCGCCCACCTCCCTGTAAATGGTCTTTGAGAAGTTCCTGAAGCCGGCCGTGGAGCTGGCCCGTGGTGGGCCGAGCTGCAGCACGTGGTCTGACTTCACCCTCAGGGCGCTCTGTGCACTCCCTTCTTGAAGGGCCACCTCTCCTCACCCGCCCGCCCCCACTGCCTCTTTCCCAGCGTTCTCTACCTGCCTGTCCGTGGCCACCCTCTGCACTGGTGCTGAGCTCTCTGGGTCTCTCACATCTCGGACGAGCACACGGGCTCTGCATCGCCGACTCCTAACCCCAGGCTTAGTGGCCTGCCGCCCATCGGGTGCAGAACCGAAGCCGCCCCCTGTCTCCACACCTGCTCCTTGGCGATCCTGTCTGGCTGTTTCCTGAGCTCCGAGTTTGGAGTGATGGATTCCCCCCTTCCTCTCCCTCCACCCCAGCACCAGGGAGCTCTGAGGTCCTGCACTTCCCCGCACGGGCTCTCCAAAATTCTCCCTCCTCTCACTCCCTCCCCCGTGTTCTCTGTTGCCCTGCTGCTCACCTGTGCAGGGGCCCCACTAAACCAGCCCTCCAGTGGCTCGCCTGGCTGCACCTGCTCCCCGGGGTCACAGTTTGAGTAGGTTCTTTGTGGGAAACACAGATTCGAGCAGAGCCCCTCGGTGCCCCTCTCCAGCCACCACCTCCTCTCCCCGTCCCAGCCTCCGCACCCTGGCTTTGCCCATGGTCCGGGGCACATCTGGACATGGAGCAGGTCACAGCCTCCTCTCCTTTCCCAGCCTCCGCAGCCGGCTTTGCCCATGGTCCGGGGCACATCTGGACATGGGGCAGGTCACAGCCTTCTGCGGCCTGCACCTGCTGCCGTGCGGCTCCTCCGGGAACCGGACGTCTGTTCTTCCTTGTGTTTGAGCTGTGACCTTGAGTTACGGTTTTCTCAGTTGGCCCTCCAGCTGTAGGGAGAGCCACGGGGCAGCGGCTGACCCCTTCCCCTCCCCCTCCCATCCTAGCCAAGCCCCCTGCCCCTCCCCCTCCCATCCCAGCCAAGCCCTCCCGCAAGCTGCAGAGGACTTGCTGCTCTCAAACCAACCCCTCCAAGCTTGGTCTCCCCTCCCACCCTGCCCTGCCCTGCCAACACCCACAGGGAACGTGCACCTCTTGGAGGCAAAGATCTTGGGGCCGCCGGTGTAGACGAAGCCAGCGTTCCAAGAACCACTGCACACTCCCTCCTGTTTCCCCTGCTGACTTTTCGTCCCCCGCTAATGTCATCAGGTTGCACAGTCGTCGGGATGCGCAGGGGCCAGCCACATTCATCTCCACATGCCATTGTTCAGAATTTCCAATAACTGGGCTCAGAAAGCGTGTGAGGGGCGTGCTGGGGAGATTATGACATAAAAATGCTAAAGACCGCGTGGGGCAGTCGCTGCCTGACTTGGTAGCGCGCTAACTCAGTTTGCAGTCCCCCAGAGACGGGCCAGCAGCGGTGCGCAGGGAGCGGTGTGCGCTCGCAGCCCGGGCAGGGCCTGGCCAACGCACAGTGCAGGCCCTGGCTGCGCTGGCTCCCCCGCCGAGGTTGGGCCACGGCAGCACCTTCCGTGTGTGCAGACATCAGGTCCCTCGGGGCGGTGTGCTCCCCGTCCACGCCGATCCCCCAGGTCAGCGCCTCCTTGGTGACTCACACGACTCCTTCTCCTGGGAACTCTCCTGAACTGTTGAGCCCCTCAAACAACTGCTGAGGCCTTGAAACAAGCAGGATGCACGTTTTCTCCCGGTCTTACAGCACGTCTTCCGGTTCTGTTAGTCTACACTGCTGCTGGCTTGCACCATGCGTGGCGACACTCTCACCTCCACCAGGTTTGGGCCCGGCTCCGGAGCCCTGTTTTCAGCCGAGCCGCGGTGGCCTTGGCACCGTGTCTGCCACCCCATTGGGCCTGAGTAGCCCGGTGGTGGCTGGGATCCTGCTAAGTCGGTTTAGTGAGAACCCCCGGCCTCCTCACCCGTCTCCTTCCTCACCGTGTTGATGAATCCTCCCTCTCCTTCTGCCACACTCGTCCGACCTCCGTCCCGCACATGCGCGCTTCCTGCTATCACGTGTCTACGCCGTTGTTCCAGCCAGTCAGAGGGAAGTGAGCCCTCTGCATATTCTGTGGAAGTGCAGAAAACGTAGAATTAGAAGCACAAAGCAGGAACTTGGACGTGGACCTGAACATGCAGGGCGGATGCGCGTCCTTGACCAACTCTAGTAGAAATTCAGCCCTGGAGGACGATGTCGCTGTTTGCGAAGCGCAGTGGGACTTCCTGAGGGTCTTTTGAGTTTGCGGGCCGAGGCCTTGAATACGCAGACGGTGACTTACCTCCTCCAACTGACTGATTCATCCCGCTTCACTGGCTTCTTCCTTTACAAAGCGAAGTTCTCCAGCGGTCGTGATGAGTGCATTGTCTTGACAGCCCAGGAGCTGGACAAGTTCAAGACGACGCCTGTGCCCGCGTCCACAGCCACACTGAGGGTGTCACTCCGGCTGACAAACGCGGATGCCTGTGCCCACGTCCACAGCCACACCGAGGGTGTCACTCCGGCTGACAAACGCGGATGCGTCTCTGCGTTATGAGCTGCTGGCGATATTCATGATTCAGAGGTGCCATACGTCTCGGAGACCAGAGAAGCAACATCGGCGCATTGTTCCCACTGTGATCGGCTCCAGAAGGCAGCAGGGCACCAGGGGCAAGGGTAGGGGATGGCCCCTGGGCCAACCGGCAGCCCCTCCAGATAGACAGCATCCCTGCCGGTTTCTACGTCCCTCACCTCACTTCCCTTGAAGTCAACCTTTCTCTGACTTGCACGCAGTCCAGAGCTCACAAGCTGATCAGTTTCCCTGACGTCACTGATACGGGGATGGAGTCCACGCCTTGGTGAGGTGGGGTCTCCTGATTTCCTTCCACTTCCCTTGCTGTGGCTGCTGTGACCCCCAACCCATCTGTGTAGGTGGGGCCTCGCCCAGTGCTGGTGAACCTCTGAGTGGGCGGGGCCTCGCCCAGTGCTGGTGAACCTCTGAGTGGGCGGGGCCTCACCCAGTGCAGGTGAACAGACACGGGATACAGGCCAGAGAGACGATCCTAAATACTTCAGGTATCTCATTAGAAGAAGTACAAAGAAACAGGGGTGGTTATTTTAAAGGACTTAGACAACCTGATATGTCAAACATACAATTGACAATGCAATCATCAAAAATATACCACCGAGATAGTCTCATTTCTGTTGGTTTATTCTAAGTCTTGGAGATCTGGTGAGGATGTTTAAGGTGCCACTTGATGTGGTCCAGCCACACTGGTAGAGCCTGGTGGCCCCGGTCCTGCCCCACTGGGAAGTGTGGGTCTGAGTCAGCTCTGACCCACTGCTGGGACCACCCGGCTCTTTCCATCAGCCACGTTCAGACCCAGCAAACCCTTCCACAGAACAGGAAACTGTCAGTGCCTGAACTTGCCCTTTGATCTGCAGGCAGTTTTCTTAATTTTTTTTCCAGAGTTTGGTCAAAGTCCCTCTCTGTGGCTTTCACTCATAACTTGATTCTGGGTCTCAAGTCTCCTAGGAGGAAGCGGATCTACGGCTCACACAGAATGTCCTCACGTGTTGGGAATAGATTTTTGTCTTTCTGAACACCTGTACCAGATCTTTTCTTTCTTAAGCTCCACAGGCCCAATTTCTTTACTTGGAACTATTTTCGTGTTATTTTGCAATAATATTTTTTCTCTGAGTAGTTTTCATTGCTCCCATCAATTCGGAATGTAGCAGCAAGCACTGGTTTCTAGCTATGGCCTGAGCAGCCCAAGTCCTTATTTTCACGTCTGCCGGTGTTACTGCAGCGTGGGGGTTGTAGGCATTGGTCATGCAATGACCCCTTGGAGGCAGCCTCACCCTGGAGCTGGGAGGCCCTGGCCCTGACTCCCCACGGGCCACCGCATCCCGAGGGGCTCCACGCTCTCCTGGAGAACACGCCCCTGCTGCATTCTACTCCACGCAGAAGCTGGGAAGGTGCCTTGGATGCAAGTTGTCTCATCCTCGGAATCATTATACTGTCAAGCCTGTGTCATGCAAAACGTCGGGGAACGTGACTTCGGTAGGCACATCGAAGAGATGACAAATTCTGGTTTGGCTCCTGGCCAATAACCCAGCGCCTGAGGGAACTGGCTTTGAACAGAAGGAATCTAAAGTGTATTGACACACGCTCTGTGTCTACCTGAAGTCCACACGAGCAGCATGCTGTCTGCACCGCTTTGTTGACGTCGCCCGTGTCTGCATTTTCCTAAAGCTCCAGGCTTCAGACCCCAAAGATGGCACTTGCGGGACATGTGTCCTGGTGGAGTTCAAACCAGCCGCTGCTGCCCTCTGGGTGTGAACCAGCAGATGGAAGACCTCTCTCTTCGTCTCCCTCGCTCTATTACTCTGCCTTTAGATAAGTGAACAAACAAAAGAAAAATAAAAAAAAATGTGTTTTTTTAATTGAGGAATATGGATTAGAGGGCAAGTTTATTTTGGTGCCAAAAATGTCAAAATCCATGCAGTTCACACTGCACATGTCGCATATGCTGGCGGATGGTGCTCCATGTGCGTGGACCACAAAAACCCTTGCAGTGACACAACGTTAGTTCCAATTTCCAATGAACTTTGTGTGGTCCCGCGTGTACGAGTGCACGGAACCCGGTGCGCCGTTACACGCCTGCGTGCAGTGAGAAGCTGGCTGGGAATCTCTGTGCAAGGTGGGTGCCTGTGGCCTGCTCCCGCACACCCCACAGCCGCACGCCACAGCACGCCTGGTGGTCTGTGTGGCCCTGCACCCTGCAAGCGCCCACGGCGTGCCTGCCAACGTGCTCCTGGCTCAGCTTCGCGGCGAAGAGAGCGAGCCGGAGTATTAATTTTACCTTCAGGGTGTTTAAGACTATTTTTCGCCCTCAATAATCTTTGATTTCATTAAACACTGGAGTATAAGTGACCCGGCACATGGTTAGCACTAATTGTCTGACACTGCATCGCTTGGAGTTCATTTCCGGCACCGGCTGGGCCTCGGGGGCCCTGGCTGCGGGTGCCTGGAGCTCCCTTGTGGCTGATGAACGGGGCCTGTCGCTCACAGGGAGCGCGAGCCGCGTGTGTTCCCAAGCACAGTTTATAAATATTCTATCCCGGTTGTGTAACTTGTTCAAAGGCATTTTTAATATTGCTTTAATTTAATTCTGGCATGGCGAGATGTGTCTGCAGTGTAGCTTTCCCCAAACCCATGTTCGTAGCGCGGTACAAACAAGGGGTGGGGAGAAAAAAATGTCAGTTATGCCTTTCATATTGGAGAAGGAGACCAAATATAGATTTGGAAAGTAACGCGGGGGAGGTGCAGCCGCAGAGGCTCACGTCTCTCGCACACACAGCCGGGTCACAGGGACACGGCTCTGCCGGGTGTGCCAAAATGGAAATCGGTTGCTCTAGTCCGGCGCTCCTTTCCCCGAGGCCTTTACCTGCGAGTTGACAAGAGCCAGGATCCCCACCGGCCGCTGGTGTTTCAAGCTTGGCTGATCCCAGGATGCTGATCCTTCCTCTGCGGGGCCCTGTTGACTTGGGGCGGAGGTGCCTTGCCGTGGGCCCAGGGCTGCAGTGGAGACCTGGGGTACTGGGTGGGACTCCCTTGCCCTCCATCACAGCTGAGTTTTTCTCTGCCAGCCCCTGTGGCCAAATTGAGCACCGTTCCCATCTTCCCACGCGTCCAGTTGCCCCTTTCCGTGCCCTGAGGGGAACTCCTCAGGACGGTGGCTGGCTCTGTCCAGCTCCCCAGTGACTGCTCGGCCCTCAGGGCCCCAGGGAGGCCCAGGCGGCCGCACGGAGAAGGGGTCACCCCTGGTCCTGCCCCTCTCTGGGCTGGGGTCCCAAGAGAGGAGCTGGTAGGCCGGCCCTCTGGGACCCATGTCCCGGGTTGCCTGGCCACGAGGAGGAGCACAGGGCGACCTCCTCTCCCTGGCCGGGCTCTCCCTGGCCAGCCCAGACCTACCGGACCAGGGCGAGGCGGGATGGGCCTGCGGCACGTGGTTCCTAAGGCCGCAGCTTGGCCTGCTGAGCCAGTCTCTGTGCAGGAAGCTGCTTTGGAGCAGGAGTGGCTGCTGCTTCCAGAAACTTCTCCATCTTTCTTTGGGACAAACACATCCCCAGGCGCGAGACGGTCCCAGAGGAAGAGACGGGGCCCGTGCTCAGAGCAGCCACAGGCCCAGCGCACTGCAGCCTACCCCACGTGTGCACATGTGCAGACACGTGTGTAGACACACGTGCACACACGTCTCAGCACGGCTTCAGGAAGCAAGTTCGCTGTGTGCACTGGGCGTGGGAGTAGAGCAGCTCCCTGGAATGCGAGGGTCTCATCCAGAGAGGCGTGCATGCGCCCTCGGCCTTCCAGCCCACGAAGGCAGAAGCAAGACCACTCCGTCTCTCGCGGCTACGCGGCTGCCGCACCCCTCCGAGGGGCTCCTTAGCTTCAGAGCCATTCAGAGCCAAACCAGGGAGGAAGTGGCCACCCCGCCATTGGAGCAGATCCAAACCCGGCCCACTGGGGACGCCGCCAGTGCCTGATTCCAGCCGCACCTCTGCTGTCATTAGAAATGGGACGTCTCCCTGACGCAGCCATCCTGAGTGGCAACGCCTTCCCGTGGGTTCCTGCAGTGCCGCCGGATCTGATTCCCATGGGACCAGCACCTGGACCCATGCCACAGGGTTTGGGGACCCTAACCTGAAAGTGCATTTCCATGTTCCGCACCCCAGAACCAGCTGCCCATGAGCCTGAGAGGTCATCACCAAGGTGTAGGTGTGCTTGTGTGTGTGTGTGTGTGTGCCTGCTCCATCACCAAGGTGTAGGATGGTGTGTGTGTGTGTGTGTGATGGTGTGTGTGTGTGTGCCCCTGCTCCAGTCACCAAGGTGTAGGATGGGGTGTGTGTGATGGTGTGTGTGTGTGTGTGTGCCTGCTCCATCACCAAGGTGTAGGATGGTGTGTGTGTGTGTGTGTGTGATGGTGTGTGTGTGTGTGCCCCTGCTCCAGTCACCAAGGTGTAGGATGGGGTGTGTGTGTGTGAGATGGGGTGTGTGTGTGTGTGTGTGTGTGTGCCTGTTTCATCACCAAGGTGTAGGATGGTGTGTGTGTGCGTGTGTGTGCCTGCCCCATCACCAAGGTGTAGGATGGGGTGTGTGTGTGTGTGTGTGTGTGTTCATGCTCCAGTCACCAAGGTGTAGGATGGGTTGTGTGTGTGTGTGTGTGTGTGTTCATGCTCCAGTCACCAAGGTGTAGGATGGTGTGTGTCTGTGTGTGTGTGCCTGCTCCAGTCATCACCAAGCTGTAGGTGTGCATGTGTGTGCACGCCTGTTCCAGTCACCAAGCTGTAGGGGTGTGTGTGTGTGTGTGTGTGTAGTGTCATTTCCTGGGTTCTAAGCCGCCTCCACCCACGGGGCTGCAGACTCTCCTGCCATCGTGGCTGACGTGGCTTTATGAGGAATCCATGGTCCCCAGGAAGTCTTTCGCTGCCCGTGCTTGCTCACGGTCCACGGGCAGTCCCTAGCTGTGCAAACCAAAGGCTGCAGCCTGCACCATGGCCCCAACAGCGTCTTCCCCAGCTCCGAGGGCCAGCGATGCACTGTGAAGAGAGAAGGTGGTAGTTAAACATCCACGATGCAGAAACAGTTTCCATGGGCAGCAGGCGGGGCCGGCTCTCGAGCTCATAATTAAGCAGTAATCCCCAGCCACGCAGTCATTACCAGCAGTTAATGGCGACGTTGTTGGTTAGCGGCTCAGCCCGAAGCTGAAGATTGTTAACACTCTATCAAACTCCTTGTTAAGAGGGCTGAGTTTTTATTTAAACACACTCGGCTCGCAGCTGGAGAGCCGAGCAGCCCCGGTCGGCCCCCAGTGGCTAATGACCAGTGGGGCTCCAGCAGTGGAGTGCCCGGCGCATTGCTGTGGCTCTCTAGCAACTGTTAACTGCCCCGGCCGGTGCCCACGCCGCACGGGGAGCTGGGGTGACACGACTTCCACGCCTTCCCCTCTCGGGTGCAAGACCAACTAGGGGTTGCTGTTGCCAACATTTCACCCCGTGGTTGATCTTGGACCCACTTCAGGTTTCAAATGCAAGGGGGTGCCCTGGGGATGGAAGGTCAGAGTCTGGGGCTGCCCAGGGCCAGCGGCTGCTCTAAGCCAGGTGGTGGAGGGCTCTCCACACCCATATCCAGGGCGTGGCCTGGGCTCTCCACACCCACATCCAGGGCGTGGCCTGGGCTGTCCATGGCCACATTCAGAGCGTGGCCAGAGTCCTCCTGGGAACTTTAGGCCCCTGTAAGATGACCAGGGGTTAACGCTGGCATCATGAAAACAGATGCAGTGATTGTCCATGAAGGTGGCACTTGGCCTTCACATCCGGGCTCTCCTGGCAGTCACCCTCACAGAAGCCCAGCTGGCCGCCCCCACCCCCTGGGGCCTGGGACAGAGTGCCCGGCTGTCGCCAGGAAGCCATTGCACACACAGGAGAAAGACAGCGGAGCGCCAGCCGCTGAGAGGAGAAGGCAGGGGGCTGGAGTGTGCAGAGGGCAGCAGGAGGGTGGGATTCTCCCGTCTGTGCACCCCCAGCCCCGGCTCCACGGCCGTTCCTAGAGGGAAGAGCTGGGGCACAGGGAACGGCTGTGCAAGGCAGAGCCTGCCTTTTCTGATGGGTCCTGGTTTATTAAGAATCAAAAGGCGAGTTTAAAGTCAGTGACTAAAAGGCAAAACAAGGGGTCGGTGCTGTGGTGTAGCTCCTAAAGCCGCCACCTGCAGTGCCTGCATCCCATATGGGCGCTGGTTCGAGTCCTGGCTGCTCCACTTCCCATCCAGCTCCCTGCTATGGCCTGGGAAAGCAGTAGAAGGTGGCCCAAGTGCTTGGGCCCCTACACCCACACAGGAGACCTGGAAGAAGCTCCTGGCTCCTGACTTTGGATCAGCGCAGCTCCAGCCATTGCAGCCATCTGGGGAGTGAACCAGTGGATGGATGACTCTCTCTCTCTGTGTCTCTGCCTTCTGTAAGTCTGCCTTTCAGATAACAGATAAATAAATCTTTAAAAAAGACACAAGACACAGACAAATCCGGGGGGTCTCTGCGTTTGTCCGTAGACCCATTCTGGCAGGGCCGCTGCACCCACCCATCCCGTCCCCGCCCCGCAGAGCTGATCCTGCACCAGGGGCTCCTGAGGGCAGAGCTCCACTCCCGTGCTCCCCGGTGCACCTGCCAGCTGGTAGCCGTGTCTGTGCAGAGGGGCCTGTGTGACCCCGCGCCTCCTGCCATCAGACACAGCCTCGGCCTTCTCAGTCATGTTCACTGACGTATTTGGACTGTAGGCCACCCGGTCTGTGTGGGAGAAGTACACAGACAGCTGAGCACTGGAAAAGGCTCCTCTCGTTCTTAAAAGGGACAGTGGTGTAGCAAACCCGGTGTCATCCACACGGGCGGACTCGGTAGTGCGGTTCCCGCGTGCAAACACGAGGCTTCGTGGCTGGCCCACTGTGTGCCATTCCCCACGTCGCACCAGTGTGCAAGTGAGAGACGCCCTCACTTAGGCTGTTAGCATTTCATTCTAAATCAAATCTTCAGGGAAAAGAACAGGTGCAAAATGCAAATGTCTCTAGCCAGAATTTAGTACTCTGTGAACTGTGTACTGGTGTCTCTCTCTCTCTCACACACACACCCACACACACAGCCGCCATGCCTCTCATGTTGAAACCTCATGATCTGCCCTGGGCTTCGACATGAAGATGGTCATTCCTCCACCTCGTCCATCTTCCCAAAGGGACAGGCACCCCAGCACAGTGGTCCAAGACTTCCTCCCTGGTGCCGTGTGTGTTTCACCCAGCCTCTATGGAACCGCATCTCTGCATGGTCGCTCCGTGGCATCACACACACAGGAAGTCTGCGTTGGGCAGAATATATCAACGAAGCAGTGCATGCTGGAAGCGTGGGGGCTTCCATGTGTGCCCGTGTCCCTGCGCTGGATCAGAGTGGCTGGACGCAGGCCGGGCAGTCAGCTCACAGCCCGGGGACACTTTGCAGGCAGCGCTCATTTGCACAGCCTGAAAGCCAGCAGCACCGGGCTGTGTTTGGGGCCACATCAAAGCCGGGACCAGGTGCCAAGCTAGAGAGAGTTCCAAGGGACCCGGTGACAGTCCCACGGCGCCCAGCAACGGCAGCAAACCCAGAGCTGCGTGGCTGGGACAGGCCCCGGCGAGGCTCTGCCCCTGGCGACTCCGAGCAGGCCCTTGACCTCCATTACGGGCTGGAGAGATGCAACAGGTCCAACCCCGACACTCGGAGCCACGTGTTCAGAGCTGCGGAGGACAGACGGTGCTCTTGGCTCTGGAAAACCCAATTGACCCGCTTTTCGTGGCTGCCATTCCTTTCTGCCCATGCCCGGAGGGACTGAGACAGCTCAGCCTGCACCAGTGTCCCTGGCATAGTGGCCCTGCTCCAGCGCTGCTGGGCAGTGTGATGGGGAAAGGGTTCCTTTCTGCCTGCGGGGCCTGAGCTAGGCCCTGGAGTGCCCAGGAGAGTGGTGATGTTGTCAACAGCACAAACACACACCCGGCAATGACGGTGCAAGGCTTCTTTGGGATCCATCGGGAAGTCAGGCCGGGGCCACTGAGCGCAAAGGGCAGGTGAAGAGAAGGGAGGTGGACCCAGAGGCAGGAAAAAGCAGAGTCTGCGGGGAGAGGGAGCTCCGCTGACCGCACTGCTGTCCGGGCCGGGCCTCCTCCTTCCCACTCCCTCCAGGGACACACTGTTCCACGTGGCCTCTGAGAGGGGGACAGGCGGACGGCCAGTGAACCAGTCTCCTCCCTGCCTGCTGCAGGGGGCCCGGCAGAGCTGCTGTAGTGGACAGGATTCTCCAGGGGGAGGGAGTCAGTCGATTGTCTCGATGCATCTACACGGCCACGGGCGAGCTCATGGCCCCTCACGCCCATGCTGCAGCATCTCAGCAGACGCCTGAACCTGCACACGGCCCCGAACTCTGTGGGTGCAGCTGCTCCTGACATGGGGACAAACCCAGCAGGAGCTGGGCTTCTCCCAGGTCACTGGGGCCGTGGATTCCCTCACCGCAGCGAACTCCAGACCCGAGACTGCTTAGCCCGAACGTTCACCTTACCCTCACCTGCATGGAGCCGTGTAGCATGAAGGCCATCTTAAAGCAGGTGTGAGGGCCTCACGCGATGTACTGACTACGTCGGCCCCTGGTGCCCTGTGGGTATCAGTAGCTCACCCTGGTGACGGAGGGTCACAGGCCCTGCCCAGCAGCACAGAGAACTGGACTGGGAAAAAAGACGAGATTCCTCAACGTGTACCACTTCCGCGGCATCCCAGAGGTGGGGGACCACCTGCACAGACTGTGTGCCTACACATGCATGCACACGCGGACACGGAGCCCCTGTCACGTGCCCCGGCTGTAGCTGTTGTGCCCGGAGGTGTGGCGGCAAGATCGGAATGGTGGCTTCCACTCTTCCGCATCCCACAAATGGCAGAGTTGTTCTGACCGAGACAGCCGCTCAGCGCGTTCCTTATCACGCTGCAGGGCTGAGCTTTTCGGTGCAAGGACGCCCTGGGAAGCTTCTCAGGAGCATCTGAACTTCCGGCGTCAGGAGTCGCGCGTTCAGGAGCAAGCAGGACGCCAAGTGGAACAGCGGTGACGCCCGCACAGGCCCCGCGCTACTGCACCAGACGCGTTGATAACAGACGGCTCCCATGTGACTGGCAGGCACGCAGCACACAGCACGGGCGCCCTGCACAAAGGGAGCGCTCACGCCGCACACGCGAGGGGCACAGCGTGCAACTTAAAACTCACGTTCCTGGGATTTCTCCATTTAATGTTTTCAGACCAGAGTAACTGATCCACGGTCACACTCAGGGACTATTGTATGTGAATACACACACACACACACACACACACATGGACTATTGTGATACACCCCCACCCCCACACAGGGACTGTTGTGTGCACACACACATGCACACACAGGGATCCATGGTAAGCCATCAGCCACATGGTTGTGCAGGCTCATAAGTCCCAGGATGCACAAGGAAGCAAAAGTGATGTGTCAGGCCCGGCACCATGGCTCACTTGCCTAATCCTCTGCCTGCGTCACCAGCATCCCATATGGGTACCGGGTTCTAGTCCCGGTTGCCCCACTTCCAGTCCAGCTCTCTGCTGTGGCCAGGAAGGCAGTGGAGGATGGCCCAAGTGCTTCTGCCCTATACCAGCATGGGAGACCAGGAGAAGCACCTGGCTCCTGGTGGCCATTTGGGGGGTGAACCAATGGAAGGAAGACCTTTCTCTCTCTCTCTCTCACTGTCTGTAACTCTACCTATCAGATAAATAAATAAAAAATCTTTAAAAAAAAAGTGATGTGTCAGCCTGATGGAGCCGCAGGGCACCCAGACGTCTAATAGGGTCCTGGCATCTATGGGGGTGTTTCCAGAAGACAGCAGCAACTGAACCGATAGACTCAACACAGTAGACGTCTCTCCCTCCCCAGCGTCGGCCGAGGGCTTGAACTGAGCCAACACGGAGGATGTTGGATTCACTCTCCCACAGTCCCCTCCCACAACCACCTTCAGCCCTTATGCAAATCAAGCACATTAGTCCAGCCCCACATGACCCTGCCAGTTCTTTCAGGCCTTTCCCTGGCCCCTGTGGGCACCCAGGACTCCCTGTCACTATTGTGCACTGTGAACACAGAGGTGAGGTCTTTGGGGTTCAGGCCACTCGTCAAGTTTCGTCTGGGGAGCTGGGGGCTGATGGCCACGGAGCCCGAGCCACTGAGGAGGCTGCACCGGGCTCTCGGCACGTTCTCCGCCATCACACAGCTGCGTGGGTCCTCACTGCTCTCTCCACCCCTGCACGACTCTCAATTCAACGACATGCAAGTAAAGGAGAGGAGAGAAAACGCAAATTGGAGGCCAAGTGGAAACAGAAATCCCAGCGGATTGGTATGAGAACTGCACACACAGCTCATGGCGGAGGCTGGGAAACAGAGGGGAGCTGTGCTTTGCGTGGGCGCCCTGGTCGCAGGCAGGCGCAGGAAGCCGGGCGCCTGGACAGGGGATGACTGCCCAGGAATCACAGCCCCCGCCCCCCAGCTGCACTCCCGCCTGTCATCCAAGCATCAGGTCTTTGCTGCGGATTCTGACAGCTCCCAAAACGCACGCAGCCCTGGGGTGGGTTTGTGGCGTCTTAGCAGAAATGAGCCCTCGCTTCAGTTGGTGCAGAGCAGCGGGAAGGGAGGGTGGAGGTGGGACGTGGGCAAGTTGGCTCCGTCTCTAGGCGGTGGAGGACAGGAGGCTGAGGCTGGGGGTGCAGGGGCTCAACCCCCACCCCACCCCACCCGGGAGTGTTTTACAGGACGCTGCGCCAATCTTAGTTCCTCTAAACCCACCGTTACAACTGAACACTTTTTATGTAAATGTTTCCTTTCTCAGTAAACGCGTGATCCTTGCATGCCTAAGTACTTTGTCAACTCGTTTGGCAACGAATGGCTGTCTATTAAGCCAATTTGCTCTTTCCACTTAGAAATAAACTCTGGGTTCAGAACACGAGAGCTGATCTTGGAGGAATGTGGTAATGGAGATATGTGCTGGGGGCAAAGCTTCCCTTTACCACAGCGGCACGAATCGTGGGGAGCGGGGCTTCATTTTCATCCTGAGCGCCTCCCGAACCATACCGCGTCTCTGTGCCAGCTGCTGGTGGTGAAGGCGCGTCGGCAAGCTCACTTTCTTTCCTTAGTGTGAACCCTGTGTGCAAAGTGCATGCTGCACAGAGAATCAGCGGGGTCGATCTATAGAATCTTTCAAAATGAATAAAAAGTCCCGTTTAGAGCAGTTTTGGATTCACAGCAAGGATCAGTGGAAATGGTGGTGAGTTCCCCTCCCCCCAGCCTCACCTGCTACTGCCGAGCTCGCCGGGGTCAGGGGTGCAGGCTGACATGTGAGCACATACATCCTGTGATCCAGAGCCCCGGGTTTCCTGAGGGTCGGGCTGGGCTGTGTGCTGGCCATGTGTCTGTAACGCGTCCATTACATGCGTCGCCACATGTCCATGTATCGGCGTGGAGCCGCCCCGCCGCAGGATTAGACCTCCGCACCTCCTCCACACCCCTGTCTCTACATTCTCACCCGCCTTCCTCTGACTCCTCGCCCTCACTAATCATTCTGCGATGTCCTCAGTGGTGTGTTTTCCCGCCGGAGTCACACAACATACAACCTTTCAGACCCGCGTCTCTCACTCGGTCGTCCACATTTTGGTTCACTCCGTGGCACTGCACGGCTTGATACCTCCTTTCCTTTGAGCACTAACCAATAGCCCGCGGCCTTGAGAAGTTCACGTATCTGCTCACCTGTTAGAGGACATCCTGGCCACTTCCGAGATTTCGCAAACATGAGTAAATATGCTGTAAGCAGCCACGTGTAGCTTTGGTGTGGACATACGCTTTAAACTCATTCGAATAAATACCAAATATGTGAGCCATCGGGCAGTAAGCGTATGATTAGTTTTCTTCAAAACCACCACACTATCTCTGGAAGTGTTTGCACCGTTTCGTTACCTCCCAGTAACGAAGGAAGGTTCACGTTGCTCCACGTCCTCACCAGCATCCGAGTTCTGGATCCTGGCCGCTCCGACAGGTGCATGCTGACAACTCGGTGTTGTAGTCCACAGTCTCCTCCTGACATAGGATGGTGAGCGCCTTTGATACGCCATTTCCTTCTGAAAGTCTCCTTTGGTGAGGGGTCTGCTAAGGTGTTGGATTCATTTTTTGATTACCTTGTTCCTTTGCTGTTGAGTTTCAAGAGTTCATTGTATATTTTGAGTAACAGTCCTTTATTGACATGTGTTCTGCAAATATTTCCTACGAACCTATGGCTGGTCTTTTCCCTTTGTCTGCAGTCTTCTTTTTCATAGCATATTTTCTTTTTTTTTAATTTCAGCGAAGTCTGGCTTCTCTTTCCTTATTTTCCTGGCTTGTGCTTTTGGTGTTGCGCCCAGCAAGTCACCAGCAGTTTTCTGCGGTGTCATGTGACTGGTTCCAGTGCTGCATCTCACATTGAAGTCCACGGCCTACATGGGGTTAATTTGTGTGCGGAGTGTTAGGTCCTGGTTTGACGGCGTGGGGCTTCCTTGCCTGTGAAGGTAGAGTCGGGCCGGCCTCATGCGTTGAAAAGACTCTTTGCCCTTGCTCCCTGTCAAAGATCAGTTGACTATAATTATGTGGATCAATTTCTGGGCTCTCTCTTCTGTGTCCTTGTTCCATTTGTCTTTTCTTTCAACAGCACCAAATTATCTTGGCTGCCATAGCTTTTTAGGAAGTCTGAGGTCGGGTAGTGTCGGTTTTCCAACTTCATTGTTCCCTTTCAACAGAGAGCGGGGTGTTCTGGGTCCTTCACCTCTTCACACAAGCACTGGAATCGGTTTGTCAATACCTACGAATAGTTGCCCAGGCTGTGACTGGGCTTCTGCTGCAGCCGTAGATTATGCTGGCAGAGCTGACGTCCTGACAGCGTTGAATCTTCCCCGTTATCCATGAACATGGACGCCCTCCCCACTTACTCCACTCTTTGATGCCTTTCACGAGAGTTTTGAAGTTTTCTACACAGATCTTGTGCATGCTTTGCTTTCTTTAAACACAAACACTTTGATGGCCATGCAAACGGTAACGTGTGTTTCAGGTGGAATTGTGTTTTGTCACTGGAGGTGCACAAGAAAGGGGTGGGGTTTTGTGTGTTGATCTTGTGTCCTGTAACCTTCGCAGTAATGCCTGTTAGCTCCAAGAGTGTTGGGGTCAGTTTTCAGATTGTAAACGCCGATGTTCACGCCATCTGTGAACGAAGAAAGTTTGATTCCGTGGCCCTTTCTTGTCTATCTGTGTAGCTCGGACTTGCAGTATAATGTTGACAGACAGTGGCGAGAGGGGCATCTCGTCTTTGTGTTTGATCTCAGCAGGAAAACGTTGCTTCTCACAATCGAGTGGGATGTCAGCAGTCGGTTCTTAGAAACGTCTCTCTCCGACTGAGGAAGCCTG
Organism: Sylvilagus floridanus; assembly: GCA_949820135.1. Classification (NCBI taxonomy): domain Eukaryota; kingdom Metazoa; phylum Chordata; class Mammalia; order Lagomorpha; family Leporidae; genus Sylvilagus; species Sylvilagus floridanus. The sequence goes on along the minus strand of OX463246.1, from coordinate 99,233,798 downwards.
CTTCTGTTCCTGGTTTGCTGAAGATTTTTTTTATCACCAATGGGTGTTGAATTCTGTTAAATGCTTTTTGCAGCTATTGATATGGTCATGTGAGTTTCTTGATTAGCCTGTTGATCTGATTGGTTACATTAATGGATTCTCAAATGTTGAAGCAGTTTGTATTCCTGTAACGAACACAACTTTGTCATGCCTACAATTTCATCTTTATAACTTGTGGGATTTATAATATTTAGCTGGAGATTTGTTCCCCAGAAACCTTTTATTTAAGGCATATAGACTTCACGCATGTCACAAGTACAACTTGAGGAGCACAGTGATTCTCCCTCCGTACCCGCCCTCCCACCCACACTCCCACCCCTCCTCCTCCTCCCTCTACTACTCCCATTCTTATGCTGCACTAAGATCTATTTTCAAATAACTTTATACACATACGGTCAACTCTATACTAAGTAAAGAGTTCAACAAATAGCCTGAAAAAATTCTGTTGGGGATTTTCTAACGAGATTCATGAAAAATACTGGTTTGTCGTCATGTGGTCCCCTTTCCTGCTGTTGGCTTTCAGCCCACACTACCCAGGCAGAGTGATTAGGAAGTGTTCCATGGCTTCCATCTTTCTGGACACTATCACCGGGGAGTGATGCATTTCTTCCTTACTGTTTGGTAGGATTCACCAGTGAGCCCAGCTGGGCACGGTGCTTTCTGGCCTGAGAGGTCGTTGACTGCTGGTTCGGTATCTTTGTCAGGTACAGGCTTGTTCACACCATGTATGAATTTCCTCTTGGCACTGGCATGGTGGCTGCAGCTTGTGCGCCCGGCATCATGTATCGGAGGATCACCGTGAATTCCAGCCACCCTGCCCCGCCCGTCACGCGTGTGCGCCTGGGAGGCAGTGGTGGCCAACGTGCTCCGGCCGCTGCCTCCTACCTGGAGACCAGCCTGGAGCTCCGGCTCCTGCTTTCTGTCTGGCCCAGTCCTGGTTGGTTGATGTGGTCATCTGGGGAGTGAACCAGCAGATGGAAGATCTCTGTCTCTTAGTCACTCTGATTTCAGATAATTGAATAAAATAAATCTCCAGAAAAATGCCTTCTTGAATGGGGGCTGGTGGCACGTGTCTCTTAGGGAGTCGGTGCACTCCATCAGGCTGCTCAATTTGTGGGCTCAGACACGCTCGCAAGTCCCCTGCACTGTCCTTGCGTGCTTGCGTGGCCTGTGCCCGTGTGCGCCTTCCAACCCTGATTTAGGGATTTCTATCACTTACTACATTTTCCTAGTTAGCCTGGCTGGAAGCTTACTTATTCTATTGATATTTTAGTTTTGTAGCTTTAAATTTTCTGATTTTTTTCTATTGAGTCTCTGTTTTAACTTCAGTAATTTATGCCCAAATTTGTATCATTTTTTCTCTTTTAGTTAATTTGATTTTAATTTGCTATTTTTCTACTTTTCTAAAGTATTATTGGTTTTCTATTTCTAAAATTTGCTGATCTATGCCTTTAATTAATAGAAATGTCTTTCTAAACACTTTTGCTTCATCCTACAAAGTTGGAAAAATTACATTTTTAGTTTCATCTAGTTCCAAATACTTCAAATATTCTTTTTGAGATTCTTTTCTTTGACAATTGTGTTATTTGAAATCATTTTGTTTACAATCTAAGTTTTGGAGGATTTTACAGTTATCTTTCTGTTCTTGCGTTCTGGGAGCAGGCAATGCACGACTCTGCTCCTGAAGCTGCGATCCGTGGGCCGGAGAACGGTCTATCTTAACGGACCTTTCAGGTGAGCTGGAGAAGCAGGTGGACTCTGCCTTGCCAGGTGGAATGTCCTACCGGCTCAGGGACCACGCTGTCGAGCTCAGCCAGGTGGAATGTCCTACCGGCACAGGGACCGCGCTGTCGAGTTCAGCCAGGTGGAATGTCCTACCGGCTCAGGGACCGCGCTGTCGAGCTCAGCCAGGTGGAATGTCCTACCGGCTCAGGGACCGCGCTGTCGAGCTCAGCCAGGTGGAATGTCCTACCGGCTCAGGGACCGCGCTGTCGAGCTCAGCCAGGTGGAATGTCCTACCGGCTCAGGGACCGCGCTGTCGAGCTCAGCCAGGTGGAATGTCCTACCGGCACAGGGACCGCGCTGTCGAGTTCAGCTAACGTCTCCAATGCGTATCATGGGTCTGTCCATTTGTCCTTACCTGAAGTGTGACCAGTTTTCCCTCACGGATTTAGGTCTTTCGTTATTAAACGAGTACACATTAAGGGTCCTAGGACTTGGGCCGGCGGCGGGGTCATCGTAGGCAGTGCCCCTTTGCATCTCAGATCTCCCTCCCGACTCGCGAGTCGGCTCCGTCTGAACGCGACACTGCGACTCGCGCCCTTTTGGCTGGTGCCAGGGTGGTGCACCTGTCTCCGCAGCTGACGTTCAATGCACACACGTCTTCCTAGTTTGGTTGGCTTCTGGCAGGCCGCGCGGGGCCGGGGCTTGCTTTGGCAATCTCTTTGAGTTGGTGTGTTCAGAGCTGTTGCTGAAGGAGTGAATCCATGACTCCAGACGTGTCCCCGTGTTCCTGCTCTGCCTTTGGTCTCTTCTGTCTTTGACTTGCACACTTTTTTGGCTTCTGGTTTTGAGCATCTTCGCTCTCCGATGTCCCTGTCTTGCGAAGCATCCTGGTTCTACTTCCTGCTTCTCCCTTTCCCGCGGTGGCCCTGGGTCTGCCTCCCCACGGTCCGGCTCCTCCTCACAGGCCGTGCAAGCGCCCAGGGCCACAAAACGTTTCCAGCTTCCTCTGCTCCCCGTGGACCCCTGCTGTCACCCATTTCACGACAGAGAGAGGACTTCAAGGAGTTGGTGGGGAAATGGAATTAAAGAGATGTTTATTCTGGTCCCATAAAATTTGGACTCTACCCTCAGTTTTCTCACAACTCACAGTTTCTAGGAACTTTTATTTTTGACAGGCAGAGTGGACAGTGAGAAAGAGACAGAGAGAAAGGTCTTCCTTTGCCATTGGTTCACCCTCCAATGGCTGCTGCAGCCGGCACACCATGGTGATCCAAAGCCAGGAGCCAGGTGCTTCTCCTGGTCTCCCATGGGGTGCAGGGCCCAAGCACTTGGGCCATCCTCCACTGCATTCCCGGGCCACAGCAGAGAGCTGGCCTGGAAGAGAAGTGACCAGGACAGAATCTGGTGCCCCGACTGGGACTAGAACCTGGGGTGCCCGCGCCGCAGGCAGAGGATTAGCCTAGTGAGCCGTGGCGCCGGCCTGTAGGAACTTCTTGAGGGCCCTTGTGGCATGGATTCCACCATGGAGTGGGACACAGTGACCCCGAGGGGGTGCCATCTCCGCTCTGGCCCAGCGCCCTCGCCAGCAGGCTCGGCGGCCCTCCTGTCGGGAGGCAGGATCCTCCTGCTGCCCTTGAGTCACACTCTCACAACCCGACGTGGGCGCAGTGACCGAGGCTTGGCACTGCGGGAGCCTGGCTGGGCGCTTTGCTGCCGGCACAGCTGGGCCTGGCTGGAAGCCTGGGTCCCCAGCCGAGTTCCCTGGCCTGGGCAGAGCCTGTGTGAAGCTGCTTCTCGCGTTCCGAGCCTGCAGCTTGCTCTCTGCTCCAGAATCCTGTCCAACTTTTCCTCCCATCGTCGACTTCCGGCCTATTCACTCTGTTACGCAATGGGGATTTCAACAGCGCCGGCCACACCAGAGAAAACGTGGAATCTGCTGCAGACATCGCTCGTGGCTCACCGCATCTACTGGTTTACCTCTCAAAAACAGTGTATTCTTGCTTTCCTACTACAGTCGGAGAAGAGAGGGAGAGCTCACACCTCCTCCTTTATCGGTGAAGAGAGAGAGAGAGATCACACCTCCTCCTTTATCGGAGAAGAGAGGGAGAGCTCACACCTCCTCCTTTATCGGAGAAGAGGGGGAGAGATCACACCTCCTCCTTTATCGGTGAAGAGAGAGAGAGAGAGATCACACCTCCTCCTTTATCGGAGAAGAGAGGGAGAGCTCACACCTCCTCCTTTATCGGAGAAGAGAGGGAGAGCTCACACCTCCTCCTTTATCGGGATTTTAATTCTGGATGGGAACTCCCCGGAGGCGACACGTGTTGTCGTGTTCACTACATTTTCTGCATTTTACAGTTTAGCAAAGGAGACCATCGTCGTGGAAACCACGCCCCAGACAAAGGAGGCACAGACATGGCAGCCCACCGGAGTGGAAGCCACGTGACCCAGTGCACCGCAGGTGCGGAGGGAGGGAGCTGTGGTTGCACCGTGGCCTCCCCATGTGGGCTCCGCCCTGGGCGTCCAGCACGCCTGCTGTGGCGCCTGGCTTAGAGCTGTTTCCACACTGGGGTTTGCTCTGTCCTGCAGGTCCTGCGCAGGCAGAGACGAGACCCTGGCGCTCCAGAGGCTGCAGACACGTGAGGACGCCCGTCTCCAGTGCCTGCACAGAGATTTCACTCCGTGTCAGCGCTGACTGACAGCTCCAATCAATTCCTCCATTTTAAGCAGAGGTACATTTCGCATGCGCTGGCTAGCCTCTCTGGCAGAGAGTGGAGCATCTATTGTCAAACGCACACGATGACATTAGAAATGCAAACCTGCTGGAGCCAATGGTAATGTGCTATTTAAAACTTATGAACCCAAATGAGGGCTTATTTTCTCCAAATTGAAATTTATAGTTTCATTTCAGAGTGCTAGCCTGAATATTGATGGGGCTCAGGCAAGCGGGTATGAGCGGCAATGGGAAACAAAGCCGGGGCCCCCGGCATGGAGGAGCGACTCTGGAAACGCCGGGCCCTGCACCTTGTGCAGGGGAAGCGCAGCCCTGGGGTGCGGAGGGTTTATTCGCTCGTGCACCGTGTGAGTTCCATGCGGAAAAGAAGGGGAAGATGAACGTCGTAGGCCAGGGCCTTCACGTCTCCGGGCAGGGCCATCTCCGAATCCCAGTGTCCATCTGCCGGGGCAGCCCGTGATTTGGTGATTCTGTCACCAAAATTGTTATGATGTCATAATTTACCGAAGTTGGTTACCCCAGTAAACACTGAGGACCTGGGTGGAGGGCAGCTGCCACCTGCCACCTTCAGGCCGGGGTGGACGTCTGGGGAGTGGCCCAGCAGGCAAGCGCTCTGTCTTCTCTCTCTCCCCCCTACTCCCTTTCTGCCTCTCAAATAAATAAGAAGTTTAAAACATAATATTCTTGGCTGCAGCCTGGCCTCCCTCTGCTTGGGTGGCTACAACAGAACGTCATGGGCCGGGCAGCGTAGGAACACGAGTGATTCTGGGATCTGGGGAGTCCCAGGCCCCCCAGGCTTGGCGTCCGGGACACTCTGAGGGTCCTTCATATATAATGACTCTGAACATATGATTAACTGTACACTGCACACATGTATGTTTCATGTGGCATGCGTGTGAATACCGGCACGTGTGTCAGCCCCACAGCTGGCCACGGCAGAGCAGCGGTCTCGGAACAGCTGTGTGACGGCTGCACGTCGCCTTCCTGGGCTGCAGTGGGGGCCGAGAAGTGCCTGTTGTACTGTCTGTGCTGTGAACACGTGACGGCCGCGGCAGGGCTGGGCGTGTACCTGCTTTGTACTGAAAAACTGTTGGCTGTAATTACTGGTACAGATATGCGCATTGCTCTACCTCTGATGTTTCCAGAATGAGTCCCTAAACAACCAGATTTCGTACAGATTAACACACCATCTTTCCTGCAGCGTCTTCACCCAGTCGGCATTTCAACCTGGTAGGAAGCTGGGAGCAGGTGACTCCCCCGTCTCACATCCTGCAAACTGGGACGTGTCCTGCTTCTTTTTTTTAATCATGATAGTCTGTGGTCTCTTTCTACTCCAAAGAACAGACTCAACATCAAATGCCGAAAATTTCATTGAGATCAAATATTTCAATGAACATGCTCGTGGTAAGTTATGAATTATTCTTGGTCACCTTAAAACTAGAACTTGTAGTATAAATTCTTAGTAATCACAATGCAAGAATATTGTCTAGGTCGAGCCATAAGACATTGTCTTGTATGTGTCAAAATGGTAGCACTGGCGACCTCACACGGTTCAGTGTGGTCGTTAGTACTGGCGAAATAAGCACACGAACTCCTTTTACATCTGGCAAAGATCTAAAATGTGTATTTTACAGACAGTTTAAAATGAGCAGGTTGCCAGCACACGGCGAGCGTGTACATCCATCCATGCATCTCGCCACCCTGCACTGAGGCGCTGCCTCGTTTAGGGACGGAATGAAATATTAATCGCGGAGCAAATAAAGCAGCGATGTAATGGCCAGTTCCTATACCTGGGGACCCGGCTGTCACCGTGGGCACCGGTGAAGTAGCTCTGGCCTAATTTCATCTGACTTGGGATGTGTGCAAATCACAGGGAAATGTGAACTGAGTCCACACGGAGAAGATCAGCAAAGACAGGAAATCATTGCAAATCAGAAGCTTATCAATATTTCACTAGGCTAAAACCAAACATCTCACTCTTCAGAGAGAGAGGATGCTCTCCCGAAGCCCCGGCACCGGCTTTGAAAGTTCACTATCTCGCCGTGTGTGCCAAGAATTCACGCGCGACCTTGGCATCCGTTTGTGTGTATCTGTACTGCGGGAAATTCAGACTCGCAGGTCTCGGGTTAGCGTCCTGGGATCACAGAAGCTTGCTCATGGTTTGTTGTCATTTGTAAGCCATTTAGTCTGTGCGCTGCCCTGGAGGGGCGTCTACCAACAGCGGCTGCTTGGAATCCAGAACCCAGCAGGATCCGGTCCGCGGTAAGGTGGCACCTCCTCCCCCACCAGCAGGAAGGGTGCTCGCTCACAAGCCGCCACGCTTCTCCCTCACGTCCCCAGTGCGACAGCTGGAAGGGCGGGGGGCTTTGCCGATGCTTCGGTGGCTTGAAAACAAATCAAAACCCAAAAGAGGAAGTGCCCTCCAATCTCCGCCCTTAACAGTGGATTTTCAATGCCGTCACTAAGAAACACACTCAGCTTTATAAATCTTTCAAGGTATAATCCTCTGCTCTGTGACAAATTCCCCTTGGATAGAGACAAATAAACCAAGAAAAATAAACAAAACACACCAATTAAGGTTCAATTTAATACTTCATATAAACTGAGAGAACATTGACAAATTTAGCCATTCACTGGGCTTGGAAGGCTTATGTTTTGATTTGTCATTTGAGTTTTTTGCCTTAAGGAAGAAAAAAAAAATACTGGCGATGTTTATGCAAGTAGGAACATTTTCTCTGCAGGGAAAAATGTCTGAGGATGTCAGCAGTTTTGTCAAAATTTAAGTGTCCTGGGCAGAAGAGGGTGCTCATTCTGGGAAATTTAAAAATCCAAAAAAAAAAAAAAAAAGCATAATTACCTCGGAGCCTGGATATTTCTATTTTAAGATTTGTTTATGTGAAAGGCAGGGTGACAGATAGAGGGAGAAGCAGAGGGCGATGTCGTCCATTTGCTGGTCCCCTCCCCGAGTGCATGGAGGCTGGACGTGGCTGGACGTGGGGCCGGGAACTCCTCCCGTGTCTCTTCCGTGGCGGCAGGCAGTGAGTGTGTGGGCCTGCTTCAGGCACGGGAGCAGGGAGCTGGACGGGAGCCGAGGAGCCGAGACTGGGACCAGGCTCCGATCTGCTCTGGGGACAGCCCGAAGAGCGGCTTAACCTGCTGTGCCACAGCTCCCACGGTGAGCCTTCCACACCACACACACACACACACACACACACACACACACACACAGAGCTGGCTCCTTTCTCCCAGCCCAGGGGTCCACTACAAAGCACCCTCCGTCTGAAATCCTCCCCCTGCGTCCAGTTTCTAGGGGGCACCTGCCTCTGGCCAGCTGCTCCCATCAGTGCCCCCAGCAGGCCGACTTCGGAGCCAGCTCCTCTCCCGCCCCGGCGCTCATCCATTCCCGAGCCCCGCCGAGCTGCTCTGGCTCAACACCGGGGCTCATGTTTCAGTCCTCGTCTTAAAAACCATCATCATCGTTTTGTGTTGGTTTCCATCCTTTCCTTTGTGAATGCCCAACTCCGGTGGGGTTTGCTCAGCTCCATGGAATCTGCACAACTCCCACTGGATCAGTACAACTCCCACGGGGTCCACACAGCTCCCTTGGGATCCATGCAGCTCCTATGGGCTCTGTGCCACTCATAGGATCCACACAACTGCCATGGGCTCCACAAGGCTCCTGTAGGATCTACAGAGCTCCCATGGGATCTACATGGCTCCACTGAGATCCACTCTTGTGTGAGCCACACAGCTTCCACGGGACTCATGTGGCTCCCATGGGATGCACGTAGCTCCCATGGGATCCATGTAACGCCCATGGGGTCCACGTGGCTCCCAAGGGATCCGTGCTCTCCCACTTTTCCCTGACCTTGCTGCACACTGGGTCCCTGGTCCCCTGTGGGCTGCCTGTCCCTCCCCCACCGTCTGTGTCCCACACTCCCGCCTTGGCGTCTGCCCGCCCCCCTTTCCCACTCTCGCCTGCAGCAGGGCCTCTGTCCGAGCACCTCCCAGGGCCTGCAGGCTCTCAGCTTGTCCACGCCCTTGTTCACCCCGTCCGCTCTCCGTGCCTTCTGAGGTGTGTACTGAGACATCGGAAGGTCTGGGCCACGTAGTGCCGAAGTTCTGCCCCCAGGCTTGTCCTCAGGAACGGTCATTACGTGAGGAGGCCAGCGTGGAGATGTGGAAGTCCTTGCAGAGCAACGCTAAGGATTGCAAGATGAAAAGAGAGCAAACCCAAGCCCGGAGCCTGTGCAAGCGCCCAGGTTGAACACAGCTCCTGGCCTCTGTGCCGGGTGGAAGGAGCCCCTCCCAGCAGCTGTAGGAGCAGCTGAGTCCTCCTGGCTGGAAGTCAGGCTCACCATAGACATCACCGAGCGTGGCATCCCCTGTGAGAGCCACACCCTCCTCCTGTCCTGTTCACCGGATGGTACCAGGGCTGAGCCAACACCCCTGCCTGGGATGTGCTGCACCTGCAGGGCAGAGGCAGGAGCCAGAGGCTCTGTGGACCCACAGGGATGGCAGTCGGAAGCCAGGGCAGCCCCACGTCCTTGCGCCCTGCTCACCAAAGATGGCAGAGAAATCAGATTCTAGCTTGGGGCAGTTTTTCTTTTGTTGCAAAGAAAGCTAATCAATGGCACTTGTGCAATAATGGACGAAGACTTTACTCAGGGACATCCGACAGGTGCCGGAGAGGCTGGCTGGAGTGGTGGGCATGCGTAGCTAGGGCATGGGAAATGACGGGGAGGAACCATGGCGTGTTGTGGGGGGAGGCGGGCTCAGCCATCCTCATGGGATCACGCTGCGGGCGGGCATCACCTGGGGGACAGGGGTCACTTATCAAGAAAGGGAGCTTCTTGTTCTGGCTACAAGTGGATTTCCAAGAAGATGCAGAGATGGGCCTAGAAGGCTCAGGGGTCCACGCACTGTTTGGTCCCGAACGATGCTCACTCATCACACAGGTGCTGCAAGGATCCTGGGAGACAGCCCCAGGAGGAAGCAGGGGTCCCCACTGGCAGGGGGAAATGGAAATGGTCAGTGGGGGGGGGCACGGGGTGCTGTGAGCTGGGGAGGGCTTGGGGCACCTTCTATTCATGGAGATGTCACGGGATGTGCTTAGGGAGAGGCACCAGGAGTGGCACAATGGGGATGGGAGGGGTCTCGCTCTACTGACAGCTGCATCCAACAGCAGCAGAGCCCTTAGCGTGTGCATCTTCACAGCTGCGTGTGAGCAGAGACCATGAGACCACGGGAGCCACGTGGCTCCACCTGATCAAAGCAGCAGGCAGGGACCCAGGACGGTGGTGAACACTGCTCTATGTCTGTGCTGTAGGAGTGACGCAGGTGGCCGGGGCCACGTTCAGAGGCCACAGAACAGGTCTGCCAACAAGGATGCTGCTCCATCTGCGAAAGCCCGAGAAAGCCCGGGCAGCTGTGGCCAGCAACACGGCCCCAGCCCAAAGCTGGCTCTCAGACCTGCGCTGTTCACACATCCCTAATCCAGTGCCTGGAGCAGAGGCCAGGTCCCCACGAGGAGGGGCCAAGTGCTGACACGTGGGTGCAGGGATGGCAGTCGGAAGCCAGGGCAGCCCCACGTCCTCGCGCCCTCGGGGACTCCAGCCTCCGCACCAGGAGACTCGGCGGTGCGGTGGACACTGTGTGCAGGGAGCGTGGAGGGAGCGCCCAGGAGCTCCCACCATGGCCGTCTCCCCCGCACTCCCGGTTCCTTGTGTGAGTGGACAGGTGGGCAAGGGAGTCTCACCACCCAGGAAGGACCGAGGACTCTGCTGGACGACCAGAGCTGGGACAATAAACCTGACTCACTGCGCCATCAGTGGTGCGCTCCTCCTCTGCACAGTCTCAGAGGGATCTGGCACCCGCAGAAGTGTGTCAAGGCTGAGGGACGGTGTGGGGCCACCTGCAGGCGGGGGCCAGCTTTGGAGCACAGGCTGCTGTTGCCAAAGGAGTCTTGCAGCTGCCGATCCCGCTGCGGTGAACCCAGCGTCCGAGCAGGTGGACCTGAGCATCCCGGGGCGTAGACAGCTGTGGGTGCCGCCGGCCTGCGTGCCCTCTGCTGCCCCCAGCCCCGCCTCCCTGTGGCAGCCAGCAGGCCCAGGAGGGAGGGCAAGGCGTGGCCTCTCCGCCCACCGCAGGCCTCGCTGAAGGACCAGCTGGGCCCAGCCCCAGGACCTCCCTGTGTTCCATTTGTCGATCCCCCACGGACACTCTCAGTCCTGCTCCCCTCAGCCCCCGGGTGCTGTGGCGGAGCCTGGTCCCAGGGGGAGCTCCCTGGAGCCGTCTCCCTGCGCGCCCCGTGTCTTCCACACCGTGCCGCCCCTCGAGGGAGCAGCGAGTTGCTCTCTTCTGGAGATCCCTGGAAAACCTGCAGATTTCTTCTGAGACAAAAAGGCCAGCTCTGGCAGCCCAGGCCCCTGAGCGGCGGCCTAGGGGCTGAGAGGGTGCATCTTGCAAGGGCAGAGTTGACTGACGTGGGGACCCCAGGCAGGAGCTCTGTGTACCCCCTCCCTGACTCCCTAAAGACGGAAGTGGAAGGTGGGCGGGAGCAAGGGCCTGGAGACCAGAGCTGGAGGCCGGTGGGGCTGGGGGGCTCCTGGGTGCTGCCTCCCAGAAGGCCCCGGGGCTGTCCCCTGGGGTGCACAGTGCGATCCTAGTGGGGCTCAGCGGTGTCCCCAAGAGCTGCATGAGCCGTAAAGTCGGGTTTTTTGTTGCCGTGTTTTTAACGGCTGGGAGCTCCCGTGGGGACTCTGGAAAGTTTCCCAGGAGGGACCTGCAGATCAGGGGAGGCCTGGAGACAGACCCGTGCGGCGTCTCTTCATACGGACTCCCTGGAGCAGCGGCTTGGATGAGGCCCCGGGCGGGGTGAGAGAGGTGGCCAGGGCTGCACACACTGCCCGGGAGTGCCCACGCCGGGGCGGAGGAGGCTGATGGTGATCGTGCCCACCGCCAGGCTAAGCTCTCCAAGCCGTCCCTTAGCAAGGCGAATGTGTCAACGCAAGAGGAAGGAGCCATCCCGGCGCGGGCCCAGGGCGCCCCTCCCCTGGCTAATGCGCGGGTCACGGGCGGCCTAATCCCCCCACTCGCCCCCGCTCCCAGCCGCCAGGATTGAATCCCCTGTGCCTTATCGCACTGTCGCAGGCTGGGACGCGCAGAAGGGCTGTGGAGGAGGCGCAGCGTGAAGATGGCGGAGGAGATGTGCACTTCAGAAGTCCTGGATTTGTGAGTCGCCTCCGACAGACCAGAGCCGGTGCCTCCAGGCCCTGGCCACCCGGGCTGTCCCCTCCCCTGCCGCAGCCCTGACCACCACCCAGCCCTTGCCCACCACGTGGGTGTGCTTTGTCCTCGTCCGCCCACCCCAAGTCCTCTGGCGGCGAGGGGCCCCGGGGTCTCCTAAGAACAGAGCGAGGTGAGCTGCGGAAGGCTCGGTTCTTCGGCCTTGCAGACATGTGTTCTCTGGGCAGCAAGGGTGGGGCCCGTCAAGACAGCATCCTCTTGCTTCTCGTCTCAAAAGCTCGTTTATGTGAAAGGCAGAGTTACAGAGAGAAGAGACAATGGGAGAGACAGAGCTTCCATCTGCTGACCCACTCCCCAAAGGCCTGCAACAGCCAGGGCTGGCCCAGACCAAAGGCAGGAACCAGGGACTCCACGTGGGTGCCCCACCGGGTGGCAGGGACCGAAGTCCTGGGGCCGCCCTCCACTGCTTCCCCAGGCACGTTAGCAAGGAGCGGGATCAGAAGTGGAGCAGCTGGGGCTGGAACCGCCACCCACAGGGGATGCCGGTGTCACAGGCGGCGGCTTAACTTGCTGCTCCAGGTCGCCAGTCCCCCCTGGAGGGTCTGGGAGGCTGACTCATCACTGCCATCCTCAGGGGAACACAGGACCCCGCCTGCGGTGTCTCAGCCGCTGAGGGAGGAGCAATGGGGCACAGGACGCCCGAGCCGCTTGTGCTCAGCACAGCAGCAGAACGAACGTTTGGCGCAGTGAAAGGAGTGTGCTGCATCCTGAGACCCAGGGCTGTGCAGCGCGGAGGGGCGGCCAGCCCCCAAGGCCCCGTCTCCCACACCTTGGGGCCTGCGGGGCCACTCGGGACAACAGCACCCAGGACAATAGCACCCACCCGCACCTGCCTCGCCCCTACCCAGGTGCTGCCACAGTCAGCTAGCAGTGTGGGATGTTGCCAGAGACAAAGGTGGCCTGTGCCGGGCCAGCCGGCTGTTACCACGGGCAACAAGGCAGGTCCACGCCAAACCGATGGCTTCAGAGAACGTGGACCAGAAGTGACGGGTGGAAAGCAGGGCCCAAGAGAAGCCGTCACATGAAGGCAGGTAAACCGGGTCAGCTGCAGGAAGAATGAGAAACACCGGAAAAGCCCACTTTTTTTTTATTTGATTTGACGTGGACTCAGAAACCAAGAAATGACATTGGCTTGCATGTCTATAGAAAGCCAGTTGGGCTAGGGGACGAGCACAGGTGCACAAACAGACGATGCTGGTAAGTGGCGCACAGCGTGCCAAGTTAGTCAACTGTAAAATTCAACAAGGGGAAGCCAATTTCCGATCAGTAATACATCCAACGTGTCCATTTTTGAAGTTTTCTTTTTATATGTCCTAGTAACCGAGGCACATTTATGTTTTCTGTGTGTGAGGATGGTGGGTAATTGTGCTGGGCACTGATGCTCCCTGTTAAACTTTGTGCACCTTTGCAGTCATACCCAGGGCTGTGTCGAAGGCTGGAACCCTGGCTCTCAAAGACTGCTGTCAAGACGTCATGGTGCAGAGAGAAATTTCCATGAACATTGGCTACCATCCTTACTGATGGTCTTTGAGGTGTGCACGGAGATGACTGAGATGCATCGCTCCTCCTCCGTAGCCCTAAGCCATTGGAACCAAGGTTCAAAGATTTGTGGGAGGTATTTGCAGGCTTATTTGTTTGTCAAAACCCAAACTGCCTCATTAGTTGATTTGTATTAGTACGGACCTTAGCAGGACTGAGATTAGACTCCAACAATGCCATGGGGTCCCATTCTCTGCTTTGTAAGATGATTAGCTGAGGCTCTGGGCTCAACCCTTCCGACCCCAGCACCCATCCCGAGCTTCAGAAATGTCTCCATGATTGCCAAGTGTCCCAAGAGGGTCGCATCACCCCCAGAGCTCCACAGACATAGATGCCTGGAGAAGCTGAGGAGGTCCAACACGAAACGTGCCCGTGTTCCACTGCAGTCCTGTGCTGAGCAGGGCGCACAGTCAGCTCGAGCCCTGGCACCCAGCTCTGCCTTCACAGTAGGACACGCTGGGGTCAGCTCATTTCCAGCTCACTGCAGATTTCAGATCTCATGACCTTCACACACAGAGGTTTGTGGGAACATGCAGAGGAAGGTGTGGACTTGGAGAGGTAGGTGTGGACATGGAGAGGTAGGTGTGGACATGGAGAGATAGGTATGGACATGGAGAGGTAGGTGTGGGCATGCAGAGGTAGGTGTGGACATGCTTTATGTGTGAGGACAGCAGTAGGTGTGAGGTCAGCGTAGGTGTGAGGACAGCGTAGGTGTGAGGACAGCGTAGGTGTGAGGACAGCGTAGGTGTGAGGACAGCATAGGTGTGTGTGTATATGCAGTAGGTGTGAAGTCAGCGTAGGTGTGAGGACAGCGTAGGTGTGAGGACAGTGTAGGTGTGAGGACAGCGTAGGTGTGTGTGTGTATGCAGCAGGTGTGTGAGGACAGGTTGGTGTGTCGGCACACCAGGAGGTGTTCGGGGACATGCAGTCTTCAGGCTCCGAGTGTCTGTCTTCTCTTTCCTGAGAACAATGCCAAATTCTCTTCACTTCCCCAGGTCACTGCTCCCACTGCTCTCCTCTTGGACTCCCCGAGGATGGGAGGTTGCACATGCGCACAGGAGAATCGGCTCTGCTCTCTGTGTGCAGCAGGCCGTGTGCATGGGAGCTCCCCTGGGTCTCCAGGAGGAAGAGGAGGAGGAAGCGCAGCGTCTCCTTGGCCCTCGCTCGCTGCAGTGGCGCCTGCCCCTTTACTCTGCAGCTGGGCGTGAGCGTCTGTGTTGCTCCCTGGCTCAGCAGGCGGAAGGGGCCCCCTAGCAGCTGGCAGGCGTCAGCCAGGACGTATCAGTTCAGATGCATCAGCACCAGCACAGGCTTTGGGAGACCCAATCGCAGAAGCCGAGCTGGAGGCATCCCAATGCCTGACTCTGAAATACACTCAGAGCTCTCGCAACCCCAAAATGCATGGCGCCGGCACGAGCCTGGACACACAGCCCAAGGCAGCAGAGCAGAGCCCAGAACTCAGTGCCCACGCTCCCAGCTGACCACCCCGTGAAAACTCACTGCGAGCACACACGGAGGAAGGAAAGTCACAAACAGATGAGACACTGGAAGTGCACTTGCATGGGATGGAGCCGGCACCTGTGTCTCACATACACACATTCACTCAAAACCAACCAAGACGTGCACGTAAGACGCGGAACTACGAAACCACGAGAAGGAGGCAGGAAACGCATCGAGACATCGCTGTGGGCAAAACTCCCTTGGGTAAGACATCAAAAGCACAAGCAACAAAAGCACAGACAGACAAATGGGATTATGTCAAAATTAGAAGTTTCTTCACCACAGAGAAAATAATAAACAGAGCAAAGATACAACCTCCCAGAGGAGAGACGTCGCAGGCTGCACATTCGGCAGGGGACTGGAGCAAAGATACAACCTCCCAGAGGAGAGACGTCGCAGGCTGCACATTCGGCAGGGGACTGGAGCAAAGATACAACCTCCCAGAGGAGAGACGTCGCAGGCTGCACATTCGGCAGGGGACTGGAGCAAAGATACAACCTCCCAGAGGAGAGACGTCGCAGGCTGCACATTCGGCAGGGGACTGGAGCAAAGATACAACCTCCCAGAGGAGAGACGTCGCAGGCTGCACATTCGGCAGGGGACTGGAGCAAAGATACAACCTCCCAGAGGAGAGACGTCGCAGGCTGCACATTCGGCAGGGGACTGGAGCAAAGATACAACCTCCCAGAGGAGAGACGTCGCAGGCTGCACATTCGGCAGGGGACTGGAGCAAAGATACAACCTCCCAGAGGAGAGACGTCGCAGGCTGCACATTCGGCAGGGGACTGGAGCAAAGATACAACCTCCCAGAGGAGAGACGTCGCAGGCTGCACATTCGGCAGGGGACTGGAGCAAAGATACAACCTCCCAGAGGAGAGACGTCGCAGGCTGCACATTCGGCAGGGGACTGGAGCAAAGATACAACCTCCCAGAGGAGAGACGTCGCAGGCTGCACATTCGGCAGGGGACTGGAGCAAAGATACAACCTCCCAGAGGAGAGACGTCGCAGGCTGCACATTCGGCAGGGGACTGGAGCAAAGATACAACCTCCCAGAGGAGAGACGTCGCAGGCTGCACATTCGGCAGGGGACTGGAGCAAAGATACAACCTCCCAGAGGAGAGACTTCGCAGGCTGCACATTCGGCAGGGGACTGGAGCAAAGATACAACCTCCCAGAGGAGAGACGTCGCAGGCTGCACATTCGGCAGGGGACCGAAACCAGGGATATAAATATATTTACGCATATATTAACCATGTGTTATATTTTAAAGTGTATGTTCAATATTTATTGGAAGGGGAAAGTGAATGGGGAGGGGAGAGACTTTTCATCCACTAGTTCACTCCCCAAACAGTGCAAGGCTGGTGCTGGTCCAGACCAGGTGGACTTTCACTCGGGTCTCCTAAGTGGTTCGGGGCCTCAAGCACTTAGGCTGCCCTCCGCTGCCTTCCCAGGCACACTAGCAGGGAGCTGGATGGAAAGTGGCGCAGCTGAGCCTCGAACCGGCTCTCCAGTGCAAGATACAGGCGCCACAGGTGGTCGCCTGGACTGCTACACCTCGGTGCTGTCCCCACTCAGGACACATTCAGGAACTCAAATAACTCCGTGGCAAAAAAAGAAACAAAACAACAAAATACAAAACTAAACATCATAATCTGATTAAAAAACCATGCAACCGCATTTTCTTAATATATATATTATATATATATACACACACACACACCTGACCAGCAGGTACATGAAGAAATGCTCAACCTCATCAGTCACGAGGCACAGGCAAACATCGTGAGACTCATTTCACCTTGGGTAGAACAGGTGTTACCAAAGGAAGGACACAACACCCAGTGCAGGCAAGGAGGCGAAGGGGGAGTCCTAGGGCACGGAGCTGGGCTGTGCCCTAGCTCAGCCACTACGGATCGCAGTGCAGAACCTCGGGAACAACTGGAAACAGAGCTGCCACACCTGTATTAAGGAGCACGCTGTGTCTACCTCAGCACTGTTCATCGCCGCGTGCCACTCAGGGACCCCGCCGGAGCGCCACGGCGGGAGGAGGGGTTGTGACACAACACGGCAATATGCACAACAGAGTCTTCTTCAGCCATCACGGGGTTGAAACCTTGCCATGTGTGAGGGCGCAGGTGCAGTGGCAGGAGCTCACTGCACGCGTCGGGCACAGAGACACGGTGCAGTGAGTTCTCACTCACATGCAAGCGAGACGATGGCCCCACGGCAGCAGAGAGTACATCAGCTGTCATGGGAGAGAACGGTGTAGGGACGAGGCGGGACAGCCAGGGGTCCGACAGGAAGCCCCTGAGTCCAGTCACACAGCGGGAGTTCATTGCAGTGGCCCTAGCCCAGCAAGGTGAATGCAATCGGCAAAAATTCATGACGTATCTCAAAATAGCTGCAACCAACGCACGACGTATTTCAGAGCTTCGTGACACAGAGAAACCAGAAACAGCGAATGTTCGAGGAGCTGGAAATGCTGATCGCCCTGAACACACATCAGACTACGCACACATTGTCCACTGTTTACTAGTAATTAATTAGCATACTGTACCCCACAAACACTTGCAAATATGTGTCCGTCAAACATAAATAGACTCGAGTTAGCTTGGATCATCGTCCTAGGCCAGCTTTCTACAAACTGCCCCATCTCGCTGGTGATGTTCTCCGCTCGGCACGCGCCGACACGGTTAGAACCATACGGGGGAGGCCTTTCCCGCACGGGTCCAGGGATTCTCCAAGTGTTTTCAGGTTTTATGGACAACATCAGTGGTGCCGTTTCAGTTTAACGTGCTCTTTTAAAGCAGTGAAATCGTAGCTTCGCCGCAAAGCAAACAACGACAGCTGCATCCCAGTGCTGATGCGAGGATTTGAACTCTGATCACAGCAAAGACGAAATTGTGAGCCTGTTCCGTATTGTTTGTTCACCAAGAGGAAGCAAAGTGAGGAAACTTCAGTTCCTAACATTCAAACCACAGTGGATTCAATTTGTAAGGAAGCCCCCAAGAAATTCAACAAAATGACTCAGAAGTTTTCTGCTCAATTATCCCACGACACAGCAAAACACAAGCAACTGTTTTGGATAAAAATATGTTCGTTTACACAATGTTGTACATTCAGGAAATGTGTTTTTTATTTGAACAATTCGGTATCCTCTTCCTAAGTAATATCTGTAAAAATACAGATTTTCAAAGGCCGAGAGTCGCTGGGAGCTCTGTGCACTGCTAATGAATGCAATAAAACATTTTGCGTTGCTTTTATGTTAACAAGATTCCAGAGCACTGCATATTCTGGTTTATAATTTTCATTTAAAACTGGTTCTAGATTGATCAGTATTCAGTGACTCGTTCTGTTAGAAAGTCTTTTGAGCAAACTTAGCTTTACCATGTGGTTCATGATTCCGATGCATTCCCTCCCACTGTTCTTCAACAAAGAAGAGCTCACGTTTAGCTACCTTTATGCGTGACTGGCTCATCTGGGGCATTACGCTGTTTGCACACAACATCTCATTTAACCTGCACAGTGAGTCTCTGGGTTGGTAACTTTGGTAAGACAACACATGAATGTGTATTTCTGTCTACTTACTTAAATTCTGATAATAATTTATAAACAGATTTATACTTTGAATTTCAAAATGTTGAATAAGATACATTATCATATAATAAAACACACAGTAATTAAACACAATGGAAAAGAAATGTAATTCAAAGGATTGTACTGGGGACACTGATTGTCTCAGATGTGTTTTTCTAATTGAAAATCAATCTTTATTCCTGCCTACTCAATATTGAATGACTTTATCAAATAGAAAAGTGGGATTCTCTGAGAAGAAAGGGATACGTAATTAAAATTTATTTTTAATTTTTTAAAAAAGATTTATTTATTTATTTGAAAGGCGAGTTAGGCCGGCGCTGTGACTCACTAGGCTAATCCTCCGCTTGTGTTGCTGGCACCCTAGGTTCTAGTCCTGATCGGGGCATCTGTTCTGTCCCAGTTGCTCCTCTTCCAGTCCAGCTCTCTGCTGTGGCCCAGGAAGGCAGTAGAGGATGGCCCAGGTGCTTGGGCCCTGCACCCACATGGGAGACCAGGAGAAGCACCTGGCTCCTGCCTTCGGATCAGCGCGGTGCACCGGCCGCAGTGGCCATTGAGGGGTGAACCAACAGAAAAGGAAGACCTTTCTCTCCGTCTCTCTCTCTCTCTCACTGTCCACTCTGTCAAAAAAAAAAAAAAAAGGGCAGAGTTAGAGAGAGGGAGGAACAGAAATATCTTCCACCCGCTGGTTCATTCCCCAAATGGCTACAAAGGTGAGGGTTGGGCCAGGGTAAATCCAGAATCCAGGAGCTTCTTCCAGGTCTCCCACGTGGGAGCAGGGGCCCATGCAGTTGAGCCATCTTCCATTTTCCCAGGCCGTTAGCAGGAAGCTGGGTGAGAAGTGGAGCAGCGGGGCCTCCAACAGGTGCTCACACGGGAGCCAGCAACTCACTGAGCCACAGGTCCAGTTCTCAAATTTATTTTTTTACATAGAAATTGTATACATTGTTGAGTACCATATGATGTTTTGATACATGTAATCATTGTGTATTGTTCAAATATCTATCTCCTCAAACACTTAATATTGTTTTATGGTGAAAGCCTTCAAAATCATTTCTTCTAGCTTGATATACATGCACAGACACACACACACACACACACAGACACACACTATTCAGCGGATCATTGTTGCCTGGAGTCACCCAACTATGCAATAGAAACCAGAACGTGTGTCTCCTAACCACAACTTAGTACCCATCATTCAAACTTCCCCATTCCCCATTCTCTTGCCTCTCCAGCCTCTGAGAACCACCACCCCAGCTTCACCCCTACGAGATCAACTTTTTTGGATTCTACAATAATTGAGATTGTGCAACCTTGTCTTTCTATGGCCAACTGCTCTTCATGGCCAATGACAAGATTTCATTCACTTTTGTAGCTGAATAATATTCCGTGGTGCGTATGCGTGCACACACGTGTCTACATATACTCACTCATCCATGGGCAGACACATCGAATGAAGTCCTGCCTTAGCTGTTGCAAGTAATTTTTCAGTAAACCCAAGACTGCAGATGTCTTTTGGACAGCCTGGTTTCATTTCCTTTAGACGTACACCCAGGGGCAGCATTGCCAGACTGTACGGCAGTTCTATTTTTAATTTTTAAATGAAACTCCAGGTTGATTTTCAAAATGGATTTGTGGATTTGCATTTCCACCAATGGTGTGCACGCGTTCCCTCCTCTCTGCTTCTCCGCCAGCGTGTGTTATCATATGTCTTTTTTTCCCAGCTAGAGTAAGGTGACAGCTCCTTGCAAATTTGATTTGCATTTCCCTGATGATTGGTGATACTGGGCACTTTTTCATGTATCTGTTGGCCATATGTATGCCTTGCTTTGAACAGTGCTTAGATCTATTACTCATTTTGAAATCGTATGATAATCTTTGTGGCTCTTGAATCTTTTGGCGGTCTTGATATATTCTGACTATTAACCCCTTATGAGATGAATAGTTGGCAAATAGTGTCTCCTAATCTATTATTCTCTCTCTCTCTCTCTTTATCTCTCTCTCTCTCTCTCTCTCTTTGACAGGCAGAGTGGACAGTGAGAGAGAGACAGAGAGAAAGGTCTTCCTTTGCCATTGGTTCACCCTTCAATGGCCGCTGTGGCCAGCATACCGCACTGATCCGAAGGCAGGAGCCAGGTGCTTCTCCAGGTCTCCCATGGGGTGCAGGGCCCAAGCACTTGGGCCATCCTCCACTGCACTCTGGGGCCACAGCAGAGAGCTGGCCTGGAAGAGGGGCAACCAGGACAGAATCCAGCGCCCCGACCGGGACTAGAACCTGGGGTGCCAGCGCCGCAAAGTGGAGGATTAGCCTGTTGAGCCGCGGTGCTGGCCTATTGTCTCTTCATTCCGCTGATTGCTATTTGTTGCTGTGTGGAAAGATTTTATTTTGAAAAAAATCCCATTTTTCTAGCTTTGCTTTTATTCCGTTGCATTTTGGAGCCTCATCCAGAAATTCCTACCCATTTCAGCTGAAATGTTTCTACGACTTTTATGCTTTCGGGTCTTAAATCTGAGTCTTCAATTCATTTTGAGTGGATTTTGTATTTTATGAGAGACAGGTGCGTCTTTTCATTCAGGGTTTCAAGCACCATTCTTTGTGAGGACCGTCCCATCTCCCACGTGTGTCCAAACACTGTTGTTGAAGATCAAGTATTTGTAGCTGCGTGGGCTTACTGCTAGGAATTCCGGCATTTACAGTTTTTGTGTTGTGTTATTCATGGTAAATGCGTTGATTTTATATTATTGTATTGTTCAAATGGACTCTCGTTAGCTAAGATCTACACTAGACATTCGTGCCATTATTGGCATCCCCCAATATGTACATCACTGAGTTTCTCCAACATAAATCTTAGTGTTTTTTGACTATTTGCGCAAGATAAATTTCTAAAATGGTCTTCTGAAATTGTTATCCATAATGACTAATTTGTTCCTATCGCACCGAACAATAGAGTTTATTTCACCACAGTCATAAAAAACTGGCTTATTTTTATATATTTGAAATATTTCATGAAAAATATTTTCATGCTTTAATTTGTAAACTTTTCATCCACAGATACTTTGTGATTTGCATGCAATTGTAAGAAATAAGAGAGGGAGAGCTGGCTTGTCACTTTTGTCTTGCAGCCCTGTGTGTGATCCTGCACCAGGCAAGCCCACAGTGCATCAGGATCCCAGAGGGTGTCCATCTCCTCTCGTCACCACACCCACCTCCGCCCTCACAGCCCTCAGCGGGCATCGTCTGCAGTCGTCCCTGACTCTGACAAACCTGCCGGCTTGGACAGACGCACTGTTTCAGGAGGGCTTTGTAGGTGGAGCCATGGGTGGGTGAGGCTGTCTCTCCACTCGGCACAATGCTCCGCCCACGCAGCCAGGTTCCTGCACACATCATTACTGAGTAGCGGCTTGTGAAATAAATTCTTCCAAAGTCGCGCAGTCAGTCAACTACCGAAGGGCATCTAGGTTGCCTGCAGATCAGAGTTGATGATGCACAGAATTATGCACCATTTTTGAGTCAACACTGGTTTGTGCTTCTCTGAAATTAGCTCCCAGCTGCTGCCTTCCATGATGCTCCCGTGTTCAATTTCTGGAGGAAGTGCCAAACCTTCGCAGAGTGGCCGCCATGCCGTTTGCACAGTGCTGGGCCAGGGATCCAGTCGTAGACTGATGTAATCACTGCTCCTGCTGACGGCACTGTTGCTTCTCTTCTTTTTCTTCTTTGACGGGGAGAGGAAAGCGGCCTGTGCCGTGCTCCTTCCGCAAGTGCTGTAGAGGCGCTTTTGTCTGTGCCCCGTGAGAGACGTGTGCTCATGAAAGACGCCCTGGCAACTGATAAAGCCCCCGCTGGACCTACAGCTCGGGCGTCCTCGCATGAAATGTACGTAAGGGAAGAGTCACAGCCTGGAGCCACAGGGCCATAGTTGAGCAGTCGGGCGGTGAGCGACTGCAGGGAGGGGAGCCCTGAGGAGCCGTCGCTGCTCCTGGGTGAGCCGTCAGCAGGGCTTGTGTGCCAGCAGGGCACAGCGGCCCCGCACTCAGGGCCACGGTGGCACTGAAGTCAAGGTTTCAACGGCGAGTCGGAAGCCTGGGGCAGTCTCGCTACCGGCTCCACCTGCTGCTGTGGCCTGGCTACTGGCCCTGTGCCTCCCATCCGCCACCTCCAGCCCTGTCATGAAACTGAGAACACATTAGAACATCGTCTCTTGGCCGGCGCCCTGGCTCACTAGGCTAATCCTCCGCCTTGCGGCGCCGGCACACCGGGTTCTAGTCCCGGTCGGGGCGCCGGATTCTGTCCCAGTTGCTCCTCTTCCAGTCCAGCTCTCGCTGTGGCCCGGGAGTGCAGTGGAGGATGGCCCAGGTGCTTGGGCCCTGCACCTGCATGGGAGACCAGGAGAAGCACCTGGCTCCTGCCATGGGATCAACGCGGTGCGCCGGCCACAGCGCACCGGCCGCGGCGGCCATTGGAGGGTGAACCAATGGCAAAGGAAGACCTTTCTCTCTGTCTCTCTCTCTCACTGTCAACTCTGCCTGTCAAAAATAAAAAAAAAATTTGAAGACAAATTTGAAGACAAAAATGATAACATTGTATTGTGTTTTACCCATGGGCGCATGAGTGAATAACAGAACACAGGGAAGGAATAAATTAGTGAATTTGTTCCAATGTATTTTTTTGACAGGCAGAGTGGACAATGAAAGAGAGAGAGGCAGAGAGAAAGGTCTTTCTTTTTCTGTTGGTTCACCCTCCAATGGCCGCTGCGGCCTGCGCGTTGCGGCTGGTGCACCACACTGATCCGAAGGCAGGAGCCAGGTGCTTCTCCTGGTCTCCCATGCGGGTGCAGGGCCCAAGCACCTGGGCCATCCTCCACTGCCCTCCCGGGACACAGCAGAGAGCTGGCCTGGAAGAGGAGCAACCGGGACAGAATCCGGTGCCCCAACCGGGACTAGAACCCGGTGTGCTGGCGCCACAGGCGGAGGATTAGCCTAGTGAGCCATGGTGTCAGCTTGTTCTGTTGTATTTGACTTGGTCCATAGTGTCTCTAAGTAGAAGAGGATAAGCTAAGTATGGAACAGTAATCTGAAAAGGAACCACGGGATGCGTGAACATCTGTAGCTATGTATTCAGCTGAAGAATTCAGAGACAGTATTGAAAAATATTATAATAATCCAAAAGAAGCCAGAAGAAGGGAAAAATACACCAGGCAGCCAGAAAGCCAACCGCTAGGTGAAAAACACAAAATCAACCACGTGGAAATTCTACTAGTTATAAATGGGATAAACTTCACAACCAAAAGACAGTGATCACCAGACGTGAGTAAAATTAGGTGAGGCTCTTGTTTGCCTCCCAAATAACAGAATTGAAATACAGCAGCTGAGGGGCTCTAGGAATAAGATCAGGAGGTTTTAAAGTGATCCTCATGCAATGGTGTGCCTGAGAATGTCACTGTAAAGATATTTAACAGCTGAGAAAAGCTGCCTGAAGATACATAACGCTACCGGGGGTAAGGACGGGCAATCTGTAGCGCTAAAAACACGCAGTGTAGACTGAGGGGTCACTAGCACAGATGAGCCGACAGCACGAATCCGTGTGCAGGAAGCAAAGCCAGGAGAACTGCCGGGGTGGGGGTGGGCCCCCAGCACAGCAGCCACACGACCCCTGCTCCGCAATGCACAGAACCCAGACAGAGCGTCCGTGATCGTGGGGACCATCTGCAGGGCTCCCCCGTCTTCCCGGTCTTCCACAGCCGGCTCAGGACACTTCCCGCCAACGACGGAGCACGCGATCTCTCAGCCACTCGAGACCACCCACACGCCGAGCCAGGACACGGGCTCAGTGGACTTCCTGTGGCTTCTGTGCTGTGTAGCCGGGCCTCGGGCCCCAGTGGCAGCCAGTCCCCACTAGTAACAGCAAAATGTCTAGAATATGACACCTCCTTAGTCAAGGCAGGAGCCCGAGACAAACCCGGAACTAGTTCAAACTACGTGATAACGAAATACGAAGCATCAGCGCTTGTGGCATTCGGAGGTTGCAGGCTGACTGAGACCTGAGACCCGGCTCAGGGAGCGGGGCGGGGGCATGGGGGGGTGGGCGACGAGAAGCTCACCTTTAATGTGGCTGTTGGGGAGTGCTGCCCAATCGCCCACCCATGCAGCGCTAAAGGACGTGCATCCCAGAGCCCCAGGGACAGAGGTCAGAAAGCGCTAGCTTGGGGGTGTGAGGGGCGCGAGAGACTTCTCCAGGGTCCTGTCGGGGTCACCTCCCCGGCTTTGAAGGGGAGGGGTTCCCAGGACCCAGGGGGTTACAGAACCCCGGCACCTGCACACCGGCAGCGTCGGCACGTCGCTCTCTGCAGCTCGTTCTCAGCTAAGTACATGCCCTTTCCATTCTGCTGGGATCTGTGACCATGCAGTAACCACATCATGCTGTCCATTTGCTGAAAGTGTAGGATTTGATGTAAAACGTGCATTTGTTATGCTATTTGTTTGTGCATTTGTTATGCTATCTGCTTATTAAGTTGGCTGAGAAGTTGATGATCAGTTTATATGAATGTTTGAGCAGTATGAATTAACATTATGCCATTCATTTTTATTTGAATTATATCTGGTATTGATACTGCTAATGTGTTTATTCCTTTCTAGCTGTATATTGTTTTCGATTTTTTATTTTTAGGCTTATCTCTTGAATTTTTTAAAATTTATTTATTTATTTGAATGTCAGAGTTACAGGGAGAGGGAGAGGGAGGGAGAGAGAGACAGAGAGAGAGAGAGAGAGAGAGAGAGAGAGAGCTTCCATTGCTGGTTCACTTCCCAGATGGCTGCAATGACCAAGGCTGGGCCAGGCGGAAGCCAGGAGCCGGGAGCTCCATCCAGGTCTCCCACATGGGTGCAGGGGCCCAAACACTTGGGCCATCTTCTGCTGTTTTCCCAGGCCTTTAGCTGGGAGTTGAGTCAGCAGTGGAGCAGCTGGGACTTGAACCAGCAGCCACATGGGACGCTGGTGTCACAGGTGGCGACTCCTGCTATGACACAAGGCCAGCCCCTAGGCTTACCTCTTGTAAACAGCCTTAAGCTGAGTTGTATTCTGTTTTATTTCTTTCAGTGTGGTTGCTTAATTTTTCATACTTATTTTCGTGACTGACAGTTTGCTCTACCTGCTCCTACGATGTCTTTTGCTTACGTTCAGGCTTGCTTTGTGTCTCGCCGTTGGGACCCACAGAGAACCAAGCAGCAGTTGCGAGAATATCTGGGGCACATGACGTCTCCCCCCCCATTCAGACAGAGCTGCTTCCACCCACACACGCCTGTGTTTCCGTGATTCTACTCGGCCTTTCCTTGCCATCTGGGGTGTCTGAACAGGGTCCCCTCTGCAAGCAGAGGACGGGAGGACGTGCCATTTAAGCCTGGGCTCCCAAACCCTAGCTCTTCACGGATGGAACAGATAGTGTAGACACTGCTGGTGTAGACACTGCTGGTGCTGCAGATTAAAATCTAGGGGATCCAATTCCTTTCTTAAATGTTATTACCTTCCATTTGAATATTGGTAAAACAAATCAAATTGTGTGAGGGTTTTAATTTTTTTAAGGAAGTTACCTGTGTCCAAGTTTCTGTTATCCAGACATCACGCCATGCACACACCAGGCAGCAAAACGAAGGCGTGGGGCCAGGGGCTTCGTCACTTCTGCTGTGCAGGAGCCCGCAGGCACGCCGCACACCTGTGTATGCACACGTGACCCTGCACCTGCTGAGGGAGACCTCCCACTCCACGAAGGGGAAGCAGCCAGCTGCTGAACCGTGCACCCGCCCAGGACAAGAGTAGGAATGTCATTAAGAAAAAACATAGCGAAAGCTCCCTCCCAGAAACTTACGGTGTTGAAAAGATGGCTGTGGGGCTCCTCTTCTTCCTTGAGCTGACCGTGTTCTGGGAGACAAGAATGGGTGGCTTCTGCTTCCTTAGGGAACGTGAGGCCTTCCTTCTGTTATGCACGGGAGCGCCAGGGCGCTAAGGAGGCACCTGGGATCTTGCAGCAATGAAGGGGTGGAGTGAATCTAGGCACGGAGATGGCTGCGTGGGGAGGGTGTGGGTGTAAGCAGAAGTGCGTGACTCCCCCAGCGCCCTCCCACCCATACACCCCTGCTCGCGTAAACACTGTTAGCAATGACCCAGCGGAGATCGGCGGTTTTAAATCGGGAGGAGTGCATTCCGCCTCGTCTCCCGTGAGCGTTAGCTTGCTGGTGGGCGCTCGCTCGTCCCCAGGCGTGCTCCTGTGCCCTTGGGTGCGGGAGCAGTCTCTCCGACTGAGTGCCACGGTCTTTGTGTGCCGCCTTCCCCCTCCACTCAAGAGATGCGGCAGAAGCGATATTTGTACATTTTGCAGAAAAAAAAAAATTACACATCGGCTTCTTGTTTACCAGCCTAGTGTGTTCAATGTATTCTCATCTGTGGATAAAATAAATCACCAAGTATGCATCATTAATGAAGACATATGAAACCTTTCCAATTATGTCAAATTATTAGAATTAAGCAGCTCGAGAGAGGGAGGGCGGCCAATAAAGCTGCAAGGCGCTAAGTGATCATTGGAGCCGGGTGTCTCCCTGGAATTTGCTTTGCCGTAATTTCATTAAAAATTCATAACCGTTCCGGCCTCTCCCAGTCCGTGCCAGCGAGGAGCCAAACTGGGTGTGGGACAGCAGCTCAGAGCGCGGGCACGGTGTCTCCGGAAGCAGCAGCAATGGAGAACCGTGGCGAGGGACGTGCCGCGCCCAGGGACCTGCAGAAAGCTCCCGGGAAATGCGTCTTAGGGACAAAAGCTCGCGTGCATCCCAAACATCTGCACCGGAAGACACTGACCGTTCGGGGCATTGCTTGCCGACCTGACCAGCCAGTCTCGCAGGGCGCCGAGCCCTGGGCTGTGCCCTTTTTTCTAGACTCGGCCCATCCCAGCATTAAACGTTAAACTCCTGGAGATGCCCTACTCTTGGTTCTAATCCCATAATTCCCTGTACGGTGTTTGGGTCAGCGCCGAGTTCCTGGCAGCTAGCCTTGGACACGTGAACGCTACCAGCCGTCTCACGTGTTGGGACGATGCATTCCCACGGCTGCTCGGTGAGTGCTGGGAGTTACATGTGGCTGAGAATCGCAGTCATTAGACTTCGTGACAGGTAAACAGTCGGTGCAGATAACCCGATACGGCAGGCAGGGCCCGAGACGCACTCTTTCAGGGGGAGCCTGATTTTATCTCTCCATCTTCACCAATTCATGGATTTCTGTTCTCAGGCCTCAGTGTTGAGTCTGGGAACCAGTATGGGTTGAATACTTCAAAATCTCTCGCCTGTTCCAGCGTTAAGTAGTATCTGTCAAATTCAAAATCCATTTTGCTGAATATATTATCCTTTTACAAATAAGTCCTTTGTGTTTCCGAGGACAATGTGGCCATGTGTTTTTAATCCATTCGGAGTTAACTTATGAAAATGTTTATTTGTAGGAGCTCTTAGGAGTCCAAGGAGGCTCAAGAATTTGATTTACCAGCAATTTGAAGCTTTTATCTCAGAAAGAACATCTCAATTTGCTAAGGGCAGACCAACTAGAATCCCTCCTGGCTGAGTTTTCCGTTCTTGAATTTCAAAATGTTGTGATATGTTCTAAAAAATTAAATATCCATGGCGATTCTCATCTTAGAACTTGAAAAGCTTTTAAATTTTGTAATCAGCAGAGTATACTGATGCCAATCCACGTGTACTCTCCGAGACTTGTGCCCTAGCAACACTGAGGTATTAAAAGAACAACCTTATAATTAAATACTAGAGTAGACAGTTCTACCTACTTATAACTTTTAAAAATAAGATTTGAGATGTTCGAGTCTAGATTTACCAAAATATCAATTCGTACCCAAGATTACCATAATAGGTACAAACAAAAATTTAGTTGCCCAAGATCTGGATTCTTCTGACTGACTTTTTTTAAAAAAGATTTAATAATTTGAAAGTCAGAGTTACTCAGAGAAAGGAGCGGCAGAAAGAGAGAGAGAGAGAGAGAGAGAGAGTGAGGTCTTCCTTCTGCTGGTTCACTCCCCAGTTGGCTGCAACGGCTGGAGTTGAGCCGATCCGAAGCCAGGAGCCAGGAGCTTCTTCTGGGTTTCCCATGTGGGTGCAGGGGCCCAAGAACTTGGACCATCTTCCACTGCTTTCCCAGGCCACCGCAGAGAGCTGGACTGGAAGAGGAGCAGCCATATGGGATGCTGGCACTGCAGGTGGCGGCTTTACCTGCTATGCCACAGCACCGGTCCCCTGATTGTCTTGGTTTAAAATGTGCTGCTACGACGGGTTCTGTAGAACAGGAGACGTCTAAGCGACATGGAGCATAAAAGGAAGAGAACAGCGCTAACCTTTGTCCCTGATTCAGCATCATGAACAAATGTCAACGTCCCATCGAACCCCTGGGAAGCTCCAGTGAGAGCAAGAAGCGCCCAGTGCTCACTGGCAGGAGGCTCACGTGACCCCGTGCACATCCTGCTCGGGGGTTTTCTTTCTCAGGCTCTGGGCGTAGCGGGCAGAATCGTGTCAAAGCGTCATCCAAGGGCCCTGCTCGGGGCCTCCCACGGCGTGCCCTGAGAAAGTCAGCGACTGTCCCACGCCCGCCAGTCGTCAAGGCGATTCCAAGGCCAACCTTTGTTTTTGAACATCCTCAGGCCACAGCTCAGACTTGCCCGAGTCTCTGCTTTGCGACCTCGCGTTCCCAGAGGAGGCAGGGGCCTGCATCATGCTCCTTCTCTGTCTTTTTCTTTTATAAAAGATTTATTTATTTATTTGAAAGGCAGAGTTACACAGAGAGAGAGAGACGTCTTCCATCTGCTGGTTCACTCCCCAAGTGGCCGCAAAGGGCGGAGCTGCGCTGATCCGAAGCCAGGAACCAGGAGCTTCTTCCAGGTCTCCCGTGTGAGTGCAGGGGCCCAAGGACTTGGTCCATCTTCTACTGCTTTCCCAGGCCACAGCAGAGAGCTGGATTGGAAGTGGAGCAGGCAGGATTTGGTGCCCATACGGGATGTCGGCACTGCAGGTGGCGGCTTTACCCTCTACACCACAGTGCCAACCCCACCTCCCTGTTACCTTCCTTTCATCCATGATGGAGGACTAGCTGGGATCTCATTGCCTTCCGTCTCCCCCCAAACATTATTGCACCAAATGTATTTGAAAGGCAGAGAGAGAGAGAGAGATAGTGGTCTTCCGTCCTCTGGCTCACTTCTCAGACAGCTGCTACGGCTGTTCTCTGCTGCCTCTCCAGGCACATGGGCAGGGCGCTGCACTCAGGAGCCAGGGGTGGGTGTTGGACTCAGATTCTCCAGTACGGAACATGGCACCCTAGCCACTGTGCAAAGCCCTTGTGTGCGCCTCGGTAACCCTCCGGCACAGAGGGCCTTCTGTGTGCAGGTGGGGTCCGCGCCGAGCCCCTCCGCCCTGCCTTTCCTCTCCGTGCAGTGTCTCAGCTGAGCTGCAGACGGCCTCTCTGCCACAGTGCTGCTCCGTCCGCACACTGGCGAGGCCAGCGCAGGCCCTGGGCTCCGATCAGCACTGGGCAGTGTCACACACTCTGTCTCCAGCCCCCTCCGTCTTGCCCGGCGACTTCCCCACGCGTGGACATGGACATCGCTGAGGCCTCTTGTGAGAGGCAGCCGCCTGCCCCTGCTCTCTGCCCATCGATCCCGTCTGCTCTTCTCTTCCCTCTAGCCCCCGGATCTCGGCCCCTAGCCCTGGGCGTGTGATGGCTCCCGTGCCCAGGAACGCTCCCAGCCCCCAGCCCTACTCTCCGTCTGAGGAGTCTCCCTCTACTTGTCATTCAGGCGAGCATGCTGCTGCCACACTGCGTGCACGCTGCCTCCCTTCCCAGGCACCTGCGGGCTCCACCTGTCAGTGTAAGGGCTCCGTTCAGTGCCCAGCCCGGCACGAAGGCCAGGAGCCCTGACAACCAGGCTTGCTCCTGCTCACCCTGAGCTCCGTCAAGGGAAGCTGTGATGGTGCTGATGTGTCTTTAATCACGCGTCAGGCGGACGGGAACTTTGTGTTGGGCTGTGAATGACGGAAGCCCTGGGCCTCTCCTGGAGGTCAGCCGCGGGCCGGCTCCCCTGGTGTGGTGCCACGGTCAGACGATTCGACACGAATTAGCATGTGGCCAGGGTTCACACAGCAGTCCTCCACCCCGAACTGCCGCTGGGGCTGCCGCAGAGCCGACAGCTCAGTCCTTTGCAGGTTGCTCGTCTGAGCCTTCACCGAGGTCCTCCTCGCATTCCGGGGCTGCCCTTCCTTCCAGAGTGTTCTGCTGCTTGTCGGCTGTAACCACGTGACCTGGTTCTCTGGGTCTCAGATTCACCTGCCCGGTTTGATTTCTGAGCATCTCTGCCCGGATTACCGACGATCTCTCCTGATCAGTCGTGGAAAGCGGGGGCTCTGCTCCCCCTTGCAAAGCCGTGCTGCTCCTCCTGGGTTCCTGGCATGGCAGACGGCATCCACGCTGTGAGGCACAAACTCGGCCCTGCCTTCCGGTCTGCATGAAGGGCGCTGAATCCCTGCCGTCCCGCCTCTCAGAACTCCTGTTCCCGGCGCTCCCCCAACTGCGCCATCTCAGGGTGGACATCAGCCCCACCCCCACTCAGCCTCCCTGTGCTCTGTCACCAACACAGTGCTCCTCGGCCGCCCCCCAGGCTGCCCCGGTTCCGCCTCCAGCCGTCCCTCTTGGCCCCCTCAGCCTTCAGCGCTTGCCTGTCCTCTCTGCCTAACCATCCTGCAAGGGTCCGTCAAAACCACATCACTCGAGGGTCTGTGACACCTCGACCCACGCACGCAAACACGTGTGCCACCCCCCTCCTCTCTCCTCCGAGCCTGTCTCAAACGCAGCTAAGGAGATCTTCCGTCGAAATGAGGACGGCTGCTCACTCTATAATTAATTATCATTTTGTCTATAAAATGCTAAAATGGACAACAGATCTTGTGTTCACTGGAGTTACTACTACCGGCTACTGAATTAGCGTCACGGAGCTGAGTGATTGTTTTAATCTGCCGCTAATATCTTCCAGATAAAACCGTTCATTTGCAGAATTTAATGTTGTTTTAATGTTTTATAATAGCCGGGTAAATAGGGTTCAGAAGACTTAACAGGCACCAAGGACATTCTGTTCGGTTTTCTGCCCCTGTGAACATCTTCCTAGTTAACTCGACGTTGCATTATGACTCCTGGTCAGCCAGGCTGCTGCTTGGGCCGCCTCCATCCCGTACCACAGTGTCTGGGATCAAGCCCGGGCGTCCAGTTTCTGATCCAGCTCCCTGCTGGTGTGCAGCCTGGAGACAGCAGAAGATGGCTCATGGACTCGGGTCCCTACAACCCACCTGGGAGACCTGGATGGAGGTCCTGGTTCCTGGCTGAGGTCTGGCCCTGCCCTGGCTGTTGTGGGCACTTGGAGAACAAACCAGCAGATGCAAGACACCTCTCTCTCTCTCTCTCTCTCTCTCTCACACACACACACACACACTCTCTCTCTCTCTGCCTTTCAAACTGATTAACAAACTAACAATACGCACTCAGGTCTGGATACCCCGACACTTGTACCAGTTGGTGAAGTATGTTCAAAACTTTCAAGGGACTAAATAAATTATTTCTGTAGAAGTCTCTGGATTTTGTAGAATGTTCTGAGTCATGTGTGACATGCGCAAGCACAGCAAGCTTATACGATGTGGTCTCCCGCACAGAGGCAGCCGGAAGCTCCTCCCTCTCGGGGGGGGGGGGCCCACAGGAGGCCCATGCGCCGTGCTGGTCAGGGCGTGGAGCCCGCTGTCCTGGGGACTCGGGCCTGAGTCCTGCGATCTGAGCGAGGGCCTTCATGGCTCCTAGTCTGTTATCTCACGGGGAAAACTGAGTAGTCATGCTGGCCCTGTGCACGGCGTTGTGCGGTGCAAAATTAATGCTGATGCCGGGCGGCTGGCAGAACTCCTACTCCATAAGGGAGTCTGCGGTGGTGAGTCTTATTAATCAGAACCCTTGGGGCCTGCACTGTGGGGTAGTAGGCTAGGCCCCCACCTGCAGTGCCAGCACCCCATGTGGGCGCCACTTCGTGTCCCGGCTGCTCCTCTTCTGATCCAGCTCTCTGCTGTGGCCTGGGAAGGCAGTGGAAGATGAACTGAACGCTTGGGCCCCTGCACCTGTGTGGGAAGTTCCTGGCTCCTGGCTTTGGATCAGCCCAGCTCTGGTCGTGGTGGCCATCTAGGGAGTGAACCAGCAGAGGGAAGATCTTTCTCTTTGTCTCTGTCTCTCTCTGTCTGTGGCTCTACCTCTCAAATGAATGGATAAAATCTTAAAAAAAGAATTCTTGTCATCTGTTGTCTGATCTTCCTTATACATGGAGGATGTAAAGTTTCTAAAGGGACGATTAACGTCTCATCACATATGTTGATTGCTTCTCAGCTTGGAAAGACGTAAGATAGCTGGAATCTTTCATTTTATGTCCATTAAAAGCACCAAGAGTATATTTTAATACAATTCAAAACATCGTGAAATCATTATTGCATTATTCACCCCTCTTTTTATTTTATTTATTTTTATTTTATTTTATTTTTATTTATTGAAACCAGGCACACAAACAAATCAATTTTTCAAAATATCCACCTGGGTAGTAGTTAACTAACTTCTTAAACACTTCTTCCTGTAACAGCAAGTAGACAGAGTGCTGAATGGACCTTGGGGAAGCCTGGTTTGTCTCATAGACAGGATTTAAAGGCTGACCTTGGCCTCTCGACCCATGTCCATGGGGATTTGCTGATTGCGTGGACGGTGTTGATGTCCCCAGGAGCTTCCTGCCTCCAAAACCCCAAATGGGAGCCGAGCTGCTCAGACCCGGCCGGGGCCGGCTTTCTCGGGCTGGCTCCATCGTTCCCACGCTGTGCCGAGGTCAGTCCTGCCCTCTGGAGCTGCTGGGACCCCTCTTCCTTGCTGTCGCGATTTATTTCCTCTCTGCTCTCCACATTGTCTTGCTCCGTTCCCAGCTGGGCTGTCTGTGGAGCATCTTCTGAAAGGAGCGCCTGGTTCACAAGAGGTTTCTGGGAAAGCTGCCCTGGGCCCCGCCCACTGGAAAGGCAGCCGAAGGTGGGGTGTGCTGCCCCGTGGGCGCGAGCAGGGCTTTGCTCAGAGGGGCTGGGGCCAAACTCCCCAGGCCCGCACACAGCCCCCCGAGGCAGGAGCAGCCCCTCTAGAGACTAAGTAAAAGGAACGGCTCCTTGTCCGAGAATCGCGTGTTCCAGCACCAAACGGACTCGCAGGTCTCCAGGCCTGAGACGTCAGCTCAGGGTCTCCAGAGCACAGGTGAGCCTGGGGTCGTGGCTCTCGTGTGCTGCTCTGGAGCAGGGGAGGAGCGAACAGAGCAGGAGGGTGAGAAAAGCCGGGGAAGGGAGAGACAGAAACTGAATTTTGCAAAAGAGGGGAGCTGAGGTGTGACCCATTAATTAACGTCATGCTCATCAGGGAACTTACCTGGGTAAACTCACCTGCACACCCTGACGGTGCACACGAGCCCCCTGGCTGTGATGGCGCCGCTGATCTGGCGCTGGGAGGCTGGCACACCGCAGCAGCACACAGACCCCACAGCCCCAGGCAGCCCCCGAGAGCCCACGGCTCAGGATGGAAAGGTGGCGCCAGGCCAGCTGAGGTCGGCAGGTGCAGGATAGGAGCTGCTCAGCAGACCGGAAGGAGGAGTCCCAGCGCCTCACCGCTGACGCTGACCCGTGTGCACTTGGACCTCCGCACTGGGGCGTCGGCGCTGTCGTGCCCAGCACTGCCTCTGAGAGCCCTGTGGCGACGTGCCGAGCGAGTC
The DNA here is from genome assembly GCA_949820135.1 of Sylvilagus floridanus. NCBI lineage: Eukaryota > Metazoa > Chordata > Mammalia > Lagomorpha > Leporidae > Sylvilagus > Sylvilagus floridanus. The sequence continues at coordinate 99,199,513 of OX463246.1, read as the reverse complement.
GGGCACGCGGTGCACCCCCGGCCGTGGTCACCTTGCTGCTCTCTTCGTCTCCAAACACATGGCCAAGCCTCCGCGTGGTGAACCAACGGCAGCCCTGTGCTTTGCTGTCTGAATGCCTGCGATGGGTCCCGGCAGGGGCCACTCTCCATGGTGCCGTCTTGATGAAAGTGTCTCCTTCCTGTCTGTGTTTATCAATTTCCTGTTAAATATGATGCTATAAAATGAGGGACCTCAAAAACATCACGGAGAATGAATGTCAGAAAAATACTTTGTACCTCGATAGACTTATCTTTTTAATTCCATGTTCCCACAAACCTTTGAAACAGCCTGAGAAAACGAATGAACTCCTGATTTGGTTGTTCGCGCTGAGTCTATGCCGTAGCGAAATGAAAGAACATGACCAGGTACACACGTCCGGATGCACTGAGGGGCTGCACAGTTCTCTCTCGCACCCGTAATCTCTAAAAGTGCATCTGCAAACCCTTCCAGCACTGAGCATTCCAGCCTTTACAGTTAATGACCGATGTGCTCAAAGACAATTTATTGTGATGTATTTCACTGTGAGAGACACTGGACGTTCAAGGTTATTAATCAGGCTTTTACTTTCTAATCTATAAAGTTTATATGAAGTGTATTTTCCCATCCAGGCTGTAGGCTTCAGCGAGGCTCACACACTCACAGCGTCCGTACGTTAAGAATGTTGCCTGTTGGGGCCGGCGCTGCGCCTCACTTGGTTAATCCTCCACCTGCAGCACCAGCTTCCCACATGGGCACCGGTTCTAGTCCCGGTTGCTCCTTTTCCAGGCCAGCTCTCTGCTGTGGCCCAGGAGTGCAGTGGATGGCCCAAGTGCTCGGGCCCTGCACCCGCATGGGAGACCAGGAGAAGCACCTGGCTCCTGGCTTTGGATCGGCACAGCACCGGCCATAGCGGACATTTTTGGGGTGAACCAACAGATGGAAGACCTTTCTCTCTGTCTCTCTCTCTCACTGTCTATAACTCTACCTGTCAAATAAATTTAAAAAAAAAGAATGTCACTTTTGTCATCACTGTACCCGACTTCCCCCACAGGCTTTTTCCCTGCTGTGAATTCATGGTGGCCACACAGCTTTCCAGATGGAGTCACCGCAGTCCCCGACACGCTCAGCTGGTTCGCAAGTGTGTCCTCGACAGAGGGCTCGGGTGACTTAGCTTCCAGCTCCAGCTCCGGAACTTAATTGAATTTACTTCTTTTTTGACATGAGACAAAATCTCTTTAATAAAACAGTGCGTTTTAAATGTCTTTATATTTGTCTGCTTGAAAGGCAGATCTAGAGACAGAGAGAGAGAAAGAGAGACAGACAGAGAGAGAGAGAGAGAGAGAGAGAGGACAGAGTTTCTTCCATCCTCCGGTTCACATCTCAAACTCCCACAACAGCCGGGCTGCCCCAGGTTGGAGCCAGGAGCTCAGGGACCCCATGTGCATCCCCACGTGGGTGCCAGGGGCTGAGCACTTGAGCCAGGAGCTCAGGGACCCCATGTGCATCCACGTGGGTGCCAGGGGCGGAGCACTGGAGCCACCATCTGCTTCCTCCCAGGATGCAACAGCAGGCAGCAGGATGGGAAGCAGAGGATGGGGCGCCCCAGGACCTCACGACCCCAACGCGTTCTCCCAAATGAAATACCCGAGTCACCAGGCAGTTTGAGAGCCTCAGACATCCCTAGTGCCCGCGCAGTGCAGAGCCGTGCTGTCGGGGCGGCCTTTAGCCCAAACGTGCCTTCGCAGCAGGAGAGCGGGTGGAAGGATGGGTGAGGAGGACGGGACAGGCTCTTAGCTACAGAAGCAGCTGCTTACACACACTGTGCTTCCAGTGTACCATGCGGTGTGCGGGCGGACGGAGGGAGACTTGCACCACGCGGTGTGCGGGTGGACAGATGGAGACGCACAGTGACTGTGCTGGAGGCACTGGCGCAGGAGCTCCGTTCTCGTGTGGGGCGGAGGAAGGGGTCTTCAGATGGCCCCCACCAGAAACCCTATAGACTGGGAGTTATCTGCCCTGCCTTCCACCCGCTGCGGTTTTGGTGGACGGCTGCTCGTCCCCCTCCCTCCTGCACACGACTGTGAGGTCCATGAGACTTTCTAACAGTGCTTTATACTCTCTATTCTATAATCGCAGCCAGATACCAGGCTGGGTGTGCAGCAGAGGGAAGATGACCCTGTTCTTCCTACCACGGGGTGATCACAGTTTTCTGAATGAGCCAAACGGCCCTGATGTCCCCAGGAAGCATCACAAACCATTGTTGCTCATACGAGAGCTACCGCGGGTGCCACTACCTGGAGTGGGTTTGCAGAAGCATCCATCTGTGAGGTCAGCGGCACTCAGCCCCACCCACTGCAGCGCCTCCGCTGGCCCGTGGGGGCACCTCCAACCCCTGCCCAGAAGGGATGGTGCTGTGGGGACATTCATGCTGCCCGTGGGAGCACCTCCAACCCCTGCCCAGAAGGGACGGTGCTGTGGGGACATTCATGCTGCCCGTGGGAGCACCTCCAACCCCTGCCCAGAAGGGACGGTGCTGTGGGGACATTCATGCTGCCCGTGGGAGCACCTCCAACCCCTGCCCAGAAGGGACGGTGCTGTGGGGACATTCATGCTGCCCGTGGGAGCACCTCCAACCCCTGCCCAGAAGGGACGGTGCTGTGGGGACATTCATGCTGCCCGTGGGAGCACCTCCAACCCCTAACTAGAAGGGACGGTGCTGTGGGGACATTCATGCTGCCCGTGGGAGCACCTCCAACCCCTGCCCAGAAGGGACGGTGCTGTGGGGACATTCATGCTGCCCGTGGGAGCACCTCCAACCCCTAACTAGAAGGGACGGTGCTGTGGGGTCATTCATGCTGCGCGTGGGAGCACCTCCAGCCCCTGCCCAGAAAGGACGGTTCTGTGGGGTCATTCATGCTGCCCGTGGGAGCACCTCCAGCCCCTGCCCAGAAGGGACGGTGCTGTGGGGTCATTCATGCTGCTGTGGGAGCACCTCCAACCCCTGCCCAGAAGGGACGGTGCTGTGGGGTCATTCATGCTGCCCGTGGGAGCACCTCCAACCCCTAACCAGAAGGGACGGTGCTGTGGGGTCATTCATGCTGCGCGTGGGAGCACCTCCAGCCCCTGCCCAGAAGGGACGGTGCTGTGGGGTCATTCATGCTGCCCGTGGGAGCACCTCCAGCCCCTGCCCAGAAGGGACGGTGCTGTGGGGTCATTCATGCTGCGTGTGGGAGCACCTCCAACCCCTGCCCAGAAGGGACGGTGCTGTGGGGACATTCATGCTGCCCGTGGGAGCACCTCCAACCCCTGCCCAGAAGGGACGGTGCTGTGGGGACATTCATGCTGCGTGTGGGAGCACCTCCAGCCCCTACCCAGAAGGGACAATGCTGTGGGGACATTCATGCTGCCCGTGGGAGCACCTCCAACCCCTAACTAGAAGGGACGGTGCTGTGGGGTCATTCATGCTGCCCGTGGGAGCACCTCCAACCCCTAACCAGAAGGGACGGTGCTGTGGGGACATTCATACTGCGCGTGGGAGCACCTCCAACCCCTAACTAGAAGGGACGGTGCTGTGGGGTCATTCATGCTGCGCGTGGGAGCACCTCCAGCCCCTGCCCAGAAGGGACAATGCTGTGGGGTCATTCATGCTGCCCGTGGGAGCACCTCCAGCCCCTGCCCAGAAGGGACGGTGCTGTGGGGTCATTCATGCTGCCCGTGGGAGCACCTCCAACCCCTGCCCAGAAGGGACGGTGCTGTGGGGTCATTCATGCTGCTGTGGGAGCACCTCCAGCCCCTGCCCAGAAGGGACGGTGCTGTGGGGTCATTCATGCTGCCCGTGGGAGCACCTCCAACCCCTGCCCAGAAGGGACGGTGCTGTGGGGACATTCATGCTGCCCGTGGGAGCACCTCCAACCCCTGCCCAGAAGGGATGGTGCTGTGGGGACATTCATGCTGCCTGTGGGAGCACCTCCAGCCCCTGCCCAGAAGGGACGGTGCTGTGGGGTCATTCATGCTGCCCGTGGGAGCACCTCCAACCCCTGCCCAGAAGGGACGGTTCTGTGGGGACATTCATGCTGCTGTCGGAGCACCTCCAGCCCCTGCCCAGAAGGGACGGTGCTGTGGGGTCATTCATGCTGCCCGTGGGAGCTCCTCCAGCCCCTGCCCAGAAGGGACGGTGCTGTGGGGACATTCATGCTGCTGTGGGAGCACCTCCAACCCCTAACCAGAAGGGACGGTGCTGTCGGGTCATTCATGCTGCCCGTGGGAGCACCTCCAACCCCTGCCCAGAAGGGACGGTGCTGTGGGGTCATTCATGCTTCTGCCCCGGGACCTGGGGGCGTGGCAGAGAGCCTCTTCCTCAGGCTGCTCCGGAAACTCGGCCTAGCGGCTGGTGGGTCCCCCGCCGTCTGTCTGATTCCCACACCAGGGTGCTGATGGAGTCACAGGCACCCCCATGCCAGCCACCCTGGAACCTCAAACTGCTCAAGCCGGAGAGCTGGGATCCAGGTCTGAGCTGAGACCTGCAAAGTCCCACGGGTTTTCAGGCAAAGGAGTAGGAAACCCTTCACACACACAAGGACTCAGAAACGATTTTTTAAACAGTTTGTGATAAATTCTGAGTGCACAGCCCTGACTACTGATTAGCTCCCACTGACCACGGGAGGGATAAAGAAGAGAAACTTGGGCTCTGCAGCTTCCCTGAGCTGGTGATAAACGTGCGAAGTGTGTGCCTCATCACCCGCTGTTCTCTGGTGCCCAAGTGGGCTCTGGCGTGAACACAGCATGAGTGGGAGATCCAAGCCACGCCCGCTGGTGAGGATGGCGTGGGACATGAGGCTGCGGTTAAGGCATGTTTTGCCTTGTCTTCTCCCTTGAGACCTTAAAGGAAATACCTGGAGGTGAGAAGCACAGCCGATTCTAAGATCCGTCAGCAAAGCTCCTCGTGTTATCCTATCAGCAAAACAGACGAGCTGGCGGGGATCCTTCCTGTCTTCCCGTGTCTCTCTCACTAGGCTCTGGTTCACGCTGCAAACGAGAAGCCCACGGTGGACACTTGTCGGCTGCTGTTTGTGCATCTCTGCGGACGATCTGTGCGGCACTGCCGATGGAGACTTCTTTTCCTGGGCCTTGAGATGGGTACGTCAGAGACCCCGTGAGCTCCATCGCCTCTGCTCCTGGGCACCGGGACTTAGAGGCGCTCGTGCAGGACGCCCGTCTGCACTGCGCGGGTGAGGATGAGGGACCCACGGACAACTGTCAAACCGCAGAAACGAACACGCAGCACTCAGGCCACTCGGCTGAATGGACGTCTGCGTGGCGCTGGGGACGGCACGCGGCTCCCAAACCGTCGTAGCTACAACGCGTCAGCAGTGGGAAAGACTCGGTATCTGAACACGCTGACCGGAGCTCAGCCCACTCGAGTCTCCTGACTACAGCACAGTTTCCCTTATGGAAACACGGCAAGGGGCCCGGACGTAGCGTGGACATCCTCACCACGGAGCAGTGACGGATCCGGAGGTGCCCCCAGCCCTCAGGGACGCCACTGTCACCTTTCTTAGCAAAGTCACAGCCTGGTCCACCCCAGAGGGAGGGGTGGCAAGGAGCAGGTGGTGCTTGGGGTGAGACAGCTTTAAAAAGGGGTGACTGCTGTCCAGTAACACCCAAGCCTCCCTCCTGGATGGACGTCCCGCGGTCAGAGTCTCAGCCGGAAGAGGCAGCTTCCAACAGCTCAGCCCCCCTGTGGCTCCTACACGGAGGATCCACAACACCTGCAGATAGACGGAGCTGAAGAAACACCTGCCCGGTGGGCCGGACCATCACAGCTGAGGGCTTCGCTCAGAGGCAGGAAGAGGACTGGCGTCAGACGGGTCCCTGCTCCTCCTGGAAGCCCAGCTGTGGCAGCTGGCGGGAGGCGTCTCCAGGGGCCCAGCCACACACCCAGCCCTGGACAGCTCTGCAGGGGACGGGGCAGCCACTCCATCGCCCACAGCCCAGGAACTCGCCGTTACCCCTTCCAAAGTGTGAGTGAAGGCAGCAATTCCTATCTACATGTTCCACAGAGGAAATGTGTTTACTCTTTCATTAGGACAGAATTAATAGCCGTAATCTGTGTCTGTGCCTGTGTGTGCAAATAAACACACCCGTAGCATGTGGAGCTCTTCCTAAGAAACATCATTTAAATGCAAATGGCTGGTACTGGTTTGCAGATAATTCAAAAATGAATAATAGCTGTCATAGAAAAATATACAAAAATATACATCTCCCTTATGCATTTTACAACTCGTGGTAATTAAGGTGTGCGTGTAATTTGGGTTTCCATTGGATGATATTTTTCTTGTGATTTCTGTTATTAAACACCTGCTGTAATTTGGAGTGGGTTAATTGGATGGTAATTTATTTCAGACCACTTGAGTCCCAAAAGTGATGCTGAAGTTCTGTGTGAAGAGGGGCACAGAGTGAGGCAGCAGGGATGCGGCGGGGAGGTGTGTAGTAGGGCAGCAGGGATGTGGTGGGAGGGAGTGTAGTGAGGCAGCAGGGACGTGGTGGGGAGGGCGTGTAGTGAGGAGGGCGCATAGTGAGGCAGCAGGGGTGCAGTGGGGAGGGCGTGTAGTGAGGCAGCAGGGGCAGTGGAGAGGGTGTGTAGTGAGGCAGCAGGGGGCAGTGGAGAGGGCGCAGTGGGGAGGGCGTGTAGTGAGGCAGCAGGGGTGCAGTGGAGAGGGTGTGTAATGAGGCAGCAAGGGTGCAATGTGGAGGGCACGTAATGGGGAAGGTGCGTAGTGGGGCAGCAGGGACGTGGTGGGGAGGGCGCATAGTGGGGCAGCAGGACGCAGTGGGGCCGGGATCCTGCCCAGTGCCCTCAGCAGTCGCCTGTCGGTGCACAGGAATGTAGCAGAAGTCGCCAACAGACCCAGCGCTGGCTTGACGACACCGTGCAGGAGTCAGTGAGCGGCGTCCACGCTCAGGCTGCCTTGGAAGGTGCCTTAGGAACCTGGCGCCCATGCAAACTGGACCCGGCATGGACCCTGTTAGCCAAACCCCTCTCCAGGACAGCTGGGAGGAACACAGCCCACTCTGACTACCCACAGGCAGTGGTGCGGCCAGGGAGCGCGGGCCCTGCGTTCTGCCGTGGTGCGGGCTCTGTGTCTCGTTTTCTTTTCTTTTCTTTTTTTTTTTTTTTTTAAAAAAAGCTTTTATTTAGTGAATATAAATTTCCAAAGTACAGCTTATGGATTACAATGGCTTCCCCACCCCCATAACTTCCCTCCCACCCGCAACCCTCCCCTTTCCTGTTCCCTCTCCCCTTGCATTCACATCAAGATTCCTTTTCAATTCTCTTTATATACAGAAGATCAGTTTAGTATATATTAAGTAAAGATTTCAGCAGTTTGCCCTCACATAGCAACACTAAGTGAAAAATACTGTTGGAGTACTAGTTATAGCATTAAATCACAATGTACAGCACATTAAGGACAGAGATCCTACATGATATTTTTTTTTAAATTAATTAATTTTCTATGCAATTTCCAATTTAACACCAAGTTTTTTTTTCATTTTCAATTATCTTTATATACAGAAGATCAATTCAGTATATATTAAAGTAAAGATTTCATCAGTTTGCACCCACACAGAAACACAAAGTGTAAAAATACTGTTTCAGTATTAGTTATAGCATTACTTCACATTGGACAACACATTAAAGACAGATCCCACATGAGACATAAGTACACAATGACTCCTATTGTTGACTTAACAATTTGACACTCTTGTTTATGGCGTCAGTAATCTCCCTAGGCTCTTGTCATGAGTTGCCGAGGCTATGGAAGCCTTTAGTGTTTGCCGACTTCGATCTTATTCCGACAGGGTCATAGTCAAAGTGGAAGTTCTCTCTTCCCTTCAGAGAAAGGTACCTCCTTCTTTGATGGCCCCGTTCTTTCCACTGGGATCTCACTCACAGAGATCTTTCATTTAGGTCTTCTTTTTTTTTTTTTTTTCCCCAGAGTGTCTTGGTTTTCCATGCCTAAAATACTCTCATGGGCTCTTGAGCCAGATCTGAATGCCTTAAGGGCTGATTCTGAGGCCAGAGTGCTATTTAAGACATCTGCCATTCTATGAGTCTGCTGTGTCTCCCACTTCCCATGTTGGATCGTTCTCTCCCTTTTTGATTCTATCAGTTAGTATTAGCAGACACTAGTCTTGTTTGTGTGACCCCTTTGACTCTTAGATCTATCAGTGTGGTCAATTGTGAACTGAAATCGATCACTTGAACTAGTGAGATGGTATTGGTATATGCCACCTTGATGGGATTGTATTGGAATCCCCGGCACGATTCTAACTCCATCATTTTGGGCAAGTCCGATTGAGCATGTCCCAAATTGTACATCTCCTCCCTCTCTTTTTTGCCACTCTTATATTTAACAGGGATAACTTTTCAGTTAAAATTCAAACACCTAAGAATAATTGTGTGTTAATTACAGAGTTCAACCACTAGTTCTAGAACAAAAAAATACTAAAATGGATAAAGTATTACATTGTACAACAGTCAGCACACTTCATTTTTGAACGTTTGTTAAGAACTCTGGCTTTGTCTGCTTGAAAGCAGATGGTGCCCCAAGGCTCCGCCAAGGGGGAGCAGCCTTTGGCTCTCTGAGTGCCACTCCCTGACCCTTGACACATTTCTGCCAGCTGAGACCCCTCGGAGCTTCTGGGGCAGGTGTGGCAGCAGTGGGGACGACGGGAGCTGGGTCAGGTGAGCTCCGTGCTTGGGGTCGATGTCGGACACTCAGGTCCTCCCATTTCTCTCTTCTCGTCTGTCAGCCAGGTTTGCTACACTAGGATGAACAACTGCTTCCCAGGGATGGTTTCTTCTGGAAAACTCCAAAGCGATGGGGCCGTGGCGAGGGGATGGGGCAGGGGAAGGAGTGCAGCTGTGCAGAGTCATGTGTTCCTGACTGCTGCCTGCCTTGTCCTTAACCCCTCCTCTCTGCTGTGGCGTCCGTCACTTTCCACTCTGGTCTGTCCCACTGTATTCTGCTCTGCTCTCTGTACCCTACTCCTACTCCTAGTCCATTCCAGTCCATCCTATTCCAGTCCATTATCTCAGCCTGTCATTTTCTATTGTAGTCTATCCTATCCTACTCTATGCTGTTCTATTCTACCCTATTTCTATTCTATTCTATTTGATCTATCATATTCTCTTCTATCATATTCTGTTCTACTATATCCTGCCCTACTCTTTGCTAGCCTATGCTATGCTATGCTATGCTATGCTATGCTACGCTATGTTGTTCTATTCTATTCTATTCTATTCTATTCTATTCTATTCTATTCCCTACTCTTCTCTCCTAATGCTTGCTTACTTGCATGCCTTTCTGTCCTGTAGTCGTTCAGCTCACTAATAAAGCATCAGTCGAGGACAGCAGGGCTGAATCAATTTCTAACTGTCCTGTGATGACTCCTTACACGCAAGAGCTTGAGTGGAAATCACCCTCTGGGGCAGTTATGTGCCCGAGTTATCTGTTTCCACCCCGTGTGGGTTGTGGGCACACAAAGCCCGGTGACCCAGGATGCTTCCCCAGGGTGTCCCATCACAGGGGACCCCTTGGGGTCACTCATGATTCAGCCTAGGCCAGTGGGGCAGAGCACTTGCGAGCACACAGACAGCACTTTCAGATCCGGGTGCTTCCCAGGCGTCTCACTGGGGCCTTTTGTCAGAGTGAGACGGACGCCTGACCCACAGGACCGGCCCCACGAAGGATGAGCCAGCCTTTCTGAACTGAGCCTAAGCCTTGGTCACCCTGAGCAAACCGGCCCCCTGGTTTGGGCACACAGCTGACACAGGACCAGTATGGGGCAAAGGCTGCTGCAGGAGAGGGACAGAGAAATCACTGGGTTTTGTGTGGATCCTGTATCTCTGCGAGGAGACAATTTCTTATGACAATTGTAACCCAGGTCACCGACTGTTTATACAAGAAAACGCAAAGAAAGCTTATCCTTTAAAGCTAAGACCGAGAGGGGGCAAAACCACCCCTCCCTTGATGGAAACGACGTCCATGCTTTGAAATGCACACTACGATTACGTTTAGGTGTCACCAGGATCGCACAACAGAACTTGCAGAACCTGCTCTGTCTGCCTAGATGAACGTCCTATGACGTGAGTATGTGATGAACAGTTTCCCACGCACGCGTCCAGCGTCCCGCCTGGACTCCACAGAGGGCTTGGCCGTGCTCACGCCTGGGGAAGGACCCCGCCTCTGCTGAGGCCGAGTGAGACTGGACAAGGCAAGGGGGCAGTGAAGAGTGAGCCGGTGCCCAGCCACCTGTCCCAGCACTGCCCGAGAGATTTTCTCTCTGGTGCTTTTACGCACAGCTCCCCAGCGTTCGCCAGCAGTCACGGGGTCGGTGCCTTCACGGAGAGTGCACAGCGAGCCGTGACCGCTGAAGATATTTGAAACTGTCAGCAAAAATCACCGCCCCTCCCTGAAGACACGACGAGGCTGCAGGAGGAAGAACCCCACCTGCTCTCTGAGTGACCCCTCCCTAGACAGAAACGCGCCAAGCGTGTCCCACTCCTTCTTCTCAGAAACCAGCAGTGGTTTTGCAACTCACATATCAGACCTCGACTTCCTCCGTCCACTGGGGAGTCACTAGACCTTCCCCAGCAGGCAGCTCCCACAGAGGTCTCATCGAACCCTGGAGATGGGAAACTCGCTGTGAACACAGAGGGAGTCCTCTGGCTTTCTGGGAAGCTGCATGGGCCGGTTCCAGGACAGAGCCGACAGGAGAGAGGACGGTGGGGGCGCCTGCCCCGTCTCCTTCCCGCCCAGCGCCCCGGCCCAGCCTGTCCATGCACCCTGTGCCCGAAGCAGGAAGCGGAGCAGCCGCAGGCTGCAGCCAGGTCACCCCTTTGTGGTTTGCGTGTGTGCGGCCATGGCATTGCCACCTGCCAGCTCCAGCAACAGCGCCCAGCTTGGGAGGCAGGTGCTGCCGGCCCGGAAAAACAGCAGAAATTCACCACTTCCAGTGGCTTTCTGTTTTCAAAAGATTGATTTATTTATTTCAAAGTCAGAGTTACACAGAGAGAGAAGGAGAGGCAGAGAGAGAGAGAGGGAGAGGGAGAGAGAGAGAGGTCTTCCATCCGCTGGTTCACTCCCTAGTTGGCTGGAGCTGCACCAATCGGAAGCCAGGAGCCAGGAGCTCCATCCGGGTCTTCTATGTGGGTGCAGGGGCCCAAGGACTTGGGCCATCTTCCACTGCTTTCCCAGGCCGAGAGCTGGATCAGGAGTGGAGCAGCCGGGACATGAACTGGCGCCCATATGCACTGCAGGCGGCAGCTTTACCGGCTACACCACAGCGCCCGCCCCTTCCAGTGGCTTTGGAAGCGCCTGTTAGTGTGAGTGGAGAATGTGTTTCCACTCCGCTCTTCCCGCCTCTGAGGACTCGGTGCCGGGCCGGGTGCAGCCTCTCCGTGTCCCCTGTGGCCTCTCACTTCCATCGGGCCCCCTCCAGAGGGGACGGCCTGGCTGCCGGCACGTGCACTGGGACGGGGCCTGGATTCGCTGGGATCGAGCAGATTCGAACCATGTCACCGGGGACGCGGCATTCACACTGACGTCTTCAATTCGCGATGTCAGGCAGATCCAAGTTCTCCTGCAGGGTGGGATCAGCCAGGGAGGCTGACCTACATGTGTTTGTCAGCAGCATGTGTGTGCGCAGGGTGTGCACAAGACCACAGATCTGATCGCTCTCGTGTCCAGAGCAAATAGCATCTGATGCTTTCTTGGATAAGTTCCATGCGATAAAATCATCTAACAGCCCTTCCGGACAGCTGCCATTGTGGGTTTCCACGCGGAAGGGGCCAGCGAGGAGCTCCAGGCTTCCCAGTCGATGGTTTTCGGAGTGGTGGTGAAAACAAGACGTGTGGGCGCATGGCTCCGGAATCCACTGAGGGTGCGCCTTGGGGGCAAACCCCCTCCATCGCGCCAGCCCCCTGCCTCTCACAAGTTGGCCGCAATCAGACACCCGGGTAATCCTGGTAAAACTCCAGGGATGGAACGCTGGGTGAGGGCTGCCTAGGTTTTTTTTTTTTTTTTTTAATATTTTAAGACAGGCAGATTTCTCAAAATTATGGCAAATCAGACACTGGTGAGGGAGAAAAATGGAGACTTGCTAGGCAGAAACCACTTAACTGCTGCGTGTCTTGATAACGTAATATCTCCACAACTGTTTCTGTTTAAGGCTAATAAAAGTAAACATTAGACATTCCTGTGCTTCCCGATCAAATTTATTACTCTGAGCGACAAAATGACAAAATGATTAGCAGTTAATAAGGTCCTGGCTTAAAAGATTGACTGACATTGCATTACTCATTTAATTTCCGCTTCTCTGAGCTTTTCTCCCTCTTCCTTCCAGCACGGAGGGAATTAATATTATCACATCAAAGGCTTTCCTTTAAATGGGCAGAAAAATCATTTAAAAGGACACCGGGTGTGATTATTCAAACTAGGTTATTTGCACCTTGTATATATAACAATATCATGGTACAACTTCATTCCACTCAAATTGCTGTCAGTCAGGAATAGGAGGAATTTGCTTCCATTTTATCCGGGCCATTGTGTGGCGTCGGGTGGGGGAGGGGAGCTGATATGAGATCTGATTGGGAGCCAATGGAGGTGGAGCCGGGGGCTGCCCACGTGCCAGGAGGCAGCTCCCAGTCTGGGGCTGGGGATGCAAACGCCTCTGCCCGGTCTCTGGTCCTCTCTCTTCCTTCTCCTTGGTCTTCGCTCTTCTTCCATCTCTCCTTCCTTTTTTTCCTTAAGGCCCTGTGCACTACAGAGACCAGTGCCAAGCTCCCTGGAATCCAGGCCACAAAGGGCAGGATGCTGCTTCGGCATTTCAGTTCTTTGTGTTCTGATCACTCACTGGCAGACAAATCATACCAACAGCTAAAGAAGGAAGCCACATTCCCACAGCATCATCCTGTCCACAGTGGGGGCAGCAGTGACCTGGCACCTGGCTCCATCCGTGCTTGGGTCTTGACAGGTTGAAGTGCCGCCCCCTCTCCCTGGGGCTGCGTCAGGACTTCAGAGAGAATTTGCTTGTCAAACGCTTGCTCTTCCCTCTTAAAAACCAAGGGCATGCGCACTGGCCTGGAGGCAGAGGGGTGTCCTGTGGCTGCCGCCCCAAAGATGAGCCATCAATCGGAGTGGTCAGGAGAGCAGAGCCTGGGTCCCACGGCTCCAGGTGGAGGAACTCATGCATGTCTCAGGGTGTGGGGGAGGCCACAGGAAACCCCACGGGCACCCAGGGCCCCGCGTGGACAGGTCTGGAGACAAGCCATGCTTGCGTGGGAAACCACCGAGCCAAATTAGCCTGGGCCCTGGTGGGAGGCAGAGCTGTGCACTGTGCCGGGGAGATCAATCTCCCCGCACCCGCCCTGGGACCCCGGCCACCGACAGGACCCTGCTGTGACTCGTTCAGAAGTGCCCAGCTCAGAGGAATTTTCAAAAATTTATCATGCTTCCTGTGGATGGTGGGGTCAAGTTCAACAGGCGGGAAAAAACCACTTTACTAGCTCAAGGAATTATTCATGGATCACTATCTCAGCACGTTAGCTCTCAAGAGCGTGGCCATAAATCAGCACCATAAACCAGCCTGCTGCACGGGTGACCGGCACCGTGCCAGTTGGGTGTTCGCAGTAACACCTGAGGGTGCCGGGCAATCCGGGATCGAAAAGCCAGGCTGTGGCTGGTTCTGGGATTTCTGTTTCAAAATTCACAGAGCTGTGGTTTAGTCACCTTGTGCCATCAGGCCAGGGTTTTTCTGGCGCCTTCCCATGAGCACACGCCCTCTCCTCGCTTGCTCAGGCAGCCCCTGTTGTCTAAACAGTGGACACAAACGGCCATGGCCTACTGCAGGCTCTTGGTGTTGTGGACAGCGGAATGTAGCAAGACCTACACACGGTCCACTGAGAGGACAGATGGAGCCCGGGGAGACAGCGGGGGAGGAGGGGTGAGGGCGTGGTCATTGCCCAGAGAGTCTCCTTCAGGGCGCCACGGCCAGCGTGACCACAGAGACGCTGCAAGTCAGCGCTATTTCTCATCCCAGGTTAGCCATCTGGGGAGATGAATCGTAATTTTAGTTCCAATAATTCAAGTAAAATTGAATCTGATCATAACCGAAGCTCCAGTCTCAAACAGAGTTCAAAATAGAAAACATCTCCAGGACGTGTTCCTAGAGCTCTTTTCTTTTTTACAATTTTATTTATTTATTTGAAAGTCAGAATTACACAGGGAGGAGAGAGAGACAGAGAGAGGGAGAGAGGTCTTCCATCTGCTGGTTCACTCCCCAATTGGCCTCAACAGCTAGAGCTGTGCCAATCCGAAACCAGGAGCCCGGAGCTTCTCCCAGGTCTCCCACATGGGTGCAGGGGCCCAAGCACTTGGGCCATCTTTCACTGCTTTCCCAGGCCACAGCATAGAGCTGGATTGGAAGTGGAGCAGCTGGGACTCGAACTGATGCCCATATGGGATGTCGGCACTGCAGGTAGTGGCTTTGCCCGCTACGCCACAGCACTGGCCCCATCCTGGAGCTCATGATAGCTCTCCTTCCGCGAGACTGAGGGCATATGCCCGGAGCCCAGTGTGCTGCAGTGTGCATCCTCTGTTACATGGGCTCCTTGACCAGGAGCCGGGACGGAAAGAGAACTCACACTCTGGCCAGGCGGTGCAGCCAGAGGGTCTCCGTGAGTCCTTGGAGGACGGGGACGGCGCGTCTGCTACAACTGCCACTGCTGTGCAAAATGTGCAGAAAACACAGCACAGTGAAACCACCCAGTTTCAGGGAAAAGACCAGACTGCAAGAATAACTTTAGCATTTTTAATAAAAGGCAGGAACGTGTCCCCGATGTGTGTTAGGACACAGTGAAAGGCTGGGGGCAGCAGAGGCGTGGCCCACGTGCTGCACGGTGGACGGGGCAGGGGACGGAAGCCTTTCCCTGCAGGCCGCAGGGCACCAAGGACAGCTCCAGGTCACTCCCGGGCTGTCCCCAGCACAGTGAATTCTGCAGGGGACCAGCTAGCACAGCCTGGAGCCCCAGCGTCTCCCTCCAACGAGCAGGAGTTGAAAAATGAACTTTCCATCTGGGCTGATAACGTGCACAATGGCTTACACTCGGCTGGGCTTGGTTCTGCCAGCAATTCAGAGAAACTTCTTACTTATCCAGCGTAGGTACCCAGAGAAAGAGCTGTCTGAAGACGACAGTAAAACTGCACCGCTGTGTCGCGACCCGCTGGTTGGCCTCCCAAATGGCCACAATGGCCGGGGCTGGGCCAGACAGAAGCCAGGAGCCAGGAGCTTCTCCCGGTTCTCTTACGGGTGCAGGGCCCACGCACTTGCACCCCATTTCCTGTGGCCACCTTCTGCTGCTTTCCTAGGTGCATCAGCAAGAAGCTGGATCAGAAGTGGAGCAGCCAGGACACCAAGTCAGCAACACAGATGGGCCTTTATCCACCACGCCACAATGCTGGCCCCACGACCAGCTGCTTAAGCAAGGCTGCCTCGCTCTGTGAAGCCAGATTCGCACCATGGAACCTTTGGAAGCACATGGAAGGAAAGGCTCCGTCCTGAGAGAGGGCGGCCGTAGACCTGAGGCTCCTCTCCTGACAGCCCGGGAAGCGGTCAGTGCCATTGTCGCCCCTGCTCATGGCTGTCCTGAGACTGCAGATGGCGTTAACTTGGGGATCCTGGGCCCGGGATGGAAACTCAGTCTGGGGAGGGGAAAGGAGGGGAGGGCCAGTCTGGGAGAGTCTGGGGTGTCCAGGGAACCCGTGTGTAGGGGAGGCTCTGGGGAAAGCCCACAGCCCCGAGAGTGGACACGCCATCTCCGGCACAGCAGCTTCGCTGATGTTGCATGGCTGAACCCGGGCCGGAAGGAGGCAGAGTACAAATGGGAGGAGCTTCGGAAGGCTGGCCTTGTTGGCCCAGGGTGCAAGGGATAAGGAGCAGCAGCTGTAGCAAGGGGGCTGAAGGGAGAAGGGTGCATAGTGTCCTGTGTCAACCCTGCACTGCTGATGGGAATGGCCTAGGGGCCATGGCAGGGAGAGGGTCGTATTGCGCTGGACTCCCAGGGCAGCAGCCCCCTGGAGGCAGGCCTCCCGGCTCTCCTGAGAGACGCTCAGCTGGACAAGTGTCCCCACTGAGCCGTGGACGCTCAGAGGTGCCTGCAGGACGGGGTGTGGCTGCATGGTTACCGCAGGGAACAAGGGCTGCAGAATGTCCCTAACTGGACACCGTCCCGGGATTCAGGGTGCAAAGGGAGAGGCAGCAGGAAGTGAGGAAGGCGGAAGAAGGCAGCGGGCCCCAAAGCAGGGGCAACTGAGCGTGGCCCAGTGCGTGCGATGCTGTAGTCAGAGGGTGGAGGCTGGAGCAGCTGATGGCAGAGGTTACGGTGAGCAGCACACTGCCCAGCAGGATGCGTGGTGCGCTGATAGCGCCGTACTTAACACGGCGTGTGGCTGCCGTGAGTCACGTGTGTAGCTGTCCTGGCAAACATCTTCCAAGACTAAGTGGCGATGAGTCAAAAGCCGTGAGCTCTTAAAGCTGGTGGAGAATGAAAGCGAGAACCAGACGTCGCAGGCGCTGTCTCGACTTGTCTAGCTTTTCCCGACTTCCCAGGAGCTGGCGCCGGGACCTTGGGGGGCACACCATGGACGCAGCAGTCTCAGTTACGGGGATGGCTCTGGGTGCCTGGCCAGGGTCCCTGAGGGCGGGAAAAGTGCCTGAGCCGTGACTCTGTGGCCATGCGCAGAGCTCTCCAGACGCTGTGGGAACTGTCGAGAGACCCCGGCCCATGCGCACTGGGAGCCAAAGCGAAGCTGTTGGTGGAGGTTTTGCATCCTTTAGCGCGTTCGGCGGGGCTGGCGTCCCCCCTCTCCGTTAGCTAATTTGTTCTCCCTGTCTTTTCATGATTGCAAATCAGCCTTCCCCCAGTGCGAGACCAGGCTGCCGGCTCTGCGACCTCGCGTTTCCCCACTGGACTGTGGAGCATTTCTCGGTCTTTTGAGCTGTCATGTGTGGTCCCCGGCTCTCCAGGCTGCTAAATGAATTAGCTGTCCACTGTTGCGCCTGGGAGCCGTGGGACCGGCCTGCCCGGGCTTGGCATTTTCCACCGCCTGCCCCCATCTGTGACTGGGCGCCTGAGCCGGGCCCCCACACTGCACGTCACCGGGGAAGGCGACGCCGCCTGCCCTTTCTCCCTGCCCGGAGCGGCCCCCCCCCACTCACTTTGCATCCCACGTCTGCGTGTGTCGGCTCATCACCGAAGCCCTGGGGACCTGGGCCAGCGCAGCCCCCACAAGTGTCCACGCCAGTTCCTGGGGGCTGCGTTTGCGTCTGGCTCACATCAGAGGAAGCATCCATTTTCCACCCTCTGAGCTCGCCACAGACGCAGGGACGGTGTGGGGCCCGAGTGCAGAATCTCTCCGAGAGGACTCAACAGCTCCTATATGTCTGGTTGGCGTCTCCAATCGGTCAGGCACGCACTTTTCTTGTTGCAAATGAGCCAGGTGAGGGGAAGTCAAGCAGGAAAACCAGCACCCATGGGAGCGGCCTGGCCGCAGTGCTGTTGCTGGGGCACCGGGCGCGGTGCCGCCCCGCTGGCCATCCCTGCCGCGTGCTGCACCCAGCCGCTCTGTCTTCGCTCCCGGGCAGCCTACAAGAGGTTGAGCTTTCGCCTCTTCCCGTCGGCGCTGTCCCAAAGACCCTGCAAGGGTGGACCCTGTGCTGGGGCTCCCTCCGTGCGCATCCCTCTCCCAGGATTCCAGCACACTTCTGAGGGCACGCAGCTCTTGGAAGCCCCGGGAGCTAGGCGACATCAGCACCAACGTTTTACAGGCGGCACCTCTGAGGCTGGGAGGCCTGTGCTTGTCCAAGGACATGAGTGAGGGAGGCGGCCATGGAGGGCTCTGACCCGTGGGGCGGAGCCACGGTCACATGGTTCAGCTTCCAGTGGGCCACACACTGAGACAGGTGACTGGTCCTCCAGCCCCAACCCAGCAAGTGCGCGTGACGCATCGCCTTGATCCATCCCATCCCTCTCTGTAACTGGGCTTAGAAACAAACGCTGTGATTTCAGTTTTGGTTCCCGGATTTGAGATGTCTTCATTGTGTGTTGATTCACCCAATGACCATGTTTCAGTTGCCACCTGTGCGACAGTTCATGGATAATTGCCACCCACTCTATAACCCATCCTGGTCTGCATTACACTGATGACTCCCCTGGGGGGCCGGGGCTTGTGTGGGGGCCATGTGGCCCTTGTGTGGCTGAAGACAGCACCCTCGGATCAGCAGCTGCACGGGCCTGGGCAGGGGCCTGGACAAGCGTGGGCAGAGAGGCCGTGGTGGGCAGAGCCGGGGATTCTGGATGCAGGTTTGTGCTGTTTGATGCATATTTGATCTCTGCGGAGAGCGGGTAGCACTGGGAAGTCCAAGGGCCGGGGGCTCGGGCTCTGAGGCTTGGCTGTCCCCAGCTGCGTTCAGCAGTGCAGCTGACCAAGAGTGAGGGGCATGGGAGGGGCTCTGCTGGCCGTGACAAGGGGCAGGCACCTCACTCGGGCAGCAACGGGGCACTGGAGCTGTGCTGCCGGGACTTACTGTGATCAGGTTTGCTTTCTGAGAAACTTCTCTGAGCTCTCTGTAGGCCACAGCTCAGGTAGAGACAGGGCAGGAACACACGCACACAAGTACGTAGCATACCCATCTGTACGTGGACACACAGCTACATACATGTGCGCATGCAAGTCAGCACTCTCATATACATGCACAAAACATGCACACGGTGCCTTTACTCATTTACACAAGACACACACATGCGCAGGTGGGCTCCCATGCTCACACGCCATACGAGCACACACGCCATACGTTCACATGCATGGGTGTGCACGCTCATTGGTGCTCACATGCACACACACTGCCCTGCACGTGCCCACATGCGTACATACACGCCTGGAACAGCTGGCCACAATGGTGTAGGAAAAAATGACCAGACTGACCCCTACTGCAGAGTTTTCAAGGCAAGAGGTTTCAGAATTCCTTCCCTGCCAAGTGTTCAAGAGGCACCAAAGTGTAGTAGGATGCAGGCGACAGGTGCCCGCGTCCCCAGCACAGAGGGGCCACATCAGCTCAGGCCCACCTGTCCATTCTGTACGAAGAACTGGCAGAGGGAGCCGGCAGCCTCCACGCACCAGGAAGAGGAGGGGGAAAGGTGAGTTGCCTGGATGATTGGCGCGTGCCGTGGAAGTGTTGAAACATTGCACCACACCCCTCAATTGTCCACATCGTCTACGCTAATGCAATATTTAATAGAAACAATGCAAAAAGACCAAGGGGAGGTAGGGACTGGGAGGAGAGCAGCCGGCCACGCCCCATCGGCGTGCTCCCAACCCTCCCGCTCTGCGTCAGTCCCAAGGAAGTTGCTCATCTTCGTGGCCGGTTCTCTAGCCCGACCGGGTCTCTGCGTCAGAATCTTTGTGGTCGGTTCTCTAGCCCGGCCAGGTCTCTGTGTCAGAACAGCTGCGGTTGGCTTCTTTTTTGTTTCCTCTTTGTCCACATGAAACTTCCATCAGCTTATGATATTCAGAGTTGAGAAGCCTTGAAGTATTTTTTTTTTTGTTTTGTTTTGCAGAAGTAATAAACTCCCATAAATGGAAAGACAGGGTGGCATCCCTCACTCTGGGGACCGTTTCCGCCGTGCCCGGGTCTCATCGATGTACCCTGTTCTAAATTCATATGTACTCATTTCATAAAAATAGCCTATATTTTACACTGATAAATTTATCAATAGAAAAAAGATACCGCAGAAAGATATAAAAAATTACCTGCCAAAATAATGATTTATGCTGGTTTGAAGCTTCCCCTCTATTATTCATGTGCACAAGGGTTTTTTTTTCATTGTGACATTTACTTCACATTATAAAATGTGTGCCTCCATGCCAATGTCTTCATCTGAATAGCAGGGGAGGGGGCAGGAGTGAGGGCTTCTGTGTCTGACAGGCTCCGTCCGGCTCGGCGCCCCCTGGGGTTGCTGCTGCCAAGGCGGGTGGACCAGGGTCAGGCGCACACTCACTGAAGTCTAGCCCCATACAGACCACCCCCATCTGAACACCCCCATAGTGGCTGCTTGGAAATACAATGCAGCGAGTGTCCTGTGGACCTGGGTGATGCTCATTTGAAAGGCTGAAGGCAATGTGTTGCCCTTACTATGAACTTCCGAGAGTAAATGCTCTGAACGTCGAGAAGCAAGCTGAGAGGTGTGGCACCCCAGACAGGGTCTCCAGGAGACCGTACTCCCTCCCGCTCCCCTGTGAGGAGCCCCAACAGGAGCTCTACGTTCGAAGAGATGGTGACAATGCAGACCTGCGGTGTGCACAGGTAGCGACAGTCTGGAGGGGTCCACTGGGGGACACAGGAGGGGCGGGGACAGCAATCCCTGGTGGGAAGGAAGAGGAACCGTGAGGTCTGGGCAGTTCCCTCCTGCTCCAGGTGTCAGGTGACGCCACTCTGGCTCTGAGTCTGTTGTGAAGGTTTTCCTAGACCAAGGATGGGCACAAAGCAACCTTGTCCTTAGCAGTGTGTCCCTAGGACGGTGTCATGGGAGGGAGTCCATTCAGGGTCTCACCAGTGCCCCACCCAGCAGAGCCCTCTCTGGGAAACCTTGTACATCCTGATCCCAAAGGCCCCCTCCTGCAGTCCCGGTCCATAGGCTCCCTGCCACCTCATGATGACATAACCCAGAGAGATGCCTGTGCTCACTGCCAGGCACCGTGGTGTCTGCCGTCCTCAGAACAGGTGCACCCGGACTTTAACAAGCGTCCTCACGTCCCGCATCCCAAGTCCATCTGTGCAGAACATGCTCCCCTCCGTGCATGTCCACTTGGAACTGTGATGTTCTGAATGGATATAAATTCAAATCCAGTCTTACTTGGGTTGGCGCAGGGAACAAATGTACCGCGTTGGTGGAGTGTGCTACTTGCATCTCAAGGGCAATTGTGTTTTGATATTTTTTAAGATTTTACATATTTATCTGAGAGCCTAGATTACAGACAGAGAGGTCTTCCTTCCACTGGTCTACTCCCAAAATGGCTACAACTAACAGAGCTGGGCTTATCTGAAGCCAGGATCCAGGAGACTCCTCTGGGTCTCTCATGTGGGTGCAGGTGTCCAAGGGCTTGGGACATCTTCTACTGCTTTACCAGGCCAAAGCAGAGCATCCGAGACTTGAAATGGCGCCCATATGGGATGCCGGCACTGCAGGCAGAGGCTTACCCTACTATGCCATAGCGTCAACCCTGGCAATTGTATTTAGAGTTTAGCACATAGACAGGTGCAATAGATGGTTGCACCAGTCCACTGAAGAATGGATAGATAGATAGATAGATAGATAGATAATAGATAGAAGATAAATAGATGATAGATAATAGATAG
This sequence comes from Sylvilagus floridanus, assembly GCA_949820135.1. NCBI lineage: Eukaryota > Metazoa > Chordata > Mammalia > Lagomorpha > Leporidae > Sylvilagus > Sylvilagus floridanus. The sequence continues at coordinate 99,178,018 of OX463246.1, read as the reverse complement.
AAGATAGATAGATGATAGATAATAGATGGAGAGTTAGATTAGTGGATAGATGATTGACACAGTGATAGGTGATTGATCATGTACAGGTGATAGATGTCAATAGATGTAAACATACATATACTCAGACACTTGGTAGACATACGGATGGATATATGATTGACAGAGTGATACCTGGATGGTTGGTAGATGGACAGGCAGGTGGATCGGCGAGGACAGACGGATGTAGATGATAATGGTTAGATGCACGTAGACAAATTCATACAAAGGAGGCTCCAGACCCTGCCTCAACCTGCTGTGCTTGCTGAATTCTATGGCACTGTGATGATGTCTCCTCCAATATGCATCTAAAATCATTTCTACTTTGTCTTTTTTTTTCAAATGTCAAGATAAACGTCTTTGAAAAATAACTTGGTATTTTGGTGCGCACTGGAGCCCAGGACGCGTCTTCCGAGCCCCTTGTAGCAGAGGCTTCGATGACAGAGCTGCACCGCCCGTGTTGCCCGTCGCCAGCTCCAGGCAGTCGGGGAGGGCTCAGGCTCTGCCTGTCCATTCTGAAGCCTTTGAACAAAGATCTATAAATGCACAACACTGTAATATTCAAATACTTCCTCAGCGCAAGTTCGCAAATCTGTTTTCAGCGTGATCTGATATTTGCCTCCTTGAGAGAAATATATAAATAACAAATTGACTAGGTATAGATATTTATCTTTTCTCTTGACATATGCAAAGCATTATTTTCCAAAGTAATAAGAGGCCAGACTCAAAGCTGAACTACACAGGGAGCTGTGACATTTGAGAAAAGACACCAAAATGGTGGGCGGCCAACAACAGCACCCGTGTTTTGCAGGCTTTTGCGGAGTTTGTCCTGAGTAACTTCCGGGGACCTCTGCGTAGCAGCCGGATGGCCAGGGGCTCTGCCCCTCGTGCTCTGGGCCATCTGGCCGTGGGGTTCCTGGCACAGCTGCTCCTCCCCCACCTCGGCTGGACATGCAACGTTCCGCCATGCCAGGGCTCCCCCGTGTTCTGCACAAACCTTTATCACACATCTTATCTTACCCAGAGGAAAACTGGGCCAGCCCAAAAAGAGGGGATCTTCCCGAACTCTCTCAGAGGTAACATTTCAGCCCCGAGTGCAACCCTGGAGTGGTCTGTGCCCTTCATTGAGATGTGCCGTCTCGTGACCGGAGTTGGAACCACAGGGTCTCAAAACTAGAGTCGCAAAGCCACTCAGGGAGGCTCCCTGTGAGTGAGTTCGTGGCAGACCTTGTCCCCCGCCGTGGCCTCCACCAGCCGGACGGCAGGTCTTATGTGGGCCCCACCTTGCAGGAGCCCGTTTTCAGTGCCGTTAACCTCAGTGCCCTTGGCTCAGCCATGGACTTCACTGGAAAGCAGAGCTTAGCATGAAGGGGGAGCCACATCTGGGACCCATTCTGGCTCTCCAGGCATCCCCCTATTCTCCTGGTTGGTGGAGACTGAAGGTACCTCCCGAGGCCCGGGGCTGGGCTAAAGGAAGCCCACCTGGGAACACACTCGGGTCAGCTGCCAGACAGCAGTGGGAGGCTGTGGAGCTGGACAGGCAGCAGTGGGTGGGGCTTTGTGGGGGCAAAAATGATCCCCTTCCCTTCTACAGGCTTGCTAAAGACCCTGCACATCACCCTTCCCAGTTAGCTGGATTGCAAGTCAGAGTGGCTGGGCTTTTCCCTCCCAATTTCAGAGGCGAAGGAGCCGAGGGTGCTGATACAGGGCTGTCTCCTACCCGGGGCCTGGCCTTGCACGGGGGCTCGGCACAGACCCCGGCTGCTGCCGCCTGCGCTGCCCCTGGCAGGGAGCTTGGGCCACTCCGAGTCCAGGCATAAATGCCTCTCAGCAAAGGGGCCTGGGAGACTTCACACACACCTCGCAGCTCCATTTTTGCACAGATCTAGCAAGGATTTTTCAGCTGTTAGCAAATAAAAGGCAGTTCATTAGGAGTAGAAACGCCTGCCCGGCTAGTAGCAAAGATTCCCATGAACGCAGTAGAAATCCTGTCCAGAGCTTCCCCTGCCACAGCCCGCCACGACTACCTGCTATCTAAAGAATCGAAGCCACTGGGCAAGTTTAAATTGACGCCATGCCACCATGTTTTTCCCGTTACCATCGCTGCGAGCCTGCCAGGTGCCACACAGTGGGGCAGGAGATTGGCCCGCCCACTCGCGCTCTCTAGAACACGTGTCAGGAGGAAAACACACCTTCAAGTTTAGGAAGACGCTGATTAAAACCCAGAAGTGGAAAGGAAAGTTAGCGCACCCCGGGAATGGCCCGCAGCAATGGGCGGTCACCCACAGCAGCCGCGCGGGCAGGTTGCTCCAGCAGAACTGTGCGAGGACTCCCCGCTCTGCCTTCTGCTGGGCAAGTTGCTTGCTTTCACTCAGACTCGTTTGCTTTTATTCTGGAAAAGTGCGAAAGGGGGCAGGAGGAAGGTGGTTGTAAGAGGAACCAGACCTGTGCTCTCTCCTGGGGCATCGCCAAATCGAGCGCTGCCCGCGGAAACCCAGAGGCACAGGACAAGAAAGGAGCCGGGTCATTGGCCGGAGCCGGTCCCTCACCCTCCTCTTCCTCTCTCCCACCATCACTGCTGCTGCGTGACAGAGACAAAGCGAGCGGCCCCCTCCCCACAGAGGCCCATCCAGGCAGCCCTGCTCCCTGTCCCTAGGGCCCTCCCTCTCACTCTCCTGCCACCGCCAGGGTCACCTCTCTGCTGAGCCCTGCTCTTCAGGGCTGTTGAGGGACGAGGGGGCAGTGGACGAGCAAAGGGAAAAATTAAGTGCCAACAACAACACCAAAATAAAAGGTGTGGGAGAAGGGCCGAGAATGCGAGGGAGATAAATAGGGCAGGAGCCCGGGCCCATTGTCAGCGCGCGGGGGTTACTGGGGGCTCCTATTTATGCTCTGGAAGAGAACAATGCTGGAGAAGAAGTGATTAAACACCAGCTCCTCAGCGCGTCACATGGCCGGGCGGGCTCGCCACTGGGTGGTTTTGATAAAGGCAATATGAGTTGATCACTGATAGAGTTTGCAGGGAATCATCTGGGGCTGCTGACAGCTCCGCGCTTTAATAAAATCATTAGAATGTAAATGTTTTTATTGCGGGTAAAGAGCCTCCAGCGAAGCTGACACTGCTCTTCCTCCCTGAATGGGAGCGCCGATTAGCATTCAAATGATAGCCTGATAGGCTGCTTATCTTTATTAAAATTTTTCAAATCGAGTCTTCATTTTGCATGATTGAGTTTTAAACAAATGCAATATGCAGTCGGCTGGCGAGCTGGCCTGAACACTTCTGAAATAATTAAAGTGTTCCTTTTATTTTTTTAAACATGTGTTTCATAAGAAATGAATTGGATTTGCTAGTTTAATATGACAATATCTAGTTAGCTTTGCATAAAAACAGGGGTGTTATAGCATAATTATTGAAAGTGTACAGCTTTTAAACATATGTTTCATAAAGCTGAATTCAATTTTCTGAAATGTGACAATGTCTGTCACTTGGTGAAGTGTAAAATCTAAAGATCGCTTGATTATTTAGATGAGTCCTGCGAGTCTTAGTCACTGGTGGGGGCTTCAGGCTCACCTACCTGGGACTGCCAAAAGATGGGACCTCTTTCCCAGGGCGTCCCCACCCTGCTGGCTCTGATGGCACTTGGGTGGGGCACAGACTCACTGGTGACTTTCAGCTCATGCACATGGCCCTGGTGGTGTGGATCACCCAGGGGAGGCTGGATCTGGGTGGAGGCGGGGACTGGACTGGGGCAGACTCCACAGGCCTCCCTGCCCTCCTGCGTTGGCGCCTTCAGCCTCTGTGGTTTCAGAGAGACACAGACTCATTTGCTTAGTGTGACTGACGAGGCTAAGTATGTCAGAAGTTTAGAAAAATCGGCATTAGGTTTGGAATTGGCAGATTCATAATAATATTGTAGGTACCAATATTTCTAAGTTGTAATTCTGGGATCGATGTCTGGGAGAGCCTTCCCATCCTATCTCAGTTCACAGAATGTTATAGAACGTTGCCATTCGGGCCAAAGCCACCTAGTAGAGAGGTAGGGTTGGTGGTCAGCACAGAAGCGGAAGTGATTGGTGTGCAGGACACTCGGGAAGAAGGTACCATCTTTGGGGCCGTCCTGGAGGGAGAAGTATTTAACAGAACTGCGGGGACAGAGCCGTGAACGGGTGATGTGCTCACAGACACTCAGAATCCTGCCTGGAGACGCGGCCTGCGCCTCTGAGATCTCTCCCTCCCTTCCAGAGAGGAATCAGGGCTGGAACGGCGAGGCTGCCTGAACTGTGGGGCTTTCCAGGAGCTGTGGGTCAGGGGACTGCAACGCATTCGCAACTCAGAGCACAGTGAGAAAACAGAAATCGGATGTGATAACTGAGAAACGGCCCCACGGCTGGCAATTTGACCCTGAGGGGAAACCCGGGAATGGAAGCAGAAGATGACTTTGCAAAACGGACTGCGCCAGGGGCTGCCAGGCAGACCCACAACGCCCCCCACATGCCGCTGGGGTTCCGACTCCATGACATCAACGATCCTGGCCTTGCGTCCCAAGACAAGACGGCTGCAAACCCATCCACACCTAAGTCCGCCTGCACTCAACCTTGCCAGACATGGAGCCGGCGACGGTCCCAGCAGCGCCCCGGCTGCAGCAAGTCCCGCGCCTACAGCTGGGACCGATGGCCGTGTGCACACCACCACGTGTCAGGAAGCTCAGGTCTTCCTGGCTCAGGGAGCTTGGGGGCAGAGAAGAGTCACAGGTGAAGTTGATTTCTGAAGCCTCCGCGGTAGCTGGGCCAGGAGGATGAGCTTCGGCTTGTCTCACTACCTGGCAGGATGCTCATCGGCCACAAGCGCTCTGGAAACCCAGAACCGCGGGGCGAGCAGTGGGTGACAGCCGTCACGTTGTTGGGCAGCGGGCTATTTCTCCAGGACACGGTTGATTCTCGAAGGAGCCCCTTCTGAGGGCTGAGTCCTGAGCTAGGGGTTGTGGAGGATGACCAGGGTGCGCGGGAGAGGTCACTGCCTTCCAGGAGCTAAGGGGGTGCCCGGGGCCAGCACTGACCGTGGTGCCGCGGGGGTCCTGAGGGGAGGGGAGCAGAAGAGGCAGGAGGTTAGCGTGCAGGGACTAAAACGAACTAAACTCAGCAATAAAGGGAGAACGGGGCGGGGGAGAAAAGGTCGTCCGGGGCGTGGGGTGGATGGATTTGAATCCGTATGGTGGTCGCTCACAGACCACGCAGCCGGACAGGGCGTTTCAAAGGAGGCCCTGGGATTGGAAATGTAGACCGCCTGGTTTGCCAGATTATCCACTCACCCGCCTACTTCGGCACCTAGCTCCTTCGCCAATAGGTTCTCTTTTTTGTGACATTTGTAATGAGCTGCGTTGCATCTCGCCGCATTTCAGGAGCGGGGCTTTGGGCTCCGTTGGTGGTGGCGCCTGCTGTGTTACGGCAGCGCGTCCTCACACGGGGCCGACACACACGTCGTGCTGCAATTCGCTTCGGGACGCTTCGTACGGCCTTTCAGTCCTCATGCCAGACATGTTCGCTTTTTTTTTTTTTTTTTTGACAGCAGAGTGGACAGTGAGAGAGAGACAGAGAGAAAAGTCTTCCTTTGTCATTGGTTCACCCTCCAATGGCCGCCGTGGGCGGCGCACCGTGCTGATCCGAAGCCAGGAGCCAGGTACTTCTGGTCTCCCATGGGGTGCAGGGCCCAAGCACCTGGGCCATCCTCCACTGCCTTCCCGGGCCACAGCAGAGGGCTGGCCTGGAAGAGGGGCAACCGGGACAGAATCCGGCGCCCCGACCGGGACTAGAACCCAGTATGCCGGCGCCGCAAGGCGGAGGATTAGCCTGTTGAGCCATGGCGCCAGCCGACATGTTCGCTTTCAAGCACAACAGAGAGGGAATGGAAGCAGCAGGGATGTGCCCACGTCCCTCCCCGCAGCAGAGTTGGTTTTCCGTGTGTGGAGCATCCCGCTCTGCGTGTGGGGTCTCGTGTGGCCTTTACCAATCCAGCTGTGTCATCAGCCTGCTGCAGTCACGCTGCCTATAGGGGTTTGCTTTGGATGAGAGCTAAACCCAGAGCCAAACAGTGAGGAGAAACGACACGTCCCCTGCTGCCCCGTGTGCGTTCTTCAGTTCCACCCAACTGGCTGCAGAGAAACAAGAAGGGGGCGGGCAGAGAGGAAGGAAAGCCCCCAGCAGCAGGACCCCTTCCTACAGAAAGCCCCCCCAACCCCCCACTCAGGCTGCTTCACCTAAATCCACGGCACTTGAGAGGCCGCATGGAGGAGAAGCCAAGGTGCCTCGGGTGGGATGGAGTTTGAGGTCCTTGCGTAGTTTCTTCACAGTCCCCACGAGCTTGCAGGTCCCTCCCCTGTGTGGATTTTCAATTTTCTTTGCACAGGACTGAGGGTCCCTTGTAGATGGAGATGGAACAATCTCAAAAGTATCAGCCAATTACGTTATCAACAACAATCAGATAAGCCACGGATTCTGAGCAGTCCTCAGCTAGCATGGCCACCAAGGAGCATCCTAGGATAGCTGGCCCCTGCCCGGGGGCAGCTCTGAGCCGGCCCACCTCCCTCGGGCAGGAGCACAGTGGAGGCCGTGACTTGGGTCACGGGTTTCATTCGCAAGATCCCTGAGCTGCCGTAAGCGCTGGCCATCATTTCCGCCCTGCACTCTGAATGTCGCCCTCCTGTTGTAGTTTGGCTGTGGGTGGCTGTGTTCCTTCCCCAGCCTGAGGATGGCGGAGGACAGCAGCCACGCAGGTGCGCACTGCGTGCCTTTGGTGATGGAAACGGAGCAGCAGGGAACTCTACATGGAGTCCCGAGTTCAGTGTGACGTGTCGTTATCAAATTCCTGGAGCCTAAGGTCGGATAGTGCGGCCCGGCACACCGTGCCGCGTCTCACCCCCGGTCAGGGAGCCCAGAGTTCCAGCCTGCACCGTCTGCAGGTTCCGGCCCCTCCCAGCCTCTCCATGTTGATGGCGCACGTGGACCGTCTGCACAGGGACAACAGCAAACAAACCGCTCCGGGGCGGAGAGAGGTTTGTTCCTCCCCAGCAGCTGGACTTGGGCATGAAATCTGTGGGTAGACGCGTCTCAGCCGTGTGGGGGACTAGCACTTGAGTAATCTGATTTCAACAGGGCCTTTCTCTCCCTCTGAATCACTGCTGAAGTGGGGGGACCTCAAAGTTTCATTTCAGCTTGGAAGCCCGCCCAGCGCTGTGGAGACGACTGTTCCAAGCTCAGCGGGCTGGAAACCCTCTCCAGGCTCGAACGTCTTTCTGGGAATTGCACCAAAAGCAGATTTTTGGGTGAGATTTCTATCCTTCCGGCTTCTGGGACAGCCTCCCGCTGAATCCCTCAATAATCCCCATCTAATCCAGATCAGAAGAAGAAGTGTGGGCAGCCCTGGGACACGGCACGTGATAAACCAGGGACCTCGTGTCTGAACGCCAGACAAAGGCTCCCTCGCGGTGTCCTGCTGCATCCAAGCTGCACATCCTTGGGAGCGACTTTGTGAGCTCTTTCCCGGGGCTTTGTACGATTCCGGTCCAAACACTAGTTCCCAGCAAGACCCGTTCTTCACGACGAGGCCGAACGAGTGGGAGTTCTAACTTTCAAGCTGCTGCTTTGGCCAAGGGCTCCTTCGGCTTTTGCCGTTTCTGTGATCTCTGGGCGTGGGCAATTCCTCTGAGCCGTCCTGATCCCCTGGGTAGCCACCTTGTCAATGGGGACTCCAACATTAGGGATGTCCCTTTATGTCGGTCCCCCTTGACACAGCGCAGTTCAGGCTGGGTTGATCTATTTGTGCTTGATTTAAGATTTATTGGAGGCTGGTGCCACGGCTCACTAGGTTAATCCTCCGCCTGCAGCACTGGCACCCTGGGTTCTAGTCCTGGTTAGGGTGCCGGATTCTGTCCCAGTTGCTCCTCTTCCAGTCCAGCTCTCGCTGTGGCCCGGGAAGGCAGTGGAGGATGTCCCAACTGCTTGTGCCCTGCACTCGCATGGGAGACCAGGAGAAGCACTTGGCTCCTGGCTTCGGATCAGCGCAGTGTGCCTGCCGCAGTGCGCTGGCCATAGCGGCCACTTGGGAGGTGAACCAATGGAAAAAAGGAAGACCTTTCTCTCTGTCTCTCTGTCTCTCTCTCTCACTAACTCTGCCTGTCAAAAATAAATAAATAAAAATAAATTAAAAAAAAGATTTATTGGAAAGGCAGAGTTACCGTGAGAGAGAAACGTCCCCCCTCTGGTTCACTCCCCAGATGGCCAAGACAACCCTAGGCTGTGCCAGGCTGTAGCCAGGAGTCAGGAGCTCCGAGTAGGACCCCAGACGGGTCTCAGGAGCCCGAGCACTTGGCCCATCTTCCCCTGCTTGCCCAGGTGCACTAGCAGGAGCTGGACCAGAAGTGGAGTAGCCGGGCAGAGGCTCCAGCCCTGCGCCACAGTGCCACGCCCCTATTTGTGCTTAGCTTTGAGTGGCTTCAAGGCTTTGCTGTCTTCATTGTGTCCAAAGATGCGAGAAGGTTGAATGTGCAAAACAGGACAAGCACAAATGAAGCTGGAACTTACAAGGTTGGAACGTGCCAGGACCCAGCAAGGTGCGCAGGGTCAGCTCCACTGTTAGCCGAGCAGCCAGACAGGTGCCTGCCTACAGCTCGTGGAGCACGTGGGGCTGCCCACCCTGCGGTCATTGTCAGCACACGCGTGTTTCTGTACCCAGACATATTATGTTTAAGACTTGCAGTGTTTTTCTTGTTTGTTTTTGTTCTTTACTTCATTTTTTCTTCATATCAGTGAATTCTGTACTTGGCATAGGGTTAATCTTATGAGTATAAAAATGAACTGAAAATTGATCCCTGTAAAAAATAAGATTGGGAAAGGAAGAGGGAGGGAGAGAGTGGGGAGTATGGGTGGGAGGGAGGTGGGGGGACCACCATGTTCCCAGTTCTGTCTATATTAAATGTATGAAGTTGTATTCCTTAAAAAAAACTAAAAAGTACAAAAATAAAATAAATAAATGTAATTACTCCCTAATTAAAAAAATATGTCTGTATCCTCAACCCATATGGATCTGAATAGAAACTGTGTACTTTTTTTACTCTATTTTAAATTATACATATTTTCAGTTTATTACCAAAAATTGCATAAAATCTAAGTTGTCTAGTTTTGCAAAACATTCAGTAAGCGTATTTGCATTCTGTGACATTGAGTGACAGCTGAAAGCTGTGAATTAGCACTATCGGGCTGAGGGTTCAGGTCTGGTTTCCGCCAAATCTGCCTGCAATGACCGAGGGTTTGGTTTGGTTTCCCTTCTGTCCCCTTGGTCAGTACCAAAGGCGAAGTCATTTAAAGTGGATTCTCAAGGGGCCGGCATTGTGGTGTAGCAGGTAAAGCCATCCCATATGAGCACCGGTTGGGGTCCCGGCTGCTCCACTTCCAATCCTGCTCTCTGCTGTGGCCTGGGAAAGCAGCAGAAGATGGCGTGGGCCCCTGCACCCATGTGGGAGACTGGGAAAAAGCTCCTGGCTCCTGGCGCCTGGCTCAGGCCTGGCCATTGCAGCCACTCGGGGAGTGAACCGGCGGATGGAAGACCTCTCTCTCTCTCTCTCTCTCTCTCTCTCTCCATCTCCTTCTGTAGCTCTGACTTTCAAATAAATAAATACATGTTTTAAAAACGTGAATCTTCAAAAGCAGTTTCCACAATGCCGTCTTCTCCCCCTGTCGGTGGAGGGGACCTTGGGTGCAGGGGTCTAGGAGCCCTGTTCTCGTCCCTGTCGTAGGCACTGCAGCCACAGATCACAGGCCTCGTCCTGTAGGGCTCATGGCTCACACAGACCCGGCATCTGGTGGCCGGGCCCTGGGGCAGTTGTCTGTGCAGTCCTCCCTGGGCCCAGCCGGAGTGTCTGCCGTGGCCAGCGTATGGCTCCAGGCTGACGCAGGGTGCTATGGTCCAGCAGCAGAGGGGCCAGCAGCTGGTGCAGGAGAAGTTTGGGGGCAGTCCAGCAGAGGCTCGTGGCCCCAGACGGCCAAGGCCCAGCCACAGGACTCTGCTCCCTGATGGGGTCTGGGCTGGACGATGCCACACCGTCCAGTTCCCTCTGGGAACAGGGACCAGGGCCTGCGGGGCAGCACAAGGCCCCTGCACGTCCTTCCCTGCATTCACACTGCTCTGAACTCCACATGCTGCTCACGGCACGGGAGGCCAACTCCAGCCAGGAACCAGGGGTAGAATGAACTGAGGGGCCGTCCCCTGCTCACCGGGGACTCTGCATTTTGTGTCTTGCGTGCCCGCCTCCCTGCCAGCCTCTGTGGATCCTGTCTCCCTCCTGCCCGCCTCCCTGCTGCCCTCTGCGGATCCTGTCTCCCTCCCGCCTGCCTCCCTGCTGCCCTCTGTGGATCCTGTCTCCCTCCCGCCCTCCTCCCTCCCTGCCCTCTGCAGATCCTGTCTCCCTCAAGCCCTCCCTCCCTCCCTGCCTCTGCAGATCCTGTCTCCCTCCCGCCCTCCTCCCTCCCTGCCCTCTGCGGATCCTGTCTTCCTGAACTGCTTTTCTTTCTGCTCTTGTTTCTCTTTCTCCTCCTTAAACTCTCCCTGGGCTCTTTGAGGTCCGAGGATGATGGGCGAGGGGGTTCCCTGTGGCTCGCTCTTTGCCTGGGGACCCAAATCCCCCAGGGAAAGGCGCAGACCAGCTCTGACTGCTCCTGGGGTTGCGGCCCGGCCAGGAGACCCTCAGGCTGCCTACGTGCCACGTGGGCTTGTGGTCCCCAGCACAGTGGCCCAGGGGGAGAGCTGCAAACCGAGACAGCTCCCCAGGGACCCCAGGTGCACAGCCCCTTTGGATCGGAGACGCGTGGGTGCTCAGAAGCTGGCCCTGCCACTCCACGGCCGGGCTGCCGGCGCAGAGCACAGCAACCCACGGGTGCAAACAGAGAGGTTGTCTGCTTTGTGTTAAAAAGTACAAATATCACATTATCGATTTAGAAAGGAAGTGCACTGATGGAGACCTCCAGGGACAGCTGAGGCGAGCCCCGGGGACGGCTCAGGAGAGCGCCAGGAGCGTGGGTTCAGAACGAAAACAGATGCTGTTCTCCGTGAACCCGCAATCGACAAAAGGAGAAGTTCTCATTTGGTCAAAGCCGCAGCAGGCTCCCACCTGGGCACAGGCTTTCAAAGGCAAGTGTCCGGAGCTTGTTGTTCGAAAGGGGGCGGAGCAGAGAGGCCCTGGAGCCTGCGCGGTAACCGGATCCATGTGGGGGCCCAGGGCGCTGCCAAGGAGAGCCAGCCCCATGCAGCTCCCATTTCTTCTGATGACTGGAAGACAAATGGGGAAGGGAGCCCCTGGCGCAGCAGCTGGGCGGCCCCTCCCTTCCAGGCGGGGAGTCCTGGGGGCGCCCCTCCTGCCTTGCCTCTCCTGCATAAACTCTCCCAGGCCATTTTTTCTGAAGTTTGACGGATTCCGCGCCTTCACTCATCTGTCACTGCCCTCATCAGTGCTTGCAGGGTCTCACCTGCCCCGTGCACTGCGCTCGCTCACGGCTTTTATCCCGTCCACATCAAAATCGTTTGATACCGGGTGTAATTTTGCGGAGAAAAAGGGCCCCAGGGGAGAGTCTTAGCAGATGCCTCCGTTTATAACCCCGCTTCCAGAAGGAATTAGCCGCGTTTGCTTCTAAAGTGGAGGGATCGCTTCTGATACCGGCGGGTGACTGCAAGGACACGTGAGCCACGCATTTGAGGGTCTGGGCTGGGCTACCAGCGCCAGGTGGTGGCCAGATCCGAGCAATCGCAGCCTGCTGGCCGGTGACTGAATTTCCTGTGCGTGTTGTCTGCCCATTAGTGCGTGGATTCCACGCTCCCCACCCAGGACTCTGCTCGCTCCACCCTTTGCCTCCAAAGCCTGCCCGGGGCTGGGTCTCTGCCTTTGTCTTACTGGTCAGGGCAGGGTTTGCTCTCTGTGTGATAAACAGGGAGGGGGAGATGAGGAAGGATCAGCCCCCACCCCTAGTCCTGCCCTACCCGTGGAAGACGGAACCCCGTGGCAGACAGCTCACCCCAGAGGCGGGAGAAGGAAGGCTACACTATCGCGTTTCCTCCCTGACCCCCCTCCAGGGCTGACACAGCCCCCACCACGCCCAGAGCCCTCCCTGGTGAGAGGGAAGGCCCAGGAACCCCCACCAATGGACCATTGTGTGCTCACAGCACAGACGGAGCCGGGGCCCCAGAGCCGGGCCCCACATCTAGAGTGGCAGCCACGTCAGCCTAACACCAGACCCCGTCTGGGACCCACGTCCACCAGCAGGATGCCAAGTTGCCTGTAAAGTCCGGCATTTACCATGTCCAGTGTGGATCATCTTGGATTGAGAATGGCTGTGTTACTGGTAGTTGACCTTCGATAAACTGGGTGTGATATCTAAAGGCTGTGATGGGTTGTGCTGGCCGGCTGTGGGTCAGGGGGCCCTATAATGAAGCCATGGCCCCATGGGGTGGATGGGACCACCGCACCAGTGAGCATTGACGCTGGCCCCAGCCTGTTTGGTGCCTCCCAAGCTGATGATGAAGACCCCAGAAAGCAGAGGCAGGGGCTTCTGTGGGTGCGGAGCCCCAGGCGTGGCCAGAGTCCACAGTGAGACCTAGCCCCCGCCTTCCTGGACAGCTGACCTTTGACCCCTTTGAGGAAAGGTGCCACTGAGTTCAGTGAGGCTCATGGCTACCACCCACTTGGGACATACTCAGGGAGTGGAGCAGTGGACAGGACGTCCTCAGGAGGCCACCTGGCTGTGGTCAGAAAGTTCCAGAAGCAATGTCTTTGTCCTCCGAGCCTGGCTTGACCTGACCTCTGGGTCTCAGAGGCATCGGTTGGTCTGCTGGTTGCTCAGACACCCTTCCGCTCCCGGCCTTCCGTCCACACCCCCCATGAGCTGGCCTCCCCTGGTGTCCCCAACTCCACAGATCCACAGGGACCCGACCTTGACAATGGGGCTATCAGGCGCTGGTGGCGAAAAGGCATTTTGGAACAAAGACAACAAAGTGCTTTGAGATCCAGGCCTCTGGGTCCCCGTTCCCTTCCCTTGTGCCCACCCAAGTGGCAACGTGCACCTTCACACCCGCCTCCGTCTCTGAATCACTTCTGTCCCGCCGCGTTCATCAGCAGGTGCGGCCTCCCGTGCCTCTGCCTCCTGCCTGTGTGTGTGCGTATGTGCACATGTATCTGCATGTGTGAGCATGTTCCTGTGTGCACAAGGGAATGCGTATGTACACTGCTCCTGTGCGAGCATGGTCCTGTGTGCACACGTCTCTGTGTGCACGCGTGTGCATACATGTTCACGTGTGTGCATATGTTTGTGTGTGTGTGTACTTCATTGGGAGGAAACCAGACAATGAGCATCGTGTAGGCTAGGAGGCCGTGGTCGGAGCTTCCTGCTGCTCCCCGAGGACAGAGTGGGCCCTGCTTCCCCTGGGAGCTAGGGGCGTGGCCTGCCGAGGTGCAGGGCTGATGGCTCCTCTGCCCCAACTTGAGAAGTGGCCACAATAACCCACCACAAAGAGGAACGCAAATTGGCAGAAAAACACAGCGTAATAGACACGGGCGCGCAGCACTCAAGGCGGCTCCGGGGACCCGGCGATCCGTGCGGGAAGGGGCACGGCAAGATTAATCACCGCGGCGATGCAGATTTAGCACCTTAGGTGAAAAGATAAATGTGCAAAACGCCGTGTGGAACCCCGCGCCGTGGCCGCGCGGCAGTGCGGGGTCAGTAATTGAACTCACTCTAATTATCCTGGGGAGATAATATTAACTTAGAGTCGGGTGTGAGCGGGACAGCCCATAACTCATCACTCTATGGGGCTCTGCGCGCATTGTGTTATTGAAATATGACGGCTCCATTTTTATCCTGTCGCCGTGACAGCCCTGTGCGGACTTTGTCCCCCGCCGCCCCCAGGGAGGGTGGGATGGTAAGCCAACGTTCTTCCTGGGCAAGGAGCAGCACTTTATCACGCTGGCTTCAGCTCGCAGAAGCACTTGCCCACTCGGAGACGACGCCAGGGGCAGAGCCGCCCCCACCCTTGCCAGCCAGCAGGTGTGGGGGAGGTAGGCAGAGCTCCCCTGGGGAGTTGAGACTCCCATCAGCCACCTCGCCTTCCCCAACCCCGGCTCCAGACCCCTGTTGGCTCCAGAGCTGGGCTCTGTTACGTGCATCCAGGCCTCTGGGATTTGCCTGAGGTTGGGGAGCGGCAGATGCGTGAGAACTTCGCTCCTGCTCCACCCCTGTGCAGCAGCCCCCTGCCTCCGAGGCCGCCCTGCAGCTGGGCCTTTGGCTTGGGGTCCAGGCAGCGAGTTTCCTTGTCTGTCCGACGCTTCCCTCGCTGGCATTGTATGCCTGCTCTCTCTGCAGATCTGTCTCTGCACCCTGAGACTGTCTTAAGAAGCCATGAGCCAACACAGGAACGCGAGGCCTGCTCCCAGACTTGAGGGGAAAGTAGCATCAAGTTCCCACGGTGCTGTTCTCCAGGTGCATGGGAACGAGGAGGAAGAGCGCGTCTCCGAGACCGGGAAGGCAAAGGGAGCCTTGCACAACCCACAGAAGCAGCGTGGGAGCAGTGCGAGGCTCCCCGCAAGGCAGCGGGCAACACCCAGGGCAGAGGCGGGACCCCGGGGAGAGAAGTGTCGCCAAATTCCTCTCTGCGCAAGCCACACGGGGGCCTGTGACGGACAGGCTGCTGGGAAGTGGGGGCAGCACAGGCCCCTCCCCATGCCTCTCCCAGCCAGCCAGTTAGCAATTCCCACGAGCTGGGTTCTAGGTGTGGTCACGGCAGCTCCCCCCACCCGGGATGGCCACTGGGAGACCCCACCGTGGGCTGTGTTAACTGGGAGCAGAGCGAGGGTCCGGAGGAGAGGGGGGAGTCTCCCTTCGGTGCCCAGGTCAGCCTCTGCACCGGGGGGCCCCTCTCGGTCCTGTGGGCCCACCAGAGGCTCCGGGGCAAGCTTTGGCGGTGAGAGGACCTGGCGGGGTCGGCTGGGCCATGGTGTCCAGGGCCCGGGAGCGTACGACTGCTGCCATCGCCTTCCCCTCCAGGGAGCCGGGGACACCCTGCACGTGGGTCGCAGGTTGAGCACAACGGGGGGATGAGACCTAGCCCGGCAAGGAGCTCCGACTTGGAGTGATGGAGAAGACAGCGAGGACGCATCCGCCTTGCCCTCGTGCACGTCCCCCTGGCTTCCCGAGGGCATCCGTCCGATTCAGGTGCCCGCAGTAACACAGCCCCTCTCCTCTCCGTTGTTAGCATTGCTGGGCTAGATCGAGAAAGGCGTCACTCAGTCATAATCACCGTGGCCAGGTGCTGGACTGCGGGATCCAGGCTCCCTGGGGGCAGGCGCACGACAGTGCACGTCACACAACCCGTTCACATCGGCAAATCCACAGGGAAACCAGAGGCGCCCGGTTCTCCCCAGAGGACAGGTGGGTGGTGGGTGACGAGGCATCTATTACGCGGCGCCCCCCACCCCCCGCACTGCCCAGGCTGCCGGGTGTTCCCGGACACTGAGTATCACAGCCGGTCGCCCTGAATGTACTGACCCAAACAAGGGAGCCCAAACAGCCAGGCCGGAAATCCTTCCCAAAGCCGGTGGGCTCAGAGTGGCCGTCCCAGTTCCCAGAAGGCAATTCGGAGCCCCGACTTTGTCTGGAGATGTCCCAGGCAGCCGAAGACAACACAGCCCTGGAGGAAGACATTGGGCTGCACTTCCACGAGACCTGTGACCGCTGTGCAGAAAGGGCTGTGCACCGGGCGGGCCCTCTGAACCTGTGGCTTAAACTGTTCTCCCTACGCGCGTGCCGTGTGTCCCGGGCGGCTCCGCCATTTGTACTGGAGTGGCTATGATCTGCGGGCTAAGTGGTATGCACCGTTCTGTGAATCAGTGTCTGAAATTTGTGCTAATGTTCAGGTGTTTCAGTGACAGACTTTTCTCCAGGAGAAATGGGAAGGGAACGGAGAAGGTGTAATCCGTTACAAGCGTGCCGAGGGCATGACTGCAACGTGGCTCTCGGCGGCCCCGGGGAGCAGACGGCAGGGTACTTACAGCCGGGTTATTCCACTGAGCGTGGACTTCGCTCAACAACACAGGCCTCGTAGTAGCGGCCTCAGGGGGCCGGCGCTGTGGCCCAGCGGGGAAGCCACTGCCCGTCACGCCAGCATCCCACACGGGCGCCGTTCGTGTCCGGGCTGCTCCACTGCTGATCCAGCTCCCTGCTAATGCGCCTGGGGAAGCAGCTGAGGATGGCCGGGTGCTTGGGCCCCTGCACCTACGTGGGAGACCTGGAAGAAGCTCCAGGCCCCTGGCTTCAGACCTGCCCAATTCTAGCTGTTGGGGCCATTTGGGGAATGAACCAGCACATGGAAGACCTCTCTGTCTCTCCCTCCCTATCTGTACAATGCCTTTCAAACAAATAGATCTTAAAAATAAAAAAAGAAAGTGTCCCATGAGCCCATTTAAAAAAAAATAGAAGCGTCAGAGAGTGTCACCCAGCCATCTTCCACATCACAGCAGGGATGCCTTGGCATCACTTTGTTCATGCCTATTTGTAAGAGAAAATAACTGTTCTTAAAAGTTATAATAATAACTATTTTAAAATCACGTTGAAACTGGCATAGGACACGACAGCTCAGTGGAGATGATGATGCAGCCAAAAATTCATCAGTTAACAAAGAAAGAGAGTTTTCATGAAAACTGATTGATTCACACATGGCAATGTGTTATATGTTGATTCTATGCTCCATTAAAATCTTCTCAGAGGTAAGAAACTCAGATTGTACACGCATCTCGAAATCAGAGAGTTAACCTCCTGCCTCTTGCTCTCAGCCCCTGTTGGACTTAAGAAGAAAAAAGTGAGGACCTGATGCAGCATCTCCCGGGAGACATCCGTGACCTCCAGGGTGCACAGTCGCCCAGGGCGTGCACTCGGAGACCGCGCAGGCTGCCGTGATGCGACTCTAACTGGGTGCCGGTTAGTGGGGGTGGTGAGGGAGGACGGTACAGTTTCAGCAGAGAAATGCCTGAGTGGCCAGGACCCCAGAGGAAGCGCAGCCAGGACTTTATCAGGCACAGGTTCTGCTCGCCAAGGTCTGGTGCAGAAACGTTAGAGTGATGGGGGTCCGTGGAGGGGTTAGCACGAGCGATGTGGACCCCGCGAGTGGGGAGAGGAGGGGCAGGGACAAGTCCACGGGCGCTTTGCACGATCCGTGGTCGGAGGTTGGCTCCTCGGGAGGCTGAGGTGGTCCCAGGAGGAGTCGAGATGGGGGTTCAGCGGGTGGGTGTCTGGTGCCCTGGGATTGGGCTGCCCGTATCCCATGTCTGAGTGCCTGGTTTAAGTCCCAGCTCCATTCTCAGTGCCAACTTCCAGCTAAGGCACACCTGGGAGGCATGGGTGATGGCTCTGCCGGTGCCGCCCTCAGTGGAGATCCAGGCACCTGTTCCCACCACGACCCCCGGCTGATGCTGGCCGCTGGGGATCCGGAGAGGCCGGCTTGCTCCAGACGGGCTTCCAGCTGGGACCGGAGATGGGACCTTTGTGGATTCGCTCAGCTGCATTTCTTCCCAAAGCACGGCCCCAGCGAGGCCCCCACCCCCGAGAGTCCCACATGGTCTGACGTCCCAGCTGTTCCTGGCCCTGGGAAGCCATCTGACGCCCGGAGGCTTCTGTGAAGGCCACCTGTGCCGTGGTGGGGATCCGAGGCGAGTCAGGGCAGCAGAGACTGCGCTTAGGAACAGGGGGCGAGTCCCCTGCTGCCACTTTCTCCCTTCTCTGAGTCTCCGTGTTCTCGGCCTCATCCGGGCCCCGGAGCAGCGGAAACCTCCGCCGGCCATCTGCTTTCTCTCACCTGGGCTTCCACAACCTAAGAGCTTCGGAACACGGGAGAAGCCTCAGGACTGCGGGAGGCCCCCGGGGCCCCAGGAGAGAGCCCAGCCATGCCGGGACGCCTGCCACTGGTGGAGCAGGAGCCCTCCAGGGAGGGTCTTTCTCCCTCTCGAGTGGCTGTCGTCAGCCATCCTGGTCCGTCCCAACCTTGTATTGACTCAAATAAAAGCCATGATCTTTGCAGGGGCTCGGAGAAACACAGACGTGCGTGGCCTCCCGTCCAGGGTGCGGGGACGGAGCCGGCTCCGGAGTGTCTCTTTCTGCGGTGCCATCATCCTGCCGACTTCTCACAAGGGAACTTTTTCTCTGCACAGGTTCGCCTGGGTGTGGATCGTGCTCTTTCGGGAGTGACGCTGGTCCCTCCTGAAGTATTTCTGAGCCACCAAGGACGTGTCTGGCTGAGTATTGTCAAATGCAAACAAATTATTGCAGGTTTTTAAAGTGACACGTTGTTTCAGAGACATGTGCCACTTCACACATCTAATTGAACATGACAATTAAAGAAAACAGCATGGATCGGGGAAGAAATACAGCAGGAAACCTAAGACGTAACATGTGGCTGACAGGGAGCTGGTAGCCTGCGCCCGGGGCGGGGGACGCCAGCTGGGGGGACTAGCAGCAACAAACGCCCTCTCGTCCCTGCCCCCCTAATTATCTTAGCCTACTTGTGATAGAAAATATATTGATAATTATTTAAAGCGAAATGACATCTTCTAAACGTTACATTTCGGATAGCCCGCTGACATAGTAATTACCAGGCACGCCGTCCCTTGCGGGAGAAACACACAAGTGCACGTCCCACGTCGAGTCATTCCACATGCATGCCAGAAATTGGCCGGCGCAGCCAGCGAGTGTCTTCGCCCTGCTCCTCTCACAGGAGCGGAATCGGTTTTATCTCTTCGGGGGAAGCAGTCCCATTTACATTCCCTCACTCGCATGTTTAAAAGCCTAATGTCAAGAAATCCATTTGCTCTTTAATAAAAGTTATCATAACGTCCAGGGCGCTTGATTGATGGAGAGGCGGCCGTCACCCCGCCGGCCCGCCGCCTTCGCCGCCGCTGGAAACCCGAGGCGGGTTGCGACATTTACACTAGGTCAGAATAATAATGTCACCGAGATCACGTTCCCTGACAACAGCCCATTTGTCTCATTTAAATAATGAGCATGATTGGTGGAAATCACAGGCTGTAACCCTAACACACAAAGGCAGGGACACACACAAGTCCATGAATAATACGCCCAGCCCGGGCAGGGCCGGCGGCCACCCTGTGCGGATGGCTGGTCCTCGGCTCCACGAGACGGATTTGGTCTCGGGTGAGACAGATGAGACGGATGAGGCAGATGGCAGTGTCTGACGACGCATGTTCCGGAGGGGGCTCGGCTTCTCCGTGGTGGCCGTGGTGGCAGAGCCACCGGGCTCCTCTGATGGCCCTTGCCCTCCGTGACGCCCCAGCGCTGGCCCTTTGTGACCCACAGAGGAGCAGTGTATCACCCCGAGATCACCTGCACTTTGCAAATTGTAAAACTCGGAGAGCAGCCAAGCCACATCGCTGCAGCACGCCCCGCAAACAGCACCTGCCAAGGTGCACACGCGGCCAGGTCCTCTGTGACCTGGCCACAGCCGGCGGCGCCTGCAGAGGCTCAGTGTGTGCCCCAGCACCGGGGCTGACGGAGCTGCAGGAGGGAGAGGGGGAGGAACTGTTCGTGTGCATCCAATGACACGAAGCCACTCCACACTTCTCAGCTTTGTGATTGGGTGGACGCATGGCCCCCTGAGCCATGGCCTCTCCCTTGGGAATCGGAGTGGGTGAGGCTGGAAGCACAGGGCCTCTGCAACAGTCGACTCCCGTGGTGCGAGACGCTCTGGTCACAGCCGTTTTGAAACCGTATCTTCCCCTCCTCTCTGTCCAGCTTTCACTCATTCACATCTGACAGCCCCAAAGACGAGCTCCGGACACCCGTTCATGGTCAGTCCGGGAGGCTCAGCAAGGCTTGGTTGGATTCGGTACCCTCCGTAACCTCTGGTCCACGATGCCGTGAGCCACGGCTAGCATCGCTGGCCCAACACCTCGGGACGTCTCCCCCAGACTCCGCCTTCCTAAGAGCGAGGGGACCTCAGAGTGGACGGCGGGAGGGCCAGGCAGTGCTCAGCGGTGCACCGGGGTTTGAGTACCCCCGCCTGTCGCCTGTCCTCCCGCCTCAGATCACAGCAGTTCCGCCTGTTTTCTGGTTCCTCTTTGGCCCTCAGAGCATGTCACCAGCCCCTTCTCTGTCCACTGGTTCCCCTTACAGACGGCCTCTCTGGGCCTGGGCTCTCAACTCTGTAACTCTATCCCTGACCTGGGGATCATCTCCATGGTCTGACCATTTGTTCATCCCGGCCAGATGGCAGCATTTCCCCTGGATACTCCACTTATCACCCAAACTCCAAATGTCTAAAATGGGCCAAACCACATATAGGTCTGTGCTTTAAAAAAGTCCTGCTTCTGGTCTCTCCACATTTTGTTTATTTATTTACTTTTCATCTGCTTGAACAGCACAGAGAAAGAGAGGAAGGGAAAGAGAGAGAGAGTGAGAGCGAGCACACACTTGCATCTGCTGATTCACTCCCATATGGCTACCAGAGCCAGCACTTGACCAGGCGGAAGCCAGGAGTCTGGCAGTTTGGTCAGGGCTCCCATCTCAGGACAGGGGCACCACCACGTGAGCCAGCCTCAGCTGCCTCCCTGGATATATGAGCAGGAAGCTGGATCGGAAGCGAGCAGCCAGAACTCAGCCTTCTGATATCGGACACAGGGCTCCCAGCGTCTGCACTTGGACTTCAAGGTCAGCATCCTCCCAGGGGCTTTCCGGTGCCCACTTTCAGAGTCAGTGGCTTCCACGCCCTTTTTCTTAGCAGCCAGGATGGACAGGCCCCACGACCTGGAGGCGGCACCATGTCCTGTCTACCTCTGCCAGCGCTGGGGTCCTGGAAAAGCCAGCAGCCACGCACACTCCTCGGCTCAGAGCTTCTCTGGCCATCTCCCCTCTCCACCGCTGAGTCCAGGGTCCTCACGCCACTTTGAAGCTGTGGGCTCGAACAGCGTCCAGCCCCTGCCTCTGCCGCATTCCAGACGGATGCCGCCGTAGGCTCTGGCAGCACCTGAGGTCCCGCCGGGGCAGCACCTGTGAGACTGACGCCGCCGTGCCTTGTGCCTTGCACGCCTGCCTTCCCACCATGCAGGACCTCCATCCGCGTTCTGCCCCTGGTGCACCTGCCCCTCTGCCCCCGCCCCCGTGAGTCCCTGGTCCCAGCAGGTGAAGCTGCAGAAATCCGGGCTCAGGGTCTCGGCCCCGCGTTCCCTAGTGCACCCCTTGTCACACTTCTGGGCCAGCGCTGGTTGTACCCTCAGCGCCTCTGCGGGCTGGCGGCTAGAACCGTTCTCACTGTTGGTACCGGCTGGTGCTGCTAACCACAGCCACAGAGAGACACTCCACAGCTAATTCTTTAATCAGATGAAATATGCCGGGAATCCAGAGGTGAGCGGCCGTTCCCAGAACACTCTTTCCCATGAGGGACTGGGAGGCATTTGAACTTTGTTTGGATCTGCCAATGAGAGATAAGCTTAAAGATTAAAACAGAGAAAGGGACGCTTCGATCTCAGATGAAAGTTGTGCCGGCCTGGGGTCGGCAGAAGAATGATCGCGGCTGAGAACTCGCGCACTTCTCCGAGAGGTTCTGGGGGTGTGGACGCGTGCCTCGGCCGGCCACGGCCAGTGCTGACAGCGGCCACTGTGTGTGGGCATTGCTTCTTGAAATCAGCCTTTGAGTCACCCTTGTGCTGCTGCATGTCCCCAGACGTCTTCTCGGAGTGGTCCCTGACAGGACAGGAACCCACCTGCTCAGGGGTGTCTGTGTCCTTGTTAAGTCACGTGTGCCTCATTGGAAGGCTGGACGACCCGTGGGTCCTAAACTCATTCCTTACATCCCCGCCCCCTGCACCTGTCTCCTGGAGTTTATAGAATGAAGTGCCCTGACCCAACCCGGAGGCCTCCAAACAGGCAAGACCACTGTCAAAGAACAGGGGCGCATAGTAGGGGCTTACCCAAGTAAGGGCTGCTTCCCCTTGCTGAACCGTCTCCCGTGGCGCGATGGTGTGTGCAAGGTGACACACATGTGAGCCTCAGACCTGGGCATGTCGCCGCCTCGAGTCAGTGTCCCAGCCCACTGGAGTCTCGGCTTACTCCTGCGGACCATGAAGTTCTGACCTCACTTCTGTTGTGGCGCACACGGGGCCGCCACACCCGCGGAGGGTGCGGCCATAGCCAGGCAGGGCCGATGTCATCAGATGCTGAGAGTATTGCTGGCCCCTGATACATTAGCAGGAGCACTATGGCGTTAGGTAACACAGAGCAGATGTTGCGGGCTGCACGCCCCAGCCTGTGTGACACGCGTGTAAGATTCTGGGGGCCAGGGCTTGGCTTTACCCCGCCTCAGGAGTCAATACTTACTAAAGGTGAAACGCATCAGTGGGCCCGTCAGCCTTCCCTTGGCTACAGACCTGTGCCTCCCGAGGTCTCCCATCACGGCGTCGTACTACGGACTTCTCCTCTCCCGCAATGCCACCTTGCAGGCAGGCTGCGCTTTCTTTTCGATTTACCAAACCATTTCCTATTGTTTTGAATTGTTTAGTTTCTTGGAACTCCTGTGTGTAACAGCATGATAGGCGTGAGCAGCTGGAGGTTACGATGTCAAATCGACTCAGATACAGGGCGCGTCAGACTCCTCTTAACTCAGCAAATGACTCAGAAAAAAAGTAAGATGAATCTAAGCAGGTTTTTGCCAAGTCATTGGGATTTTTGAAAAGGCTCTGGCAGGATCTTTGAAACACTTGCATCCGCCTCAAAAGCGTGTCTGCCAGAAACCGGAAACCCAGCGCGATTGCGAGTGGCCGAGACATCAGGGGTAATTATGGGGAATCTGACAAAACCCTAAACTGTGCGTGGAGAGGGCAGGAGAGACACGGTCTGCTTAGACACTATAATGGCTCCTGAGCCTTTATACTGTCAATCAAAGGCGCTCCCACCAGCCTGGGGTTCATTTGCATGGAGAGATCTGCCGTGGGCGGGAGCCACAGGACACAGGGCTTCAAATGTAAATATCGCTGGCGTTTCAAGCATGTTGCTTTTTTTTTCCATCTTAATGTATTGGAAACCAGCAATATCTGTTATTACCACGGGCTCCATCAGCTTGTCTGGTTAAACGCTGTGATCATGGAAAATAATGACCAGTTTGCTGGGATGCAGCAATATAATATAAAAATATTATCTTATTAGCTACCTTTATTTTCCGAGCTTGCCTCTGTACCAGGCGTGCACGGTGACCCATATCCCTGGGACATCAGTATATGCTAAGTACATCACGCGAGGCGGGCACTGTCGGGGCGCCCGGCGTGGGTCTCCCTTAGTGTGTGCCATCATGATACGTCTGGAGGTAGTCACCCTGTCACTATTTTTGTTGCCAAAAATAGCTTCAGCATTCTTTTTCCGAGCGACGAGCCTTTTCGGGATTGCTTTGCAAAGTGAACGGCTATTTTTTTTTTTTAAATAAAACTGCCAATCAACAGGGCAGCCGCGGACTAATCTAATGAAATCAGACTGTTGCCCTAGACTTACTTTCAGTAAATAGAGGAAAATGGGAAATTATGTCTATTTATTAAAGCAGCTTAAAACTTAACCGTGAAATGTCAGGCAAACCCCCAGGGAGACGCGTGTTTATCTCGGCATATTTTTTGCAACAATTAACGTATTTAACTCCGAGAGTAGATTCTTCCTCTCTGATGTTTGTGGAGCTCCAATCAGCCTCAGGAACGGTCACTCTGGGACCGGCCGAGCCATCCTGGTGACAGCGCAGCGGCAGCCTCCTCTGGAACACTGCAGTCCAGGGACGGCCACGCACGCCCTGTGAGCCTGAGGAGGAGCCGCCTCGAGGCCGCGCTGTGCGGTGCTGTGGCTCTCAGCGCTGCCGGCGTCTACTTCCCCAGCTTCTAAGGAGGTGCTGGAGGTGAAGCTGGGGGCAGCTCCGAGGGTCCTGGTGGTGGACGCTGTGTCGCGGCTGCGCCATGGACGTGGACATCTCTGCCTCTGAGCTTCGGCGGGAGCTGGGCTCCGGGTCCACTTGGACTTGGGGCGGTGGAGAGCTGCCGCACAGCCTCCCAATCAGAGCCTCTGCAGGGCTCTCATTTCCCGCTCTTGTTTCCCTGCGACTTCTCGTTGCAAACACGCTCTTCCAGCGGAAGAAGATAAAGATGGTCGGACCACGTCTTTTCTTTTGAGATGTATCTTATTTTATTTGAATTGCAGAGTCACAGAGAAAGAGGAGGAGATAGAAAAAGAGAGAGATCCTCCATCTGCTGTTTCACTCCCCTAATGGCCGCAATAGTCTGGAGCCAGGTGCTTCTCCTGGTCTCCCATGGGGTGCAGGGCCCAAGGACCTGGGCCATCCTCCACTGCACTCCCGGGCCACAGCAGAGGGCTGGCCTGGAAAAGGGGCAACCAGGACAGAATCCGGCGCCCCGACCAGGACTAGAACCTGGTGTGCCGGCGCCGCAGGCAGAGGATTAGCCTAGAGTGCCAGCCTACACACACACACACACACACTTTTTAAAATTTATTTTTAATTTTTTTATTTATAAAAAGAGAACAGATTTCATGCATTTCATATATACAGTTTTTTTAAAAGATTTATTTATTCTACTTGAAAGTCAGAGTTACACAGAGAGAGAAGGAGAGCCAGAGAAAGAGAGAGAGAGAAAGAGAGAGAGAGGTCTTCCATCCACTGGTTCACTCCCCAGTTGGCCACAATGGCTGGAGCTGGGCCGATCAGAAGCCAGGAGCTGGGGCCTCCTCTGGGTCTCCCACGCAGGTGCAGGTGCCCAAGGACTTTGCCCATCTTCTACTGCTATCCCAGGCCACAGCAGAGAGCAGGATCGGAAGTGGAGTAGCCAGGACTCAAACTGGCGCCCATATGGGATGCCGGCACTGCAGGAGGTGGCTTTACCCGCAACGCCACAGCATCCATCCCATGGTAAACGCAGTTTGAAGAGCATAATGAGACCTCCCTCCCTCTCCTCTCTCTCCTTCCCTCATGCTTCTTTCCCGATTTTTCTTTTAATTTTTACAATGGCATACTTTGATTTTCTTTCTAATCACAAGCTGGACTCCACTTACTAAGGAATTTGACAAGTGATAAGTAGAGAAACCGCTGTTCCCCAAGAGCGCAGCCAAGGGCTCTCACCCATCATCCAGTCTCAAAGTGGCGAGACGAGAGAGCAGGTGCCTCTTTGCTGACTCACTCCCATGCCCCCCGCAGTGCTGGGTGGGGGACGCTGGGGGCCCAGAGCGCAGGGCAGGTCTCCCACACAGGCTGCCAGAACCCGGAAGCGGGGCCATCGCTGCTGCCTCCCAGGATCTGCAGCGGCAGGAAGCTGGGGCCTGCAGCCAGAGTGCAGGTCAGACCCCGGTGCTCCAGGGTGGGCCATGGGCATCGCAGCTTTGAGGCCCAGCTCTCGCTTCTGCGTTTTCAGCAGCAAAACCCGGAGCTCGTCTTAAGATCAGTAGGCTCCGCTCCTTCTCTAACTCTCCAGCCAGACGTAGCCACGCGGGCAGGCATTTCAGTTTGCAGGCTGGTTTCTGTCGCGTGGGGGCACCGTGCTAACCACGCGCTCTGCGCTAGAGCCCTGCTTGAGGTGAGCGGAAGAGAGCAAAGGAAGACAGCCCTGCCTTGTGCCAGAGGTGGCCCAGCCCTCGGCACAGCCACGGCCCCCTCAGCGCCACAGGGCATGTGCGCCAGCCCTCCGGTAGCCACAGCTCCTCCCTGCAGGCCGAGCGCACCGTCAGCCGAGGCCATCACCACCTGCCTGCAGAACCGAGGGTCTGTCAGTTTCAACATCAGTGGGTCCAGGACCTCAAGGGACATTTCTACCAATAACTGCATCCTGCGAAGACCCTGCTCGTATGAATTTCTTAACCCAAAAATGTCCTGGCTGCAGCAAAGAGGAGCGACGGGAAGAAACGAGTAGGTAGAAAGCAGGAGCAGACTTGCCAGGCCAGGAACTGGGTTTTCTTTTCTGTCACTCAGAAACGAGCACCAAGTGGTCACAAACATTTCTCTCCCACCAGGACTACCCAACCTTCTCAGAGAATCAAAGATAGCCGTGGTGAGAGCACCTTCGTGCAGATTTCGTGAGAGTTGAGTTTTTTCTTCCTGGGCTGTGGGGTGTAGGCTTGCAAGGGCGTTAGGGCTTAGCTCAATGGAAAGTTGGTGTGAATCTAACACAATCGTGGTGCTGTCCTTGTATACATGAGCATCTATTTGTGGCTGACATCATCACCGGAACAAGCAGGTGCAGTTGAAGCAAAGCCACAGACATCGCTCCCACTGGGCAGGTAGTGGGCTAGCGTCTCAGTTTTCACCACCTCCTTGTCCATTTTCCAGGACAGGCTGCAGGAGCGCCCGCCAGCATCACACCCGCTCTGTGCTTTTCACGCAGACGTTCCAACGGCGGAGAGGAACGCGTTCCCCTCACTGCCATCTCTGCTTGTGTACTCTCCAGATAAATGTCTGTGATTCCGCACAGGGACAGCTGTGGGTGGGCTTTTCCCAGGCGGATTGGTGGGAAGTGACCAGGAGGAGGGCTGGGCCACAGCGCCACCGGGGCAGGGGTGGAGGAGTCGTGGACTCAGGTCGGTGGGGCCCTCCCGTGAGCACTTTGCTGAGTCAAGGCCCGTGAGCACCTCCAGGAAGCACCCTGGGCTCCTGTGCCAGCAAGACAAGTAGTTCCTCCCGCCCGGGGCTGGGGACAGTGAGGCGGAGACAACACCCCGGCACCTGACCGGCCTCTGTCGGCTGCGCCCAGGCGGGCCTGGGTTAAGAGCTGGGTATGCAGGCGGCACGCATCACTGTGCTGCGGTCAGCGAAGGCGCGGAGCCAATGGCAGGATCGGGCCCAGCCACGTGCTGTCACAGGAGGGTGGCTGCGCAGAGGGAGCCGGCCAGCAGCCCTGGAGAAGAACACCTGGAAAGTTCTATCCCGTTCCAGAGCCAGGTTTTTAAACTTTTTAATTTTTTAAAAGATTTATTTTGTTTATTTGACAGGCAGAGTTACAGAGAGAGGTAGAGACAGAGAGAGAGAGGGGGCTTCCACCTGCTGATTCACTCCCCAGATGGCCAAAACGGCTGGAGCTGTGCCAATCTGAAGCCAGGAGCCAGGAGCCTCTTCCAGGTCTCCCATGCAGGTGCAGGGGCCCAAGCACTTGGGCCATCCTCCACTGCTTTCCCAGGCCACAGCAGAGAGCTGGATCAGAAGAAGAGCAGCCAGGACCAGAACCAGCGCCCATAAGGGATGCCGGTGCTGCAGGCCGGGGCATTAACCCGATGCGCCCCAGCGCCACCCTGGAGCCAGTTCTTAGACAGCTGTTGGAACTTTCTCAAGTTGTATCCAAACCTATGCTATCACAGTTCCTATTAGCAGTGGGATTTGGCGGGACTTGAACTAGCATCTGTGCCAGCCCCTGCTAACAGTCATCTACAACATGGTGGGCACGGTCATTCAGTTGGATAATCTCGCTGAGTTGGGCCCTGAGGGCGTGTCAGTGTTCACTGCTTCAGTTAGCGTCGTATGGCCATCCAGGCGTGGTGGTCTACCAGAACGGTGCTTCGTGGCCATGGTTTGCAGCTGTGGGGCTCCTAGCTGACTGGGGACAGAGTGCGACATGTAAAATGCTTCAGCGACTTCACACTCACATGTTCTTGCTCCGTGTCTGGTGACAACTTAGATGTCCGGGGCAGGTGCGACAGGCCCCCGCCCCTGTAGGTTTAGGACAGCCGTGAGGACTTGCGCCCAGAATCAGGCGAGGGGCTGGGGCAGTGGGCGTGGTGGGGTTCGGTGCCAGGACACGGGGAGCTCGGAAGAGGCAGCTGCTGGGACTCAGAGCCTTTGCAGGCAATGGAGGAACGTGGACGGACTCTTCGTCAGGTACCCAGCGCAGCGGCCCGGCCCTTTCCTTCCCTGGGCCCGCCCCCGGCCCTGTCGCTTTGGAGCTGGGCTCCTGCAGGTGTCACGCCCACCTGCCAGGGGTGCAGGTTGGGGTTCTGTTTCATAAGGTCTTGAGCCAAAAATGTAGATATCGCCGGAACCACAGACAGGCTGCCGATCCCTGCCGCTCTGTGTCATGCCCGTGGGGAAGCTGTGACTATGTGCCCATTGCTCAGGCGGGGAAGGGCGGGTCAGGCAGGTGAGTGACAGCAGATACAGACCTTGTACCTCTCAGAGAGCAGGGGGCCATGGAGGAGGGAGGCTGGCACTTCCTTTGTGCTGCTGGAAAAATCCGCACACACGGCCACGCTGAGCACAAAGTAGGGCTGGGAGGGGCTGGAACACGGCCCCGGCATTTCTGTGCCCGGCACTTCAAAGACATGCTCTTGCATTAGCTGCACGGTGGTCTTGGCAGCCCGCGATGCACAGACTACAGCTGGGTCTGAATATACAACGATACTGACATAGAGAGCAGAGTCTACATTTGCCAGATTGGGAGTACCGTGCTCAGAGTGCCAAAAATGGGGCCCATGGACTGAGTCCTCTACTGGACATGAAGTGACCACATGTGAGAAGGGGGCAGCCCAGCCCTGGGGAGCAGGAGGCGTCTCTGGAAGCCATGTGCGGCCTGCAGGGGGGCCCACCATGAGGAGAAAGCCCTCGGAGGAAGTGATCTGAGACCACGAACGGAGGACTGAGGTGCACAGTGAAACAGTCTTCATGGGTTTCCACCACACGTAAGAAAATCAACGGAATGCGTACACCCCCGAGGAGGACCACGCGGCAAGTGGGTGTCCAGCCTCCTGCCCCGAGATCTGAGTGCTGGGCAAGCATCAGGAATGCGTCCCTGGGAGGCCTCAGCGGGTCCTCTGACAGTGCCGGGGGGGCTGCTTCGGGGCGGCCGGCTACCTGGTGGGGATGTGGAATCACTCACAGCGCAGGAATGCGTCCGTGCAGACCGTGGGTGGGTTGAGTGCTGATAACTCAGAAAAATCGCTGCTGCCGTGAGGCCCACACCTACGGTCTGACGCACCAGCTCTGTCACGGATGCAAAAAGTCGCTCTGACAAGTTCAAGACCCTGCGAGGCCGGGCTCCCGCGCTCACGGGAGGCATTCGGCATGCGCAGGAGGGCGCGGTGATGGACACAGCCCAGGCTGCAGGACACAGTCGCCTTCCGGAGCCATCAATCTCGGCCGGAGCTGGGAGAAGCAGGCGATCCCTGGACTTTGTCACTCGCGGCTTCCCCCACGAGGGGCGGGGGAAGGTGCTCTCGCCCGCCCTTGGCAGGGACCCATGCGTTGCCTTGAAATGAGTTCAGCTCCAGAACATCCAACCTGAGGACGTGCTTGTCCCGTAACCTGCTCCACATGACCGTCCTGGCTTCATCGCCCGGCGCCCCGGGCAGCCTTCTGCACAGCTCACAGGGCGCAGAGGAAGGGGGGACACATCTGATCCGCTGGATGCAGCACCCTGGGACAGCCGCTGTCAGCCCGAGTCCCGCAGCAGGGGAGGAACCATGGTTACTCTTAGGAGGGGAGGGAGAAAACCGGCCACAGAGAAGTAAGGACTGGGTTACAAGAGCCCCTGCTGTGTCACGCGCACCCGGAACCCACTCCGCTCTCCACCAGGCTTCACTTAAAAACACCAAGCATAATTTTTAATTTAATAATTTAATTTAGTAATTAAAAATGCTGAACACCAGATTTTTGTCTTATCTCTGTCTTTTTTAATTTATAGTTTTTTTTATTTGGATTCTGGATTCCGACCGCAGCTCCCGGCTTCTGCGGGACGAGGAGGTGGCAACAGTGCTCAAGTCCCTGGATCCCTGCCGCCTCCTTGGAGCCCTGGGTCGAGTTCCTGGCTCCCAGCCCTCCCTGCCGCCGGTTTACATGTAGGGAGTAAGCCAGCAGATGGGGACCCAGGAGCTCGATCTCTCTCCCTGTCTCCCCCCTTTCTCTCCTTCTCTCTCTCCCTCTCCCCTTCTCCCTCCCTTCCTCCCTCCCACTCTCTCTCAGTCCCTCTCTCCCTCCTTCTCTCTCTCCCTCTCTCTCTCCCTCCCTCTCCCCTCTCCTTCCCTTCCTCCCTTCCTCCCACTCTCTCTCCTTCCTTCTCTCCCTCCCTCTCTCCCTCCCTCTCTCTCTGTTTCCTTCCCTCACTCTTTCACTCCCTCCCTCCCTCTCTCTCCTTGTCTCCCTCTCCCTCCCTCTCTTTCTCCCTATCTCTGCTTCTCATTTTTTCTTTAAAAAAAAAAGAAACAACAGGAAAGCACAGCTTGCCCAGCGCCCCCCCCCCCCCCCCCACAGCTGGGATGCAGGAGGTCGGTGTACAGTGCACGGTGTATAGGGAACCGGTGTATGGGGAACCGGTGTACGGGGAACCGGGAGGATGAGGAGACCTGGCAGCGCAGGGCAAGGCCAGGGACTTGCGGTTCCAGCGCTCGCGGCAGACGCAAAGCCGCGAGCTCCACCGGAAAATGGTGTTTTCCAAGTTCAACTCCAGCAGTGCGGAGGCTGCAACAGCGGAGAGAAAGCCGTGGGCAATCGAGCAATACTGAAAGGCCTCTAGGATAGGAGAAGAGGAAGGAATTCCTTTCTCATAGGAATAGTCTGGATTCTTGAAAGCAGAGTGTCAGCTGGAGGGGGAGCAAAGCCGGGTGTCGGCCGCCGCGTCCCTTTGAGCTGTAGCTCTGTCCTGTGATCCTGGCGGACGTGGCGTCTGCTCTCCCACTCAGCCTCCAGCGGCCGCCTTCTGGTGGTCCTTTTGCTGATCATCCGAGCCAGGGAGAAACTGAATATAGGCGGCGACAGCTTCCAGCTCCGTTTCCTCATGGAGTCCCCGTGATAACGCGAAGCAAAGGTTGAAAAGGATTTCCAAATGCTACGAAAAATACCGCATTTGCACAAAATGCCGTTCAAAAGCCAAATGTTTCCCCAAACTCCTGCAGCTGTAAAATGAGGCGAAGGCGTCCCCTGTCACGATGCTGTGACACCGGGTATCTGCCCGCCGCTGTGAATTTCCCAGTCTGAGGCCAGGAGCGTGGAAATGGCTTTACGGAAGGCATCTGCCTCCCTGAGCACCCCTGCTTTGCTTTGCTGACTCCCCCCCCATGCCCATGCCCTCTGCTTTTGGCTTCTCCGTGCCCCCGACCCATGGAGGCTCACTCGGGCAGCTGAGTCCCAGGGCCCTGGCCCCTGGAGGCTTGTTGGAGACCAAACTGCACCCAGGGTGACTGTCACAGCCAAGTGCCTGGTGTTCACGTTTCCGCCGTGCGTCGGCCCCTCCGAGTGCTTCGGAGCGGCTGGGTGGAAGGCAGCGCCGAGCCCCAAACAGAGGCCGAGGTCCCAGCCCCTGGTGCCGCCACGGTGACCGTGTCTGGAAAGGCACACCATTGCTGATGAGCAGGTGCAGGCGTGGTCATCCAGTATGAGGGGGATTTGCACCCATTCACACACACACGGAACTCCAGGGGAAGGCTGGCTCTTGGAACGCATTTCGAACTCTGCTGATTTCCCAGGAATCCGCCCCACATTCCTTCTTCCAGCGTAGGAAATTCCTACACCTCTCCTCTTCCTCTAACACAGGTGGAGCCACGGGGCAGCCTCGGAAGAAACTCCGTCCTCTGTGTCGCGTGCTAACTGAACCATGACCCTGCTCCCCCAAAGGCAGCTTGTGCCGTGTGCAAGTCCACTTTGTCTTAGCTTCGCCACGGGCACCGTACAAAGCATGCGAACACATGCACTGTGTCACGGTTTAACCGCAGAGGTCTTGGGAACTGGGGCTCACGGAGTGTGGACACACAGGTTCCCCCGTCCCTTGAGCCTGCCAAAGAGGCGAGTGCCAGGTGGGCGGGCAGTTCTTGCCCCCTTCAGAGTTAGGATCACGGAGTTGTGAAGTCAGGTGCAAAATGGCCCGCAGGGTGAGGCTCGCCGTCCAGGGCTATGACGTGTGTGAGCGTGAAGGCCGTGGGCCCTGTCCAGGCTGGGTCAGCGTGTGGACAGCGGGATACACAGGAGCTGCGTTCATTTCTCTCTGGCCATCGAGTTGTGAGTTACAGAAACGTCAGTGGGCTGTGGTACAACGGCCCCTGGTGCGCCAGAACACGAGCCAGGCAGAGCCAGGGCTTTCTGTGTGAGAGCCGTGCGCACTCTGCAAAAGCCACGTAGGAGGCAGGGCATGCCTCGCCCGCAGTGTGCACGCTTTGTGTTGGCCGTGCTGGTGTAGACTGAGCTGAAGAGACCACGAGCCTGGCACCTGGGGTGAAAAATGGGCCCATGGGTCCCTCCGGCAGTCACCTAAGCACGAGAGGTCCAGTTTTCTCATTCACACTGTGCGGCCTGGATCACGGTTCACATTTTGCAAACATTCGTGAATGCAAACTTTGGCAAAAGCCAATCTGATCGGACGGGTGGACTCGGGGCTGGCTAAGAACCCCTTGGAGTATTTCTTCCCCCCCAGCTGTTGGGTGAAGTCCTGATCGTGAATGACAGTGATTGTGGGTCCTGGACCCTCTGCAGGGCCCGACCCTCCTAGCGCGGTGCCAGCACTCACCACTCCTACAACCCCTCCCTCCCTCCTAATGCTTCCTTTACCCCGGTCAGTTCTGAGCGTGGTGCTGCAGGCCGGAAGCCATCCCAGCGACCCAGCAACGTTCAGCTGAGTGTGTTCTGAAAGGCACGGGCATAAGCACACCTGTTGTCCCCTGAGACTTCCCCATCCGACAGGCCGTGGCATAGTTTGTATTCCACATCGCAGTCACGCCTGGCCACGCTCTGGGACTCTGGCTATGGTTTGTCAAAGCAAACAGGCAAACAGCCAGCCCCACTTCCGGGAGAGACACAGGCAGCCACAGGGCAGGGCTCAGCCGCAGCCCCAGTGCCAAGCAGGGATGGGCCTGCAGACCGGGCGTCCAGGACACCACGTCCGACTGAATGAACAGCCCGCCGGCGGCCAGAGGGCCAGGTGGCAGGTGGACGCGCGTCTCTGTTTTGAAAACATCGACACTGCTGTGCTCTGCGATCCTGTTCCATGGCTGAGAATTCTCTGTTACTTGGCGTTTGTAAATAGCTCTCATTCCGTACATCTCTCAGTGGAACCCAGGCGAGTTCTTACACTGTATTTTAACCCCAGGCCTGTTTCAGGGTGTGAGATAGTGCATCAGTGCAGAGGGTTTGCTGCTGATGCTGTCCCCCCCTCCCCTCTCCTGTCGCTCAGCCACATCCCTCAGTTCTCTCTGGGGGCGCCAAGTGCCTTGGCCTCAGGCTCCTCCATAATGCAACAGTTGCACAGACATTGTTTAGTTCGGTCTTACAGTTTCTGAGCGCGGTTTCACTGGATTCTCTGCTGAGTCTCCCAAGACAGAAACCCAGACGCTCGCTGGGCTGTGTTCTCATCCGGAGGCAGGACTGGGGAAGGGTTCCCACTCAAGCTCCCTAGGTCGAGGGCGGAATCCACTTCCTTCGGGCTGGGGGATTCGAGTCAGCCTATTTCTTTTTTTTTTTTTCCTTTGTTTTAGATTTATTTATTTATTTATTTGACAGGTAGAGTTACAGACAGTGAGAGGGAGCAACAGAGAGAAAGGTCACCCCTTCTGTTGGTTTATCCCTCAAATGTCCGCTACGGCCGGCGCTGCGCCAATCTGAAACCAGGAGCCAGGTGCTCCCTCCTGGCTCCCCATGCGGGTGCAAGGCCCAAGCACCTGGGCCATCCTCCACTGCCCTCCCGGGCCACAGCAGAGAGCTGGATTGGAAGAGGAGCAACCGGGACTAGAACCCAGTGCCCATATGGTATGCCGGTGCCACAGGCAGAGGATTAGCCAAGTGAGCCACGGTGTCGGGCCCTCGTATCAGCCTATTTCTACAGAGCCAGCCAGAGACACAGCCTGCTCCTGCACGTCTCCCCGTCCAGACCTGCCCCGGAAGCCTTCTCTGCTCTGGGTGCAGTGAAGGGGGTCGACAGGAGGCCTGTCAGCTCATCTGAGCTGCTCCGGGAAAGCACAGGGGCTGGGACACTGACAAGCAGAAACCGATTTATCCCTTTCCAGAGGCCACAAAGTCCCAGACAACGAAGCCCAGTGTCTGAGGGGCCCTGGGCCACCGACGGCTTCTCCGTTGTCTCCTTGCTTGGAGGGATGGGAGGTCTGGGCTGGTTTTGCAAGAGAGTTCGCCTCACCGGCAGGGCGGAGTCCCACTCCCGACAGCCCCGCCTCTCAACGCCGCCACCTCAGGGACTGAGTTTCCACAGGGATGTGGAGGAGCACAGGCATTTAAAGGGTT
Organism: Sylvilagus floridanus; assembly: GCA_949820135.1. Taxonomy (NCBI): domain Eukaryota; kingdom Metazoa; phylum Chordata; class Mammalia; order Lagomorpha; family Leporidae; genus Sylvilagus; species Sylvilagus floridanus. The sequence continues at coordinate 99,143,715 of OX463246.1, read as the reverse complement.
AATTCCACACGCAAAATCCCTTCCACGCTGCCACACAACGGGACGATGGGATCACGGGGGGAGTGGCCGTTTACATGCTTATTAGGAGCAAGTTGTAGGACCCACATAAAAACGGTTTGCACCCAAATCAGTGCATCTCACAGCTTCAGTTCCCCACGAAGGTTTTGTAGTATCCTTGTCTAGGCCACGCTTTCTTCATGCACGCATCTGTGAGCGGCCACGTCTTGGCGGTTATGAATACTAGTGCAACGTACACGGAAGCACAGACATCTCTCCAACAGAGATCACATTTCAAGTCTTCTGGGTAAATACCAGAAGTAGGGTCGCTCAACCGCAAGATTCAAGTGTACAAGTGTTTTATTTTTTTAAAATATGTATTTATTTATTTGAAAGTCAGAGTTACACAGAGAGAGGAGAGGCAGAGAGAGAGAGAGAGAGAGAGAGAGGTCTTCCATTTGCTGGTGCACTCCCCATTTGGCTGCAATGTCCAGAGTTGCGCCAATCTGAAGCCAGGAGCCAGGAGCTTCTTCTGGGTCTCCCATGCGGGTGCAGGGGCCCAAGGACTTGGCCATCTTCTACTGCTGTTATTAGGCCATAGCAGAGAGCTGGATTGAAAGAGGAGCAGCCGGGTCTCGGTCCCATATGGGATGCCAGCACTGCAGGCCAGGGCGTTAATCCACTGTGCCACAGCGCCGGCCCCTCAAGTGTTAATACTTCCAGAACTCTCCTCCTCCTTCCACAGTGGCAGCACCAGTCTGCATTTCCATCCCAAGTGCACGAGGCTCCTCCTCCTCCATGACCTTGTCCTCCTCCTCCACGTCCTTGTCCTGCTCCTCCATGACCTTGTCCTCCTCCTCCACATCCTTGTCCTCCTCCTCCACATCCTTGTCCTCCTCCTCCATGACCTTGTCCTCCTCCTCCACGTCCTTCTTTCTCCATGACCTTGTCCTCCTCCTCCACGTCCTTGTCCTCCTCCTCCACATCCTTGTCCTCCTCCTCCATGACCTTGTCCTCCTCCTCCACGTCATCCTTCTCCATGACCTTGTCCTCCTCCTCCACGTCCTTGTCCTCCTCCTCCACATCCTTGTCCTCCTCCTCCATGACCTTGTCCTCCTCCTCCACGTCCTTGTCCTCCTCCTCCACGTCCTTCCTTCTCCATGACCTTGTCCTCCTCCTCCACGTCCTTGTCCGCCTCCTCCATGTCCTTGCACTACTCACTTTTCCTTACCCTTCGTCTTCTGACAGCCGAAAGCTCTGGCAGCTGGGAGGTGCTTCCCAAGCCCTTTTCCCTGTCTGCCGGCCATTTGTACGTCTTTTGAGAAATGGCGTTGAAGTTCTTCACCCTTTTTTAAATTCTAATTACTTGGTTCATTCTATAGAGTTGATTTTTTCTTGTATTTTGGACATTAACCCCAATTTCTGTTGCTGATAGCCAAAACTGCAGACGAGGTACATTTTAAGGAAAGAGGGTTTGGGGTCAGCTGTCTGGAGGTTCATGGTTCAAGACCAAGCAACGCTGTTGGCTGGGCTCTGGTGACGACTCTGGCTGGAGTCCCAGGCGCCCAGGGCCTCACACGCCCAGAGACGGGGTGTGCTCATCCTCCTCATGTGTCTCTTCTGGTCTCTCGCTCTCCCCACAAAGCCACAGGGTTCAACCCTGGGGGCTGCACCCTCTCACCTAACCCCAATCTCCTCCCAAGGGTCCCGGCTCTCAGGGTAAGTCGACACTTTTTTCTAAAACTTTTCATTTATTTACTTACTTTATTTGGACAGCATGGAGAGAAAGAGACAAATACAAGAAGAAAGAGACAGAGAGACAAACAGACATCTCCATCTGCAATTCATTCCTCCAATGTCCACAACAGCTGGAGCTGAGCCAAGGTGAAGCCGTGGCTCCAGATACTCACTCTAGGCCTCCCCTGGGGAGTCCTTGTCACCTGCTGTCTCCCAGGGCGGGCGTTGGAATGGGGAGCAGAGCTGGGACTTGAACCCACACACTCCACCCTCTGACACGGGCTGCAGGCAGCTCACGCATGTCCTAACTGCCTTGTCTTCACCACGGGCATTCCATTTAAACAAGGAAGCCTTGGTGGATGCATTCAAACCGCTTCTCACCCACATCCACGGTCACTGATCATTGCTACTGCTTTTTCTTTTTTGAGTTCATTTTTTCTGATCTTTTTATTATTTCGTTGCTTATGCTAACTTCGGGATTCGTTTGCTCATCTTTTGCTATTTCCTTGCGACGTAGTTCAGGTATTTATTTGACGTCTCTCTGTTTCTGAGAGAGATTTATTTCTCATAAATATCGATTTATTGCTGCCGACTTTCCTCTTTGAGCTGCTTTTGCTGCATCCCAAAGGCTTTCCCATCTTCACTTGGCTCAAGGTTTTTTAATTTCTCTTTTAACATCCTTATTGCCACATTGATTATTAAGAAGCACACTGTGGGCCCAGCACCATGACATAGTGGGCTAAGCCTCTGCCTGTGGCATCAGGATCCTATATGGGCGCTAGTTGGAGTCCCGGCTGCTCCTCTTCCAATCCAGCTCTCTGCTGTGGCCTGGGAAAGCAGTAGAAGATGGCCCAAGTCCTTGGGCCCCTGCGCCCACGTGGGAGACCCAGAAGAAGCTCCTGACTCCTGGCTTCAGATCAGCCCAGCTCCAGCCGTTGAGGCCATTTGGGGAGTGAACCAGCAGATGGAAGACCTCTCTCTCTCCCTGTCTCTCCCTCTCTCTGTCTGAGGCTCTGCCTCTCAAATAAATAAATAAAATCTTTTTAAAAAGCATGTTTAACTGTCATGTGCTAGTGAATTTTCCAAAATTCCCCCTGTTGTGATTTCTACTTTCATACCATGTGGCTAGAAAAAAGGCACTGCTGAGGGTGGCGCCTTTTGAGGTTTGTTGAGATGTGTTCTGTGGCGCTAACGCATGACCTGTCCTGGAAAATGTCCTTGTGGGGTAGAGAATAACGTGCACTCATGGACTATTCTGTGCCTGTCTGTTAGGTTCACTTGGTTCACAGTGTCAGCGGGTCTGACCAATTTCCTCTCTGGATGTTTGGTTGTTGAAAGGGAGACCCTGAAGTGGCTGTTACGAGTTCTACTTCCTTTAATATTTGCGCTATAGACTTGCTCTGATACGGTCCAGGTTAGTCCCCTTGGTGAGCTCTCGCTTTGTCGGTGTGTGACGTCCTTCATAGTGGTCACAGCTTTGACTCTGGATTTCGCTTGTGTGATTCCCGCCTTTGGTTTCGGTCTCCGTGGGCTCTCTGTTCCCATTTCTGCAGAGTAGCACCCTTAGGTGTCGTCTCTTTACCCATTGGGTCGCACTGTCTTTCTAGAACTTACTCCACTTGCATTCAAGGTGGTCGTTGAGGGCTAAGGACGGTGACTGCCACTTTCTGGTTGCGCTGCAGACACCTGGCTTCTTTCTTCTTTTTTTCTTGTTTTCCTTTTGTGGTTTGATGGTTTTCTTCACTGCCATACTTTATATTCATTGTTTGTGTGTGTGCTTACTATGGATATGGTCTGTGGCTTGCATAGAAAATCTTGTGTGTTTAGAACTTAGGACTATTGAACTGTGATTGCATACACTCTCCCATATTTTATGTTTTTTTAGGCCAGGATTTACATCATTTTGTCACATCTATCTATTGAATGTTATTTGTTCTATGGTTGTCATTAAAATTCTCTCAGTTCTAATTCTAGGGTTAACGTTTCCGAACACACCATCTGTTCCATTCGAAAGCCTTCTGAGTATGGCTCTGTCTTTCATATACCACTGAGTTATGTGCTTCTACAACTTTGATGTTATTAAAAAGCAGACTTTTGCTTCAGCTTGAAGACTTGTCTTCAGCCATTCCTGTAAGACACGCCCAGTGGTGAGGAGCCTCCTTAACTATTGTCAGTCTGGGAAAGTTTTTGTTTCTATCTCGTTTTGGACAGATTTTTCCTTAATGAAGTATCCTTGGTTTGGGGTTACTGGTTGGTTCTTGTTCTTTTCACACTCGTACTATACCTGCTCGTGCCCTCCCGGCTTTCGGGGTTTCTGCTCAAAGATCCGCGGGAGCTGCGCTCAGACCTCTTTGCGTGTGATGAGTTTCCTGTCTCGCTGCTCTCAGGAGTTTCCTCCATCTTCGAGAGCTTGGTGCCTGTCCTGGGATTTCCTCTTCAGGCTGAATTCGAGTAGAGACCTCTGCTCCCTGTGCCAGAACGGCCACATCTTTCCCCGGATTCGGGAAGTCTTTGCCCATTATTTCATCACACGCACCTTCCGGCTTCTTCTCTGATTCTCCTTGGACGTCTACTATGGATAAGGGACGCCCCGGCGATGTCGGATGATTCCTGGAGGACGGAGGAGTTCGTCTTCTTTTTTTTAAATTATTTTTACCACTCTGATGGGTAACTTGTTCTGTGTTTTAGCCTAGCGGATCTTTCTTTAGCTGGATCGACCCTGCTAAAGATCTTTGTTTAATTCTTCATTTTAGTTACTGCATTCTTCATGCACAGGGTTTCTTCTTTTATCGTTTCTATTTCCATCAGACTTCCTGTTTTCTTTGTGTCCTGTTTTCAAATGTTATTTAATGTTCATATGTGTTGTCCTGCAGTCCACTGAACACCTTTAAGAGGATTAATCTGAATCTTTCGTAGGCGTCGTGACCTCCTGACTTATCGCCGTCCTCGTGTCCTGGCATTGCTGTCTCCACCTGAAGGAGACATTTTCTGGCTTTCCTGGGTATTTCTGGAAAGAACAGACTTTTACTATTTAGTAAAAATTAGCCTGTGATTCTGAGTGGATCCGTTCACGACGGTCCTGGGCAGGCAGAGCTGGCTGTGGGCTGCTCGGGGTCTGAGTAAAGCAGCCGGCTGGGCTCTGTTACTGGGGCAGACCACTGAGCTGCCTGAGGGCTTCGCAGTCGCCTCAGAGAATTCTGGGCCGCAGGATGCACTCCTGCCCCGGGGACAGAGCTGTTTGCATTCAGTTGCTGGACAGGACTGCAGGAGACGCTGCACGTCGGGCAGAGTCCTTGAGCCGGAAGTACAGGATCCATTACTTTGCTCGGTAGAAAGGGGCCGTCCTGGTTGCCTTCCTGTGCAGAACCCCCAGGAGGCTTTGAGACTGGCTGAGCACCCCACACTCTTCTGTGTGCTGGAAGGGACAGCCGCTCTGCAAAATCCACCGTGCCGATCATTTCCACCCGCAGCCGGGGCCTGGGCTGGATTTTGAGATCACGTGCAACACTGAAGTCCAGGAAGCGAGCAACAGCCCCTGCTCTTGGCCCAGGTGGCATGTGGGGCCCCGATCTGCCTGAGCGCCGACTCAGGGTGAGGACCAGGCTGGCCTTCCTACCGCTTCAAGCCAGGTTTGGGCATGGGCTGGGGTCTCTCTCATCAGGCTGCAGTGTTGCCAGGATTTGCCTGTGGGCGAGTCTTGCGGGCTTGACCTCCGTCCTCTCTTTGGACCTCAACTCAGATGCTCTGATGGAGACATGTCCTTCGATCTCCTTCAGTGGGCTTCCTGGGGAGTGTCCTGGACCCCGAGGGATGACGCGTGTCCCCTTCTGGTTTTCTTTCCCACAGTAGAAGCCACAGCCCCCGTGGATGCGCTGTACCGACCTCAGGCCATGTGGTCTGAGTGACAACGTCTCTATGTCCACACTCGCACAGATCTCACTCTGCTCTGTGGCCAGCTCAGGTGCCTCGGGCTCAGCCCCATTGTCCAGGTGTCCAGCAAGGTGTTCGTCTCCGTGGATGGCTACTGGTCATTTTCCCTGAAGGGCAACGTAGTCTGTGACCTCCTGTTCCACCACACTGTCGGCGTCACGCCTGAAAAATAACTGGTTAAATGCTGTGGTTTATCTGTTTACTGTTTGCTTTACTATAAGTAGATGAACACGTGTATGTGTGCACATCTGTCTATGAATATTATATGTACATATATTTCATCCTTCTGTTCATCTGTGCTTCTACCGACCTGTAGTTCTATCTACAAAGAGATTTCAAATGGTTCACAGAAAATGAGATTAAAAATAAAAATAAAAGACAGGAACTTTGTTTCTCAACATAAGTTCCTGTGACTTCATGGTTCTTTTTGACAGGATGAGACCAGCCATTCATCCATCCCTAGAAACTGGGGGTGACCCTGGGAGTTCAGCCACGCCAGTGCATCTGCTTCAGGTCATTCACTAGAGCAGTCGGTGCCCCGTGCAGGTGTTTCTGAGTCACAGAGGGTCACCTCAGCACCTCAAGGCAGTGCCTGCTGATTCCCCGGCTTGGTAGAGGAATGAACAGGAGCCCAGTGGAGGCAGAAACTCTTCCCAGCGAAGACTCCCTACATGTTTCTGGTGTCTTTCTGCCATAGCTTTGGCTAACTTCCTCAGAACATTCTCAAATAAGCAAATTGGTATTGTTCTATGTCCTTCCAGAAAGTCAACGAGCAACATGGCCTGAGCACGTGAGAAGCCCTTGCTCTCGCCCTGTCCACTCCCGCTCTGACTGGGCCACGCCCGCCTCTTGGTAGCCATGGCTGGGATCGCACTTTGTCTTCAGCATCATACTCTAGGTCTTCTCCCACGACCCTTCCTGGCAGGAATGTTCCATGATCTTGGCTCTCGGGTCTGGAATTCCCGCTGGAAGCCGCTCCTGTCCACAGCAGATGTGGGTGCAACGGTTCTGGCACCCACCCAGCGGGAGGCTCACCCACTTAACTTCGTCAGTGAGAACTGCATGCGCCGACCCGCGAGACATCTACGGTTTGGGCCACGCTTTCCTCTGTTAGTGGCTGGGCCTTTTGCAGACTTGGATGGCTGCCACTGAGGGTCCTGTTCAGCCTCAGCACGTCCTGACTTACGATGAGTTCTCCATTTGTAAACTGCTGATTTCTTGGGGGTAGTTTCCCCATGAGCTATTTATAGAACATCAGTGATTTCCTCATTCCTCTACCCAGCGTCACCATGAATTTGACGTTTGCTCCCATTTTAGCCAAGTTCAAGTTACTTTGATAGGAGCTTTTTCAAATTGATGCCTTCATCCCCTCACTGCCTCACAGCAGATCCTGCTCAGAGACGCTATAAAAATCAGCTCACATTATTGGTGCAGATACATTCCGAAATGTGACCATGGGCTTTTAGGAATATGCACTGCCCTTGGAGATGCCTCGTGTGTGTCCACCTGCCAGGTGTCTGTTTATGAATGGACTGTTGGAGACAGCGGGTCAGAGGGCAGAGGATGTGACCTCGGAGAGCTGGAAGCAAACAACGTGGACTTTTCCTTCAGCAGGCATGTTGGAGGTGGCAGGGCCACACGACAGCACCAGAGATAATCTCGCTGAGCTGAGGGAAGAAAAACGGGAGTTGCAGGAAGCCCTGGTATTTGAAACGTGCGGCTTACAACGCTGTAGTAGCCAAGGAATCAAGACAGAAACGGCGCCATGGGGTGACCATGAGTGCTGCCCTGAGCATGAACCCAGCACATGTGTGTTCAGTGAGATGTGCGGCTGTGCAGAGAGCTTCTGCAGCTCTCGGGCGAATCCCTGCGGAACTGACAGCAGGACTCGGGGGCTGGGACGCCAGTCGGAGCAGAGACCGGCCATGAGCTGCTGGGTCAAGTGTTCTGTGAACTTGCTGGATGATGCCAAGATGCCTGTTACTACACAGCCTGACCAACAGGATTTGCCTTCAAACTTCTGGATGTTTGCCAATCTGACAGTGAGAAAAGATACCCAGTGTGGTTTTGATTTATTCTTCTCTAATTAAGAAGAAAATGATTATCTTTACGTATGATTACTACCTGAGTTTTTTACTGTGCCTTTTTGTGTCTAGCCTTTTTCCATTCAGAATTTATATATATAAATATGTATTTTTTTTGACAGGCAGAGTGGACAGTGAGAGAGAGAGAGAGAGACAGAGAGAAAGGCCTTCCTTCTGTTGGTTCACCCCCCAAATGGCTGCCACGGCCGGCGCACTGTGCTGATCTGAAGCAGAATTTTTTTTTTAATATTTGTATGCACAGTTATGTATGAGAGATGTTAATTTTTTTCACCAGTCGAAATGTTTTGCTAGTTTGTCATTTTTTGATCCAGCAAGTGCATGTATGTATGCAGATAACACATGCATGTTTCACAAACATGCTAATAACATCAAAGACACGCATCATCCATTTTCACTTTTGGCAAGAATTCTCCTATTGATCTACTACTCATGTAGTTTTATTTTCCTCAGTGACCTCTAAATGAAGAATGCAGCATTTTTCCTGGCACATCATGTCACATTCTCTCTCGGCTCCAACCTTCCATGCTGCCCCACGTCTCGTCCTGGTCACAGTGGAGAGCAGACTGGCCCACGATCCGAGACCACTCTACCTTCATCCCCTGCTCCTCGCTCGCTGCCTCTCTTCCTCGGTGGCGTCCCTGCCCCCACTCAGACCCCTCCGCCTGCCCTCCTCTTCCCAGATGCACGTTCCTTCCCCCAGCCTTGGCTAAAACGCTGTTGTCTCAGCGCGGATGTGACTGATGGTCTATTCAAGACAGAAGACTCCCCGGCCCCGACGTGCCCTCTCCTCCCACACGTGGTGACTTTCCACAACTCCTAGCGTCACTTGGTGAAGGTGTTGTCATTTCCATACGGGCTGTTTCCAGTCCGTGCCCGCCCATTCGAGTGGGAGCTTGATGCGTGAGCGATTTCTGTGGGGTCAAGTTACCCTCACTGGTGATCCCCGGACCCCTGAGCAGCACAGGTGCTCAGCAGGGACCGTCAGAGGACGGGGAGGACCCATGGTGAGCACAGCCAGGCATCCGACTCCCGGTCCCTGAAGCTGAGCTGGGAGCTCACGGTGAGCCGGCAGCCCCTGCCCACTTCAGGCCTCCCCTCTGCTTTGAAGGAAGCAGCCTGCCCTGGAGACCTCGGCCTTGCCTCGGACCCCCGTCCTGCTGACCCCTCCCCGTCCTAGGTACAGAGCCCCCGTCCTGCTGAGCCCTCCCCGTCCTGGGTACAGAGCCCCCGTCCTGCTGAGCCCTCCCCGTCCTGGGTACAGAGCCCCCGTCCTGCTGACCCCTCCCCGTCCTGGGTACAGAGCCCCCGTCCTGCTGACCCCTCCCCATCCTGGGTACAGAGCCCCCGTCCTGCTGACCCCTCCCCGTCCTGGGTACAGAGCCCCCGTCCTGCTGACCCCTCCCCGTCCTGGGTACAGAGCCCCCGTCCTGCTGACCCCTCCCCGTCCTGGGTACAGAGCCCCCGTCCTGCTGACCCCTCCCCGTCCTGGGTACAGAGCCCCCGTCCTGCTGACCCCTCCCTGTCCTGGGTACAGAGCCCACATCTTGCTGCTCCCCTCCCCGTCCTGGGTACAAAACCCCCGTCCTGCTGACCCCTCCCCATCCTGGGTACCTAGCCCCCGTCCTGCTGACCCCTCCCCGTCCTGGGTACAGAGCCCCCGTCCTGCTGAGCCCTCCCCGTCCTGGGTACAGAGCCCCCGTCCTGCTGACCCCTCCCCATCCTGGGTACAGAGCCCCCATCTTGCTGCTCCCCTCCCCGTCCTGGGTACAAAACCCCCATCTTGCTGTTCCCCTCCCCGTCCTGGGTACAGAGCCCCCGTCCTGCTGCTCCCCTCCCCGTCCTGGGGACAAAACCCCCGTCCTGCTGACCCCTCCCCATCCTGGGTACCTAGCCCCCGTCCTGCTGACCCCTCCCCGTCCTGGGTACAGAGCCCCCGTCCTGCTGAGCCCTCCCCGTCTTGGGTACAGAGCCCCCGTCCTGCTGAGCCCTCCCCGTCCTGGGTACAGAGCCCCCGTCCTGCTGAGCCCTCCCCGTCCTGGGTACAGAGCCCCCGTCCTGCTGAGCCCTCCCCGTCCTGGGTACAGAGCCCCCGTCCTGCTGAGCCCTCCCCGTCCTGGGTACAGAGCCCCCGTCCTGCTGAGCCCTCCCCGTCCTGGGTACAGAGCCCCCGTCCTGCTGAGCCCTCCCCGTCCTGGGTACAGAGCCCCCGTCCTGCTGACCCCTCCCCGTCCTGGGTACAGAGCCCCCGTCCTGCTGACCCCTCCCCATCCTGGGTACAGAGCCCCCATCTTGCTGCTCCCCTCCCTGTCCTGGGACAGAACCCCCATCCTGCTGACCCCTCCCTGTCCTGGGTACAGAACCCCCATCCTGCTGACCCCTCCCTGTCCTGGGTACAGAACCCCCATTCTGCTGACCCCTCCCTGTCCTGGGTACAGAACCCCCGTCCTGCTGACCCCTCCCTGTCCTGGGTACAGAGCCCCCGTCCTGCTGACCCCTCCCTGTCCTGGGACAGAACCCCCGTCCTGCTGAGCCCTCCCCGTCCTGGGTACAGAGCCCCCGTCCTGCTGACCCCTCCCTGTCCTGGGTACAGAGCCCCCATCTTGCTGCTCCCCTCCCTGTCCTGGGACAGAACCCCCGTCCTGCTGAGCCCTCCCCGTCCTGGGTACAGAGCCCCCGTCCTGCTGACCCCTCCCTGTCCTGGGTACAGAGCCCCCATCTTGCTGCTCCCCTCCCTGTCCTGGGACAGAACCCCCATCCTGCTGAGCCCTCCCCGTCCTGGGTACAGAGCCCCCGTCCTGCTGAGCCCTCCCCGTCCTGGGTACAGAGCCCCCGTCCTGCTGACCCCTCCCTGTCCTGGGTACAGGGCCCCCATCCTGCTGACCCCTCCCTGTCCTGGGTACAGAGCCCCCATCTTGCTGCTCCCCTCTCTGTCCTGGGACAGAACCCCCGTCCTGCTGACCCCTCCCTGTCCTGGGTACAGAGCCCCCATCTTGCTGCTCCCCTCCCTGTCCTGGGACAGAGCCCCCATCCTGCTGACCCCTCCCTGTCCTGGGACAGAGCCCCCGTCCTGCTGACCCCGCCCCGTCCTGGGTACAGAGCCCCCGTCCTGCTGACCCCTCCCTGTCCTGGGACAGAGCCCCCATCCTGCTGACCCCTCCCCGTCCTGGGTACAGAGCCCCCGTCCTGCTGAGCCCTCCCCGTCCTGGGTACAGAGCCCCCGTCCTGCTGACCCCTCCCCGTCCTGGGTACAGAGCCCCCGTCCTGCTGACCCCTCCCCATCCTGGGTACAGAGCCCCCGTCCTGCTGACCCCTCCCCGTCCTGGGTACAGAGCCCCCGTCCTGCTGACCCCTCCCCGTCCTGGGTACAGAGCCCCCGTCCTGCTGACCCCTCCCCATCCTGGGTACAGAGCCCCCGTCCTGCTGACCCCTCCCTGTCCTGGGTACAGAGCCCCCATCTTGCTGCTCCCCTCCCCGTCCTGGGTACAAAACCCCCGTCCTGCTGACCCCTCCCCATCCTGGGTACCTAGCCCCCGTCCTGCTGACCCCTCCCCGTCCTGGGTACAGAGCCCCCGTCCTGCTGACCCCTCCCCATCCTGGGTACAGAGCCCCCGTCCTGCTGACCCCTCCCTGTCCTGGGTACAGAGCCCCCATCTTGCTGCTCCCCTCCCCGTCCTGGGTACAAAACCCCCGTCCTGCTGACCCCTCCCCATCCTGGGTACCTAGCCCCCGTCCTGCTGACCCCTCCCCGTCCTGGGTACAGAGCCCCCGTCCTGCTGAGCCCTCCCCGTCCTGGGTACAGAGCCCCCGTCCTGCTGACCCCTCCCTGTCCTGGGACAGAGCCCCCATCCTGCTGACCCCTCCCCGTCCTGGGTACAGAGCCCCCGTCCTGCTGAGCCCTCCCCGTCCTGGGTACAGAGCCCCCGTCCTGCTGACCCCTCCCCGTCCTGGGTACAGAGCCCCCGTCCTGCTGACCCCTCCCCATCCTGGGTACAGAGCCCCCGTCCTGCTGACCCCTCCCCGTCCTGGGTACAGAGCCCCCGTCCTGCTGACCCCTCCCCGTCCTGGGTACAGAGCCCCCGTCCTGCTGACCCCTCCCCATCCTGGGTACAGAGCCCCCGTCCTGCTGACCCCTCCCTGTCCTGGGTACAGAGCCCCCATCTTGCTGCTCCCCTCCCCGTCCTGGGTACAAAACCCCCGTCCTGCTGACCCCTCCCCATCCTGGGTACCTAGCCCCCGTCCTGCTGACCCCTCCCCGTCCTGGGTACAGAGCCCCCGTCCTGCTGAGCCCTCCCCGTCCTGGGTACAGAGCCCCCGTCCTGCTGACCCCTCCCCATCCTGGGTACAGAGCCCCCATCTTGCTGCTCCCCTCCCCGTCCTGGGTACAAAACCCCCATCTTGCTGTTCCCCTCCCCGTCCTGGGTACAGAGCCCCCGTCCTGCTGCTCCCCTCCCCGTCCTGGGGACAAAACCCCCGTCCTGCTGACCCCTCCACATCCTGGGTACCTAGCCCCCGTCCTGCTGATCCCTCCCCGTCCTGGGTACAGAGCCCCCGTCCTGCTGAGCCCTCCCCGTCCTGGGTACAGAGCCCCCGTCCTGCTGAGCCCTCCCCGTCCTGGGTACAGAGCCCCCGTCCTGCTGAGCCCTCCCCGTCCTGGGTACAGAGCCCCCGTCCTGCTGAGCCCTCCCCGTCCTGGGTACAGAGCCCCCGTCCTGCTGAGCCCTCCCCGTCCTGGGTACAGAGCCCCCGTCCTGCTGAGCCCTCCCCGTCCTGGGTACAGAGCCCCCGTCCTGCTGAGCCCTCCCCGTCCTGGGTACAGAGCCCCCGTCCTGCTGACCCCTCCCCGTCCTGGGTACAGAGCCCCCGTCCTGCTGACCCCTCCCCATCCTGGGTACAGAGCCCCCATCTTGCTGCTCCCCTCCCTGTCCTGGGACAGAACCCCCATCCTGCTGAGCCCTCCCTGTCCTGGGTACAGAACCCCCATCCTGCTGACCCCTCCCTGTCCTGGGTACAGAACCCCCATTCTGCTGACCCCTCCCTGTCCTGGGTACAGAACCCCCGTCCTGCTGACCCCTCCCTGTCCTGGGTACAGAGCCCCCGTCCTGCTGACCCCTCCCTGTCCTGGGACAGAACCCCCGTCCTGCTGAGCCCTCCCCGTCCTGGGTACAGAGCCCCCGTCCTGCTGACCCCTCCCTGTCCTGGGTACAGAGCCCCCATCTTGCTGCTCCCCTCCCTGTCCTGGGACAGAACCCCCGTCCTGCTGAGCCCTCCCCGTCCTGGGTACAGAGCCCCCGTCCTGCTGACCCCTCCCTGTCCTGGGTACAGAGCCCCCATCTTGCTGCTCCCCTCCCCGTCCTGGGACAGAACCCCCATCCTGCTGAGCCCTCCCCGTCCTGGGTACAGAGCCCCCGTCCTGCTGAGCCCTCCCCGTCCTGGGTACAGAGCCCCCGTCCTGCTGACCCCTCCCTGTCCTGGGTACAGGGCCCCCATCCTGCTGACCCCTCCCTGTCCTGGGTACAGAGCCCCCATCTTGCTGCTCCCCTCTCTGTCCTGGGACAGAACCCCCGTCCTGCTGACCCCTCCCTGTCCTGGGTACAGAGCCCCCATCTTGCTGCTCCCCTCCCTGTCCTGGGACAGAGCCCCCATCCTGCTGACCCCTCCCTGTCCTGGGACAGAGCCCCCGTCCTGCTGACCCCTCCCCGTCCTGGGTACAGAGCCCCCGTCCTGCTGACCCCTCCCTGTCCTGGGACAGAGCCCCCATCCTGCTGACCCCTCCCCGTCCTGGGTACAGAGCCCCCGTCCTGCTGAGCCCTCCCCGTCCTGGGTACAGAGCCCCCGTCCTGCTGACCCCTCCCCGTCCTGGGTACAGAGCCCCCGTCCTGCTGACCCCTCCCCATCCTGGGTACAGAGCCCCCGTCCTGCTGACCCCTCCCCGTCCTGGGTACAGAGCCCCCGTCCTGCTGACCCCTCCCCGTCCTGGGTACAGAGCCCCCGTCCTGCTGACCCCTCCCCATCCTGGGTACAGAGCCCCCGTCCTGCTGACCCCTCCCTGTCCTGGGTACAGAGCCCCCATCTTGCTGCTCCCCTCCCCGTCCTGGGTACAAAACCCCCGTCCTGCTGACCCCTCCCCATCCTGGGTACCTAGCCCCCATTTTGCTGACCCCTCCCCGTCCTGGGTACAGAGCCCCCGTCCTGCTGAGCCCTCCCCGTCCTGGGTACAGAGCCCCCGTCCTGCTGACCCCTCCCCATCCTGGTTACAGAGCCCCCATCTTGCTGCTCCCCTCCCCGTCCTGGGTACAAAACCCCCATCTTGCTGTTCCCCTCCCCGTCCTGGGTACAGAGCCCCCGTCCTGCTGCTCCCCTCCCCGTCCTGGGGACAAAACCCCCGTCCTGCTGACCCCTCCCCATCCTGGGTACCTAGCCCCCGTCCTGCTGACCCCTCCCCGTCCTGGGTACAGAGCCCCCGTCCTGCTGAGCCCTCCCCGTCCTGGGTACAGAGCCCCCGTCCTGCTGAGCCCTCCCCGTCCTGGGTACAGAGCCCCCGTCCTGCTGAGCCCTCCCCGTCCTGGGTACAGAGCCCCCGTCCTGCTGAGCCCTCCCCGTCCTGGGTACAGAGCCCCCGTCCTGCTGAGCCCTCCCCGTCCTGGGTACAGAGCCCCCGTCCTGCTGAGCCCTCCCCGTCCTGGGTACAGAGCCCCCGTCCTGCTGAGCCCTCCCCGTCCTGGGTACAGAGCCCCCGTCCTGCTGACCCCTCCCCGTCCTGGGTACAGAGCCCCCGTCCTGCTGACCCCTCCCCATCCTGGGTACAGAGCCCCCATCTTGCTGCTCCCCTCCCTGTCCTGGGACAGAACCCCCATCCTGCTGACCCCTCCCTGTCCTGGGTACAGAACCCCCATCCTGCTGACCCCTCCCTGTCCTGGGTACAGAACCCCCATTCTGCTGACCCCTCCCTGTCCTGGGTACAGAACCCCCGTCCTGCTGACCCCTCCCTGTCCTGGGTACAGAGCCCCCGTCCTGCTGACCCCTCCCTGTCCTGGGACAGAACCCCCGTCCTGCTGAGCCCTCCCCGTCCTGGGTACAGAGCCCCCGTCCTGCTGACCCCTCCCTGTCCTGGGTACAGAGCCCCCATCTTGCTGCTCCCCTCCCTGTCCTGGGACAGAACCCCCGTCCTGCTGAGCCCTCCCCGTCCTGGGTACAGAGCCCCCGTCCTGCTGACCCCTCCCCGTCCTGGGTACAGAGCCCCTGTCCTGCTGACCCCTCCCCGTCCTGGGTACAGAGCCCCCGTCCTGCTGACCCCTCCCCATCCTGGGTACAGAGCCCCCGTCCTGCTGACCCCTCCCCGTCCTGGGTACAGAGCCCCCGTCCTGCTGACCCCTCCCCGTCCTGGGTACAGAGCCCCCGTCCTGCTGACCCCTCCCCATCCTGGGTACAGAGCCCCCGTCCTGCTGACCCCTCCCTGTCCTGGGTACAGAGCCCCCATCTTGCTGCTCCCCTCCCCGTCCTGGGTACAAAACCCCCGTCCTGCTGACCCCTCCCCATCCTGGGTACCTAGCCCCCATTTTGCTGACCCCTCCCCGTCCTGGGTACAGAGCCCCCGTCCTGCTGAGCCCTCCCCGTCCTGGGTACAGAGCCCCCGTCCTGCTGACCCCTCCCCATCCTGGTTACAGAGCCCCCATCTTGCTGCTCCCCTCCCCGTCCTGGGTACAAAACCCCCATCTTGCTGTTCCCCTCCCCGTCCTGGGTACAGAGCCCCCGTCCTGCTGCTCCCCTCCCCGTCCTGGGGACAAAACCCCCGTCCTGCTGACCCCTCCCCATCCTGGGTACCTAGCCCCCGTCCTGCTGACCCCTCCCCGTCCTGGGTACAGAGCCCCCGTCCTGCTGAGCCCTCCCCGTCCTGGGTACAGAGCCCCCGTCCTGCTGAGCCCTCCCCGTCCTGGGTACAGAGCCCCCGTCCTGCTGAGCCCTCCCCGTCCTGGGTACAGAGCCCCCGTCCTGCTGAGCCCTCCCCGTCCTGGGTACAGAGCCCCCGTCCTGCTGAGCCCTCCCCGTCCTGGGTACAGAGCCCCCGTCCTGCTGAGCCCTCCCAGTCCTGGGTACAGAGCCCCCGTCCTGCTGAGCCCTCCCCGTCCTGGGTACAGAGCCCCCGTCCTGCTGACCCCTCCCCGTCCTGGGTACAGAGCCCCCGTCCTGCTGACCCCTCCCCATCCTGGGTACAGAGCCCCCATCTTGCTGCTCCCCTCCCTGTCCTGGGACAGAACCCCCATCCTGCTGACCCCTCCCTGTCCTGGGTACAGAGCCCCCATCTTGCTGCTCCCCTCCCTGTCCTGGGACAGAACCCCCATCCTGCTGAGCCCTCCCCGTCCTGGGTACAGAGCCCCCGTCCTGCTGAGCCCTCCCCGTCCTGGGTACAGAGCCCCCGTCCTGCTGACCCCTCCCTGTCCTGGGTACAGGGCCCCCATCCTGCTGACCCCTCCCTGTCCTGGGTACAGAGCCCCCATCTTGCTGCTCCCCTCTCTGTCCTGGGACAGAACCCCCGTCCTGCTGACCCCTCCCTGTCCTGGGTACAGAGCCCCCATCTTGCTGCTCCCCTCCCTGTCCTGGGACAGAGCCCCCATCCTGCTGACCCCTCCCTGTCCTGGGACAGAGCCCCCGTCCTGCTGACCCCTCCCCGTCCTGGGTACAGAGCCCCTGTCCTGCTGACCCCTCCCTGTCCTGGGTACAGAGCCCCCATCCTGCTGACCCCTCCCCGTCCTGGGTACAGAGCCCCCGTCCTGCTGACCTCTCCCTGTCCTGGGACAGAACCTCCATCCTGCTGACCCCTCCCTGTCCTGGGTACAGAGCCCCCGTCCTGCTGACCCCTCCCTGTCCTGGGTACAGAGCCCCCATCTTGCTGCTCCCCTCCCCGTCCTGGGACAGAACCCCCGTCCTGCTGACCCCTCCCTGTCCTGGGTACAGAGCCCCCGTCCTGCTGACCCCTCCCTGTCCTGGGACAGAGCCCCCGTCCTGCTGACCCCTCCCTGTCCTGGGACAGAGCCCCCGTCCTGCTGACCCCTCCCCGTCCTGGGTACAGAGCCCCCGTCCTGCTGACCCCTCCCCGTCCTGGGTACAGAGCCCCCGTCCTGCTGACCTCTCCCTGTCCTGGGACAGAACCCCCCATCCTGCTGACCCCTCCCTGTCCTGGGTACAGAGCCCCCGTCCTGCTGAGCCCTCCCCGTCCTGGGTACAGAGCCCCCGTCCTGCTGACCCCTCCCTGTCCTGGGTACAGAGCCCCCATCTTGCTGCTCCCCTCCCTGTCCTGAGACAGAACCCCCATCCTGCTGACCCCTCCCTGTCCTGGGTACAGAGCCCCCGTCCTGCTGAGCCCTCCCCGTCCTGGGTGTAGATACTTACAGCAGTTTTAGAGAAGATTAGCATTTCCAAGTTGTCACATGGAGAATTCCCTGCCCTTTTGTCCTGGGCCAGTCTGTCCCTGAAAAATGTCACAGTTTATTCTGATGGATGGCAGCACATTCCGCAAATAAACCCAGACCCTGCCGTAATAATCAAACCTTAAAGTGAACGAAAACTCTTTCATCATGGGACAGGCAGCGTCTGCTGGATTGAAGTTTCATTTGGTTGTGTGCTATGAGAAGGACGTGTGTGCCCCGCCTCCAAACGCAAACACACACACATGTACACTCATGCACAAACATACCACACTCTCATGCATACACACACGTGTACACTCATGCATAATCATGCACACCTATGCACACACACACTCATGAGGACTCATGCACACTCCTGCATGCACATGCACACATACACACACAGGCTTGCATACACATGCACACACATTCATGCACACTCATGCGCGCACACGTGTACACACTCAACTACCAGCTCTGCATGCCAACCTGATCGTCCTTCAAGGCGGGCCCTTTGCTGTCCTCCCGTGTCACCTCGCCCCTTGTCTGCTCAGGGCTTGGAGCCTCCCCTTGACTGAGTGGTCAGCGCCTCGGGCTTGAGAGGAAGAGGAACAAGACATAAGGACCTGTCTTCCCTCCCTTCTCCTACCGGGTGCTGCTCCAGCTCCCTGGCTGGCTCCTAGCCCAGCTCACTTCCCGCGTTGGGGTGAGTAAGGACACAGGGACCTGACTCCTGTACTGCATTTTTCATGTAACGTTAGACGTGGACAGACTACTCATTTTGAAACAAATACAAAATCCCAGTTCCCTTTCGTTTTCTTTATTTGGGAGCTGACACTGTGGTTCCCATGTGAAGGTGCAGTGGGTGAGGGCCCTGTCTGTCACGCCGGCATCCGATGGGAGCGCCGGTCCCAGTCCTGCCTGCTTGGGCCCTGCCCCCATGTGGGAGACCCGGATGGAGCTCCTGGCTCTTGACTGCGGCTTGGCCCAGCCCTGGGCTGTTGAGGCTGTTTGGGGAGTGAACCAGGCAATGGACAATCTCTTTCTCTAACTCTGCCTTTCAAATACAAACTTTTTTTTTTTTCAAAAAAGAGAAAGAAAGAAAACTGGTATTGTGCTTGCCATGATCCCTGCGAGGGTGTCCTGCAAGGATGGCGGTGGGGCATGGTCACTCACACCCGTGACCGTGAGGAGCGGACAGACGATCCCTGTACGCCCCCAGCTCAGCTCGTTTCTTTGCATCTCAGTTTCCCCGTCGCTTCAACGAGACACCTGTGCCTTGGGAACCACGTCTTTCCTGATGATCCACCCCTTTTGGAATCAGTCCTCCTGCTCGCCTGTGACCTTGGACCTGGGGCACCTGCGGGGCTCCCTCCCAGGGTGCCTGGACAGCTCCATCAGCCATGTGTCCAAGTGTGTCCCACCAGCGGGCGAGAGGATGGGGAGCCGTGCAGGGCCGGGGTGGGGAAGGGAGCTGAGGGGCCGTCACAGCTGTGTGTGCCCCTTGGGGGGCCGGGAGTTGGAGGACGTGAGGTGTCAGAGCTCAGCTGACAAGGCTGGGGGGATCTCGAGTGGCAGGGCCCTGACTTCTGCCTCTTCCCTGTTTTTGGGCAGGAAATGTTCTGCCCAAGTTGAGAAGCTAAGTCCTTGCTTGGTCCCAGAGCCGCTCGGTGCCCGGCGATAGGCACTTAATGAATACCCTGTCGGTGCCCGATGATAGGCTCTTAATGAATACCCTGTCGGTGCCCGGCGATAGGCTCTTAATGAATACCCTGAATTCTGACGAACCCAGGCGGAATCTGCGACCCTGTCCTAAGTACAATAATAAAACAGAACGCCACACAGTAGAGCCACAAGTGGACAAGCACTGCAACGCAAGCCACACGATGAGGGACACAGGCTCCTGCCACCCTCGCCAGCTGCTCCCCCCACCTCAGCCTCCACGCCCCCTCTGCACCCTCCTCGGGGGAGCCCTGTGTGGACCCAGACCCCTTCCCTCTGCGTCGCTCAGCCTCTGTCCCACAAAAGTCCTCGGTCCCCGCTCTGTGCTCCCAATGCCAGGTCAGCTTCCAGGAGGCTGAATTACCGTGACAGTGACCATGCATCCCAGTGAGGGAGCTGCGATGCAGCCGTGCATCTGTGCGTCCGTGTGAGGAGCTGGGTTGCAGCCGTGCATCCGTGTGAGGGAGCTGGGATGTGTCCGTGTGCCCCTGTGAGGCAGCTGGGATGAAGGACCCCCTGCCCTGTGTTATTTCACCCACGCTCATGTTAAGTTGGTTTTCAGTGAATCTGGCCAAGGAAGCAAATGCCTGAGAAACTAATTGTAACTTGTTTGAGCAACTCAGCCCAACTGAATCACATACTTAAAATTTGAAAACTTTGTATCTTATCTGAATTCATGCTGTTACACTTTCATTTCCAAAATACAAGTATCTGTAGGTTTTTTAATTAGGAACATGTTCATCTTTTGCCTTATTTCCGCAGGGATCAGATAACGAATGGTTTGCATTGCCACAAAGAATCAGGTGAGTTCTGCCATAGACAGTGTGAGCACCATTCGGTAAACAGGAATTAAAGGGGCAGAGCGCACTTTGAGGAGATGTGCTGAGTGTACCTCCGTGGGTTTTCCTGAAGGCTATCAGAGAAGTTGGGATCAAGTTAAGGCTACCTTCTTGGTGAGGTTCGTTTCTCTGTGCAGCTGTTGAAAACGAGAGATACGGTCACCGGTTGGAGTTACTTGACACAGACTTGGTTGGCGCAACGGTTGCGCTGGTCCGCTTGGAAGCCTGCCTTCCTGGCAAGCAGCAGAGAGTGAGGCGCGTGGGCAACTGGACATGCTCACCGTGATCGTTATCTTGGAGAATAAAATACTGCACAGCCCAGCACCGGGACCTCTCAGTGACGAGTCCCCGGGGATTGCCCAGCAGGTGCCCACTCACAGGACGGCCGAGCCTCCTCCTGCCCTTTCCACAGCCCCTCTGGCTTCCTTCAGCCTGGCAGGAAGTGGGCGGGCACATGGCCCGTGCCCAGCCCCTCTGAACGCGGAGGCTGTAAATTGTGTCACGGGGAGCCGCGGGTGGTCATTTTGTCCCCTGCTGTCGCCCTGTTCAGCGTGGGTACTGAAGCCGCATCTCCCGAGTTCAGGGTCCTGTCAACCGTGCAGTCTTCAGGGCTGCGGTGCTATCGCCCGACCCCCGCCCAGGATGGTGCAACACGCCCTTTCCTCCTCCGGTCCATCCCCTACCAGAAACAAGCCCCCTCATCCTCCCCACTCCCGCAGGCGCTGGGAGGGCCCCCATCCACCAGGGCAACTGCCAGCTCAGACCAGAGCTTCCATCAACAGCTGATCCCTCACGGGAAGAATGCGCGTGGGAGGCGTGGTTGAGGTCCCTTCAGCAGGGCAGCAGGTGGACATTCAGACGGAGCACAGTGTGTATCTCAGTCACAGGCAGACATCGGTAGGGACAACAATCTTGGTCATTGTGTCTGTCTTTCTCCCTCAGAGGCAGATGCATTGGCCCCCTTGCAGCCACCCAGTCGCGACAGTGGACGCCCAGATGCAGAGAGGCTGTGAGCGCCCAGCTCAGCATCACCCCGTATTGTCTATTCTGGAGGGAACGCATGGGCCATTTGATCAGCAGCTCCGTGGAGCAGCTGTCCTTGGCTGGTAGATGAGCCGCCCAGTCACCCCTTCATTCTCAGCCCCCAGCCCTGCTGTAGGCACCAGAAGTGATGGGAGATGTTGTGGGCCAGGCCCAGGCTCCCTTCTCACACTGCAGTGGAACGCAGTGGTCCCAGGCTGCTCACAGAGGGGAGGAGCTTTGCAGGGGTGATGCACCTTACAGGGAGAGAGGGACCCCATCCCCACAATGCCCCTGGCTTCTGCGGCCCGATGTCTTAGAGCCACGTGGGAAGGTGGGGAGGTACAAATGAAGCAGCCATGCAGAAAAGTGCTAGCGCCCCCTGAGGACTGCCCCGCGAGGCCTTTCCCAGGGTCCCGGGAACCCCGGCGGTGGTGCGAGCCCAGGTACACTAGAGGTACCGCTGGGCCGGGCACTGGGTGAGGGAGGCTCGCCCTGCAGCCAAGGCGTCCTCCTCCCCCGCCTACTCTCAGGAGGCATGGAGCCTCCTG
The DNA here is from genome assembly GCA_949820135.1 of Sylvilagus floridanus. NCBI lineage: Eukaryota > Metazoa > Chordata > Mammalia > Lagomorpha > Leporidae > Sylvilagus > Sylvilagus floridanus. The sequence goes on along the minus strand of OX463246.1, from coordinate 99,122,410 downwards.
CAGACCTCCAGCCAAGGCAGGGAGTCTGCTCCTCTGGACCTCTGGACGTGGCCTTGCCTCCACCTCCTGGAGAGATGCCCAGTGCTCCCACCCCAGCCCGTTGGCCTGAGTCACGGTGCGATTCCCGGGCAGCCTGCCGCGGCGTGCACACAGACCCAGCCCTGTCCCCCGAGCTCCTCAAGGGAACCCCGCCTTCCCGTAAGGCCCGTCACTGGCTGCTCTCTGATTGCATAGCAAGCACTCTAAGCCCCAGGTGTCTCCCATTTTGCAGTCTGCATTTCTGATTATGGACAGGTGTCCTTTCTGCTGTGCCCTGCCTGGAGTCCGTGGTGTGGGGTGTGGGCTGGAGCTCTCTGAACCAGGAGAGCGGGCGGAGTTCATCGTGCGTGAGTGACGTGACAGAGGACTTTCCCAGCGATCCCTTGCCTCGCGGGGGAGCTGTCTGGATATGTTCGCGTCGGATCCTGACACTGAGATGTGTCTTTTCATCACTCCTGCTAGGACACGAAAACCTGGCTTGTTTCAGGGCATCTGTTTTTGGGCAACAAGTTTTCACCCCAAAGCTCCTCCACCAGTGGAGCAGAGGCTGCTAACACACATGCGGGGGCACCTGCGGGGACCCCGGTCTGGGGACCGTGCGTTCTGTGGTCTCTGTCCGGCAGAGCTGAGCTGCAGCCTGTGCCTTCCGTGCTGTGCTCAGGGAGCCTGGGACGGCGGAAGAGCTCCTGCAACCTTCTCTCTACACGGGACTTCTCCAGACTCAGGTCCCTGTCCCGCCTGGCTTCGGATTGCACAATGCAGGACTCTGCTTCCCGAATCTGTTTGATCTGCACACTGTAGCCCAGCGATGAAGGGCACCGTGGCCCAGCCCCCGCCCCGACCAACACCACTACTCCCTGGGATGCCCAGGAGGTGGGGGCTCCAGTGCTGCCTGCATGGCTCCAGCAACATCAGGCAAGTGCTTGATCTTGGGACCCCTTGGATAGACTGGGAATGGGCCAGGGTTCCTGGTAATGGCTGAACGAAGTTGCAGATGTCACTCCCCAGGGAGGAGGCTCCAAAATGGTGGCCGCTGCGTGGATCAGCATCCACATTGCTCTGTCACATGGGGTGTTTCCTCTTCTTTCCTTTCTGGATGGACAGAGTTGAGTCTTGCAGGGGAATAGGTGGGAGAGGATGCCCCTCCCATCCGACCCAGGACCGTGGCCATCACCATGTCATCGCTTCACCTCTGCTTAACTGGAAGAAACTCCAACTCGCAAAGCTGAGGTTGACGGGAAAAAAATAGGACCCGAAGTCACCCGTGGAGCCTGATGTGAGGTCGCAGATGCGTGGACGGAAGCTCTTGCTGTGCTCATTTCCAGAAATCAAACGCTAGCCCCTCATAAGTGACTAAATGTCAGTCTCATTAAGTTTCGTTGTAAGAAATGGCATCACTAAATATTACCCAGTGCCCGGTCGGCGTCTTGCCCCTGCATCTTCACGGCTGACTGTGGGGGCGGCATCGGCCCCCGCCCTGGAGTCCTGCTGTTCAGGAGTGAGGACCCTGGTGGGCAGGCTGCTGCCACACGGGGCTCTGTCCAGGTCATGTCCAGGGCTGGGAGCAGAGGCTGCAGAGGAGTGAGGAGACGCCGGCTTCCCTGACCTGCCCTGGAGCACCCTGGCCTGTCGTACATCTACGCGAAGCTCTCAGCTCATCTCTGCAACCCACTGACAAGAGAAAGCAGAGACTCAAGGCAGCTTAAAGGACACTTGCCCGTCCCTCTCACACGAACACTCTCCCTCATCGGCATGTTGCATCTAGAATCTCTGCCCCAGAGGCAAGCCACCGCGCAGAGAAGCCGAAGTCTTGGTTTGTACAGGAATGGGTGGAAAATTCGCCTGGACAGACCCTGCACCTGCAGACTCCCGGAAGGCCAGGCTCTGCAGACCAGACGTGGATGTCTGGCGCCAAGAGCCCACACCAGTGCTCGCCAGGCAGCCCCACCCACCCCGGACTAGCCACCCAGCCTGCAGGACTGACTGCTGCTCTGACAGGTGGACAGAAAAACGTGCCCTGGCATTCGCATAGTCAGCACTTTAATACACGCGTGGATTTATGATTCTCAAAATTGTTGAAAGATATTTTTCTTTCTCATTAGAAATTGGGATAACGGTTGGTAGACAGAAGTGCAGTACATGGGAAGAGTGTGTCAAGAAAGTCAATAGTTGTCACTTAAGGCAAGGATGGAAGGCTGCAGGTTGCCACTTCAGATTGGACAATGCAGGGCTCTGCTTCCCGAATCTCTGTTTGATATGCACACTGTAGCCCAGTGATGAAGGGCACCGTGGCCCAGGCCCCGCCCCTGACCCATGACCAACACCACTGCTCCCTGGGATGCCCAGCAGGTGGGGGCTCCAGTGCTGCCTGCATGGCTCCAGCAACATCAGGCAAGTGCTTGATCCTGGGACCCCTTGGATAGACTGGGAATGACGGGGGGGCGGGGCATCACTACGACCTGCTGGGCGGATTCTCAGTCTTTTCCAAAAAAGTCCTTAGAGGGGTACACGGTCAGACTCAGGGTTCGTTCTCTCCACCATCAAAGCCACGCCAAGCGCACCTCAGACAGAGAACATGGCCTCTGGAGGAGCCCAGCAGGGCAGCTGCACAGCGCTCCGATGACACCCCATCCTCACGCAGCGAGCGCGGCCCTGCGGCTGTCAGGCTCCCGTGGCACAGCGACAGGTGAGGGATGCCCTGGGTTGTTTCCTGCAAACACTGAGGCCCTGCAGGCGAGCAGGTGCAGCACTAGGGCACCGCTTAACTCTGTCCGGACAACTGCCTGGCGTTTTCTTCCTGGTCCTGGTTCTGTGTTTGTGCAAGAAAGACAGACACAGACAGACAGACGGACTGAGCAATTTGCAGCGCCACATCTCGCTGTAAATCCAGGCTGCCGTCTCGACACTGAACAGCCAACCTGTGACAAAAGGGACATTGAGGACTCACATCTGCGGGCAGCAGGGCGGGGCGCGGGCCAGTTCCCTGGGCCTCTTGCATGTGGAAGCCCAAGTCTTCACGAGCAGCTGGTTGCTGCTGCATTCTGCGTGCTGTGAGTTGTGTTTGTTTGTTTGCTGTGCCCCACATAAAGAAGGCTTGTCTGGCAGCCCCACAAGACGGGAAATAGGAAGTGAGCAAAGGCGGGGCGGGGGTGCCTGGGTCAGCTCTTGTTCTGAGTGACTGGGCTCTAATTAATTGGGTTTTGAATGCCTGAAAACCCTCTGCACTCAAGGGCTTCCTCTCGGAGAGCTGTTTGCACTCCGCGGCGTGGCAGCGCGAATCGGTCCATTTGGCCGTGGGGGTAGCAGGTGCCTCCCGGGGCTTCACTGGGTTGGGGGGGGTGCCCAGCAGCTCTGCACCGGGGGGTGGAAGGGGCACTCCCGAGGTGACACGGGATTCTGTGGGAACGCCTTTATCCTGAAGCACCGGCTTCCCGTCAAAACCAAGAAAGAGTCATCACTTCCCTATTCTCTGTGGACTTGGAAAACAAACACAATTTTTGTGGCATCAACTGCTGGTGAAATTCACTCGCGACGCTGTGCAGGATTTGCTACGGGAGCAGCTTGTGAGCAATCTTCTCTCCGTGGGCTCTGGGCTCGGAATCCTGCCTTTAGGGGGGCTCAGAAAACAGGGTGACGGTGACAACATAGCAGTAGCCACAGCAATTAGCCCGCAGGGCTGCTTTTGGGATTAAATGAAATGATCTATGGAGGTTGCCTAGCGCAACACCTGAGCCCTAGAAAACCCCCTGAAAATAAGGGGGGATGGAACACATGGTAGAAGGCAGAGCCCACAACTGCTGTTAGCCCAGCTTCGTGTGGCACAAGCTCCAGTCACCGAGGTCGTGCAGGGTCCGGACTGAATCCCTCTTATGAGCAGCCTCCACCATCCTGGGATGACATGAGGGCTCTGAGGCTTACGGAATCTTCCAGAAAGAGGCCCCCTCTCTTGGCAGGGGTCCCATGCCTTAATGAGCTCCAGGATCTGTCAGAAATGAGATCCTGCTGCCCGGGAAATCAGCCATGCACCAGGAGGCAAGGCTCGTCTGGGGCTTTGTGGCCTGGTGGCTGGACCTTGGCCGTGGAGCTCAAGTCTGAGCAATGGTTAATACTGAGTCGGTGGAAGAACACGTTGACACATTTGTAGGTAGGATTCCTAAGTAGGGTGGGAAATTCCTCAACACCCTTCTCTAATCACAGAGATGAGACAGTTAAGAGCCTACAGGGACGGTGCTGCCCCTCTGACCCACAGAGCCGAGACTCAGATGCACAACTCGGCAGAGCTGGATTTGGGTGATGCCCTGCTGTGCCGGACACCTTCCTGTCTGGGTCACCTGTTCTCTAGGAGTTCACTGCCTTGAGCATTAAAATGTTGGGGGGAAATAAACAAGAAGCTTTCAACTGGTGAGGGTCAGGCTCAGGGGCCGGGAGGGGTGCGGGGCGCGTGGAAGGGGAGGTGCTGATGTTGAGTGAGAAGGCGATTCCAGGTCTGCAAGAAAGACGGCTCCCTGCCAGACTGAAGCTGGAAGCAGTGATCCCCCCACACCCCTGCTGACATCTGAGGGGCTGCCGGGCCTCGCTCAGAAGGGCACACGGCAGTGGGAAGGGAGCCACTTCTGGTTGAGAGTGGTGGACCCTGCCAAGGCTCTGGAAGGGAGGAGACACCTGTCTGTCAGGAGCATCTGTTGGAGCTGATCACAGGGGCTTTAGCCTGCGCTACAGTGCAGGAAACTTCCCAGGTGAAGGGCAAATGCTGGCCAGTGGGAGCCCTGGGGGACGGGAGAACCATCACTAACAGGCGGAGGGAGCCCCAGTGAGGAGGACGCACCGCACACGTAGCAGGGGAGGTGCAGCTCCCACGGAGCGGGCAGCGAAGGCAAGGACGCGTTCAGAACAAGAGCAGAACACGCTCCCCTGTGTCAGGCGTGGCTGAGAGCTCTGCCCGTCTCTGAGAACAAAGATGCCTGAAACTCACACCAGGGAAGGCCTTGTGGATTGGGATGTGCACGGCTGAGGGCGAGCTTTGCCCAGGCAGCGTTGGCTTGAGTCAGCTCCGGACTCAGCTGGAGTCGGGAGGAGCCCAGGCATTCCTCTGTGCATGTCTTGTTGGTGACTTGAAGTCCTGTGTTTCAAAACCTGCTTAAGTCCCCCAGACGCGTATCCATACGGCATGGGGAACGGTGGAAGTGACTTTGGGAGTCGGTAGACGGGAAGCGAATGCCGTGCGCTCTACAGAAGCTGGGCCCTGGAGTGTCCCAGATTACAGCTCTCAAGGTAGAAGTTCACGGATCAACTTGCTCCAAACTGGGCTACGGAACAAGTTCCACCTTCCCTATCATTCAATTAGGGGACTCCTTCAACTATTCATTTAAAGAACAGCTCACGAGCTTGGTTTGATAGTGTTTATACTTCAGAATTAAACTATAAAACATGTGCAAAATATGATTAAGAAACTTGGGAATGAACAGCCAGGCTGCTGGAAGGGAAAAACCTGACGCTGTGTCTATCGGGATCAAAGTGGGCTTGGACGTGCGCCAGGGGTGCTCCATCGCACACAAACCACCGAGCCGCTGGATTGGGTTGGACTGTGGGGTCACAGGGGTAAACGACCAGGGTCGCATGTAGGTCGTGTCAAGGACAGCTGTGTGACGGAGACTCTCTGACTCGTGTGGTCAGCCAGCTGTTGACGCTCAGCTCCCTTTGGTGACACGTGGGGACCTCGCCCTCAGTGTGACCACGACAGACACACCTTTCGGAGACCCCAGTCAGACCATCACCAAGAACTCCCGACCCAGCTGTCCAGTACGCGTTGTGCACGTCTCGTCCCTGCCATGCTGGTCACCACCCTCAGTTCGTGGAATGCACCTCCTGATTCTGTCCCGGACTCCCATGACATCAGCTCAGCTGTTTCTCCAGGGCAGCCATATCCCTCCCCTGGGAACCTCCCTCAGTCAGAGTAAAGTCCACAGGGCTGGCTTGGGCTAGAGGCCGCCCCGTATCCCAGCCTCAATCTGACCTCTCCCGTTGCTGCAGCCCTGCTCAGAGGCGGCCCCTGCTCTCCTCCTGCCACAGCCGAGCATCTCGGTGCGATGGCAAAGCACAGTGGCATGCTCCCGAGGCTCACTCTCCCCCCAGAAGGAAGCCGGCCGCCTGTCACTGCTCTCCAGCCCCGAGTCTGAGCGCTGGCGTGAGTCTCGCTGACCGGGAGGGAAGCCCCGCAAGGTGGGCTAAAGAGGGGGGAAGACTGCAGCACACGCTCCACGCCAGCTCTTTCTGACCTGCGAAAGAGTCAAGCCCGCCTCTTCCTCCCTTCTCAGCAGAGCCTGGAGGCAGTGTATACTCTCTGCCGGCCCCTCTGCCCCATTCCGGGGTCTCATTTGCAGATTGTCCCCATGGATCCTTCTGCTTCCGGGCACCTCCCATATCATTTTTGTGTCTTAAGACTCCTGCTCGGTCTGGGGCACATTAGGCTGCGTGTTCCTCCACCCGACAGCTTCTCCTCACCCTGGAGTCCCAGCTCCCGGCCTCTCCCCCTGACTCGGGACCCGGTCTCTTCCAACCCCATCAGACTGCAGGTGCTCAAGGGCAGACGCTGTCTGTCCTCAATGTCTCCATCTGGGGGCTGTCTATTGAGCGCACTCTGCACTCAGAGTGTTGGATAGGTTGAATACAGGAGCTGTGAACAGGTGAGAGTTGGGCGCGTGACGGGGCGGAGTGAGGAGAAAAACACACCCAAGCTGATGCGCTGTCGCTGGCCAGAGTGCGACGTGGCAGAAACGGGCAGAAACGACGCTGAAGGGCAGGTCCAGGCCGTCCAGGAAGCTGTCCACAGCCGCGCTCCCCGCAGAGCGAGCGGGCAGGAGGCGAGCCACAAGAACAAGCCCAAAGAAGCGTCGGAAGCATCAGCCGCAACACCTCACAGCCGGCCCCATTCCGGGCGTCTTCCCAGAGTCGCCCAGACTCCGTGCACTGTGGCCTTGGGAGCATTTGCACCCAAAACAGGCGGCGCTCGTCAACGTCAGTGTCAGGTCTCTGGGTCGAGATCCCTGACGGGCAGGTACAGGAAGAGCAGTCCTGCCAATGCATTGTGCACATGCACGGCCTCACATACACACACACACACAGATGTACACACACACACACATACTCAGATACACACTATACACACACACTCAGATACACACTATACACACACACAGACACACAGATGTACACACACACACATGCATACTCAGATACACACTATAAACACACACACTCAGATACAAACTACACACACAGACACACAGATGTACACACACACACATGCATACTCAGATACACACTATACACACACACTCAGATACACACTACACACACACAGACACACAGATGTACACACACACACGCATACTCAGATACACACTATAAACACACACTCAGATACACACACAGACACACAGATGTACACACACACATGCATACTCAGATACACACTATAAACACACACACTCAGATACACACACAGACACACAGATGTACACACACACACGCATACTCAGATACACACTATACACACACACTCAGATACACACTACACACAACATCCCCACAAGGAGTAAGATGACGCCACACTGGACACACAGGCTTCTGCAGTAGACTGAACTTGAAGCCTTCCAGTGAGACGCACCCTGAACCTTCACACTGCCCCACAGGCTGACATGGTTAGCTGTGGTCACTGACTTGGTCACTTGCTGCCTGATGCCCTTTGGTGTGTGCTTTGAACTCCTCTTGTGAATGGAGCTGTATGCCACCATGGGAGCCGGCAGCAGGCTCATGTCTTGGTTATTATCACCTCCTCTTTGGGTGACACGGCACATGCTGGGATGTGTGTGATGCCACCAACCATAGGCTCTAGCTGTACAGACACCAGTGGTCTCTTAAAATGTGCATTCAAGATCAGCTAGATATCCTAAAGTTTTCATTACTTTATGTACTTGAAAGGCAGAGTGAGAGAGAGAGAGAGAGAATCTTCAGTCTGTTGGCTCACTCCCCAAATGCCTACAACAGCCAGAGCTGGACCAGGCTGAAGTCAGAACCCTGGGGCTCAACACGGGTCTCACATGTGGGTGGCAGGGACCCAGCACTTGCTCCGTCCCCAGCTGCCTTCAGAGCGGGGGCGCACATTAGCAGGAAGCTGGAATGAGTGGTGGAATTGAGATTTAGACCTAAGGACCTTGATGTGGGACGTGAGTGTCCCGGGCTGCTTACCCACTCTGCCAAGCACCTGCTCCTACACCGCATGACTAACACACAGTGAGTGTGCCGGCCGCGTGGCATTCCTGTGAGCCACTGGCTTGCACAGGGAAGCGTGTGAACTCAGAGGGGAAAACTCTCTGGGATCCGGCTGATGCCTTCCTGAATCCACACGCTCGGTCTACAGCTCCGGAGCCTGAGCGCTGATTACCGAGTTGGCAGGAACTCTAGACGGTTACAGGAGCTGTTCCTCTTAGCTTGTGGACGAGACAGGTGACAGCCACACAGAGGGCGACGTGCAGCGGTATGAACGTGCCACTCGGAGACACTGACCAGCTGCTCTCTGTCTTCCCGGGGCCAATCCCAGACGAGGAGGAAATGAGCTTCAGCTGCGTCATGACGTAATGGTTGGGATGCAGAGAGCATCCTGGGGCTGGCACGGATTGTAATAGAAGAAGACGGAGTCTCCTTCCTCAAAGTCTTTAAAAATAAGTTCTGTCCTGCTTGGTTAAGGTTTGGGGGCTCCACACCCAAAACCGGGGGCTCCAGCCCAGAATCTTGCTCTGTGGAACAAGGCACATTTGCAACTTTCAACAGCGTTGCTTCTCTCTGCTTCACCCCTTCCCCATCGCCTCCCCGTTTCCATCCTCTGTTTCTTATTTCCCTATTCGCTAACAGTAAAACATATTGAGGCGGTGGCGTAGAGTTCTATGAGTTTTGACAAATGCGTGCCGTCCTGTTCTCCTTCTGACTTTGTACCAAAACTGCTCTCCTCCCTCTCGATACGCACAGGAGGCTTAAAAGCTATGAAAGATCACCACCGACGTGCCCTCTCTACCTCCCTCTCTCCTGCAGGCAGCAGGATGGGATGGATATGGATGGGAGGGGGAGGGAAGGAGGGGTTCCCCACCCTCAAGTTCTCCCGTCCGACAGCGAGTTGGAGGTGGCGAGGGCTCATTGTGTGCTTGGAGGGTCTGCTGATCCTAGGCTCCATGACAGAAATCAGTGAACGGAACGGAACGCTGCACAGCAGCATGGTCAGGACGTGAGAAAGCAGCACAGGCATTTGGGCTGCTTGCTGAGCCCCACACTGGGTGCTCGGGTTCAGTGCTCAGTTCAGGATCCTAATTCCATCCTCCGGCTAATGTGGACCCTGGGGGGCAGCCGATGATGGGTCCAGAAATTGGACATGAAAGATCCGGATCAAATCCCCAGCTCGCAGCTTCAGCCTAGCTGTTGGGAGCACTTGGGGATTAAATGAGCAAATGGGAGGGCTCTCTCTCTCTCTCTCTCTCTCTCTCTCTCTCTCTCTCTCTCTCTCCATAAAGGTGAGTACTTATTCACAAACTCGGGCCATTTTTCCAAGCTCGGGAGAACACACACACACACACACACACACTCCATTGTTGAATGAAGTTAGTTTTTAGCAGTGGGAGAACAGAAGAGTTGGACTTTTGGCTCTGTCTTTGAGAACACTTCTCTCAGACGGCTGTGACCCACACTGACCAAGCCTTGATCCTTGCTCTGCATGGAGCCACGTGCGTGGGAGCGGTGAGGAGTGACACGTGCCCAACACGCTTCTGCTCCCCTCATACAGCCATGCGTGTCCCCACCGTCTCAGGAGGACATGTCCCTCGTGGTGGGGACCCCGGGAGCCCCTGCCGAATTCCACTGGCTGCACCCATGTGTGGCTGGCGGCCTGCTGTGGCCCAGTTATGCAGAGGGCTTCTGTACAGGGGGCTTGCAACCCCCTCCCCTCCCCGGACGGGATTCTGTGTCCCTGCAGCTGCTGGCGAGGGGCTCTGGTTTCAGGAGGCGACTGGTGGAGGTGGGGGTGCCCGGATCAGGTTTTAGACCCCTTGGGGGCTCGGATGTGGAGTGGAAAGAAATGCCCGCGCCAGGGGCCGGAGGACACCGTCCGGGCCAGATGAATAGGGAACATGAGACGCCGGCGGCGCGGTCACTTCTGTGCGCTGCAAATGTTGATCTTTCCTCACCTGCTTTTACCAAGTCTTCGCCTCGCTGAAAATTTTTTTTATTAAATTTTAATCAAAAGCACAAAAACAGATTGTTTATCATAGGAAAGACTGACCTTTTTGTAAGCCAGTCTTACAGACGTTAGCAACTCCACAAAGGACTCGCCTGCTTCACTCAAAAGCGCGTAACCCCAGGAGGGTCCGGGCGCTTCCGAAGGGGGCAGATGGGGGCGGGGGTAATTGAATCCCGGGGCGGTGCCTACCCTATGGGAAACGCTCTGTGCAGGCATGCTCCCGAAGGCTGCATTGTTCTAATTTTTGGCATACATATTTGGGCTTCTCTGAGTGGTTTTATGTCGTCAACCTGGACTGCTCAGGATAGACAAAACCAAAGAAGCGTGATGGACTTCTGGCCTCCGGTGAATCTCAGCGCAGATTCCTGGCTGACTTCTCAGTAAGGCAAACACGGCACTCAGCACACGGAGTGGACAGTGGTTGCCTTCTGCATGGCTGTGTGGCGGACCCCCGAGCCGTGTGCTGGGCCCGTCGCTCCCTGCATAAAGATTCCTCGTTTTCTGGTTGTTATTCCTACACACATGAATAGCAGAGCGAGAAAAGCCATCGTCATCCTAGCTGGGGAGGAGCTAGGAAGAATGAAGTAGAAAAATAATTTTGCAGGGTCTGGCACTGTGGCACACTGGGTGAAGCCACTGCCTGTGACTCCAGAGTCTCTTATGAGCAGAGGTTCGAGTCCCAGCTGCTGCACTTCAGATGCACTTCCCTGCTAACACGCCAGTGAAAGGTGGGCCAAGTACTTGGGCCCCTGCCACCCACATGGGAGACTCGGATGAAGGTTGGGGTTCCTGGCTTTGTCCAGGTCCAGCCCGGACTGTTAAAGCCATTTGGGGAATGAACCAGTGGATGGAAGATCTCTCTCTCTCTGTCTTTGTCTCTATAAGTCTGCCTTTCAAATAAAATAAATTTGAAAAAAAGTGCATCGCTACACAGGCCCTCCTATCCACAGGCAGCCATCTGTGTGCCTCTGTGGCTGGTTCTGTCCTTGGCCTTGGCCTTCTGGGCACAAGCACACCGAGGATGGAGCAGCCCAGAGGCTCCTGTGACCCTGGACTCTCGTTCCAAAGAGGAAATGATCCGGGGACCCAGGCCACTCCACCTGTCACTGTAAAACTGGCTTACGTGGGAGAAGGCAGAGGCTGTGAAGAATTTCACTGTGGGGTCCCCAGACCACAGATGTGCACTGTGCCTAGGGCTCTGTCTGCAGTCCCCTCTTCTGAACCAAGCTGTCCCCAAGAGTCGTGACTCGGCCCACGTGTCTTAAATATAACCCCTGACTCACTGCAATGACTTCTTCACCACGCGGAGGAGTCCTCGCCCCTCGCCCCTCGCCCCTCACCCCTCACCCCTCGCCCCTCACCCCTCGCCCCTCGCCCCTCTGTCGGGCCTACACTTGTGTCACTGGAGGGAACCATGCTGACCCCAGGAAGGTGCCCCAGGGTCAGAGGTCAGGGTCTCGGGCAGCAACCCCAGGCGGGTTCTAGCCAGGAATGGGCGAGTGTCTCTTTGCTGTTCACACAGACAGGTCAGCAGCGTGGGAGTTTCAAGGCGGAATTGGGAAGATGGAGACTCCAGCCAGTGTTCCTCCTGGGGTCCAGGGAAGCAGGAGCCCGGAGGCCAGGGCCACCTGCTCTGCTCCAGGCATCGCCTTCCCCCCACAGCTCCGCTCACATGGCTTCTTCCTGGCACCGGAGCAGGGAGGAAGGGGGCGAGGGGCGGCACAGCACAGCTCCACTGCTGTGCTGGGCCGGGAGGTGTCTGCACGGCTGCCGAGCTACCCACAGGACAAGCCGGAGGGATTCGCACCTGGCAAGCAGAGCCTGTCCCCAGAGGGGCTCCCGGAAGCGATGGCCAGAGGTGGTCCTCCCACCTCCCGGACACAGAGCCACAGTGCTCTGCGCCGGCTCAGCGACCGTCCCGAGCGGACACACAGGGCAGGGTGCGTCTTGAGCACAGGTGCAGGTACCACGGGCCCTACACCCTGCCCACCTTGTCACAGCTTCTCAGCTCCCTCTCCTGCTGGGCGCCTAGAGGTCGTTTTCCATGAATCGTTCCTCCATGACTCGGTGTACCTAGTGAGTGAGCATCTATGTCTAACATGTGTCACAACATAGCATAAAAATAATAGAGAAAAGCTCCTGAACTTTTGGGTTTAGAGTGACACAGGGAGGCATGGAAATCCAAGATTAGAGCTCACAGAAGGCTTCACTGGACTCTGGCAAGAGAGACCCTCCCCAGCCGTGGAAGGGGTCCCCGCCCAGCCCCACTGCAGGCTAACAGTCCTGTGGGGCAGGCACCCTGCAGGGAGAAATTCCGTCTTCCCAAGACAAGCAGAAACCGGGAAGAATCAATTTACAGATGGTGGAGTGAGTGTCTCCATGGGCCGCAAGCAGGGGACGTGGAGTTTGCTTCCAGGTTCTGCGCACTCCGGCCATCGGTGCGTCCAAGGACAAGCCGCTCCTGGGCTGCTGGACAGGAGAGAAAAATGAAGCGTCTGGGGCAGGAGCGCTTGAGTGGCTGGGACAACTGCTGCAGATAAGGCAGCTTCCACGGAGGCACGCCCTCTGTAAAAATTGGGAGGCACGGGCTGAACCAGACATAACCCTGCATTGTCAGCGGCAGGCAGCGTGGGGTCCGGCTGATCACAGACGAGGAGCCTTTGAGTGTCGCCAGGACACACTGAGAAGGGAGGAGCTGACAGCTCCAATCACTCGCCAGGAGCCTTGCCTGATCCCGCTTTGAGTCCCCGAAACCTTGACGAGGAGGATGTTTTCAAATGGTCTTCTCGGCCTCTTGCTATAAAACTTCCCATATACCCACTGAATGCATTTGCAGAATCAGGCATTTGGTCTAGCGGTTAAGGTGCCCAGATTCCTGGGGCTGATGCTGTAGCGCAGCGGGTGAAGCCACCACCTGCAGCACCGGCATCCCATACGGGCACTGGTTCAAGTCCAGGCTGCTCCACTTCTGATCCAGCTCCCTGCTGATGCTCCTGGGAAAGCAATGGAGGCTGACACAGTGCTTGGGCCCCTGCACCTGCGTGGGAGACCTGGAAGAAGCTCCTGGCTCCTGGCTTTGGCCTGGCCAAGTTCTGGCCATTGTGTCCATCTGCAGAGTGAACCAGCGGATGGAAGACCTCTGCATTTTGTGAATGACAAGCCTGCAGGCTAGCCAGGGCAATCCACCTGGGCTGGTCCTGGCTGGGGCAGCTGGGATCCTCACTGCAGGTCAGCGGGTCAGTGGACACAGGCTGGGGGCGGGTGGAGACACACAGGCCTTCTGGGTGCCCTGTTTGAGGTCCGCACACTGGCACACCTACCCGTGGGTCCAGTGGCCAAGCCCCAGACTGAAATGCAGCGAAGCACAGAAGCGCATTCAACCATTCAGGGTCAGTTCAAGAGTGCTGATGTGTGGGGAGGTGAATAATTGGAGCCAAGGTTAAAATGTATGATGTTCACGTAAGAATGTTGAGCAGCTATTAAAAACAGGACACGTATGCAAAATAAAAAGGAGGTAACGATGTTGGCTTCAGAACTATCAGTTAAGCTACAAAATTCTTAGATTAGACCCAGACGTTCGTTGATAAGAGCTGGAGTTAATTATAAATAATAGCCTTGATTTTTTTGCCTGCAAAATCATACAATGTAGACCATAGAAGGCAAAGCAGGATGTGTAGCCCACAACTGGTACAGGTGAGTGGGCCCCAGTGTCCATGCTGGGGGCAGCGATGGTGCCAGTGAGTCCCCTAAGTAGAGAAGGCAGAGCCCAGGTGGGGCTCCTAACCTGCCTGACCGTCCTGTCCTGTCCCCGGGCTTCCCTGAGAGGGGCTCCCCCGCTGAAAGTCCTCTCAGGCACGGCCGGGCCTGGGGGTGTGGTGGTCAGAGGCAGCGGCCGTCTGGAGCCAGGCACCGCCCTTGTCAACTGAGGTAGATGGATGCAAATCCCGAAACCAAGCTTCACTGGGCTCAGCAAGCTGGGGTGATGGGGAGAGCCCCCCAGCTCGCAGGAGGCTGTAACAAAGGAGCAGTCATGGTTTAACGTCTCACGGTGAGGAACCCATGTCAGGGTGCACTCTTCCAGGGACCACAAGGAAGACCCGGCTCCAGAAATCTCCCAGCCTCCTGTGCTCACCGACACTGTGCTGTTCTGGGGTTGTGCACCTGTTGCCCCATCTTGTTCTGTGCGTTCACCTCGCGTTCTTCCTAGGAGTGTATCTTGGCCTGAATTTTTCTCTCTCTCTTTTTTAAAAGATTTATTTATTTATTTGAAATTCAAAGTTACAGAGAGAGACAAGAGGCAGAGACAGAGAGAGAGAGAGAGAGGGAGAGGGAGAGAGAGAGAGAGAGAGAGGTCTTCCATCTGCTGGTTCACTCCCCAACTGGCTGCAAAGGCAGGAGTTGTGCTGATCCGAAGCCAAGAGCCAGGAGTTTATTCCGGGTCTCCCAAGCAGGTGCAGGGGCCCAAGGACTTGGCCATCTTCTACTGCCTTCCCAGGCCACAGCAGAGAGCTGGAGTGGAAGTGGAGCAGCCAGGTCTCAAACCTGTGCCCAAATGGGATGCTGGCACTGCAGGGGGTGGCGTAATCCATTACGCCACCACACCAGTCCCATCCGAATTTCTCTTTTATGAGGCCCCATTGATGAAGGATTAGGACCTGCCTACTCCACTATGACCTCACCCTTTTTTTAAAGATTTTATTTATCTGAGAGGTAGAGTTACAGACAGAGAAAGGGAGAGACAGAGAGAAAGATCTTTCATTCACAGGTTCACTCCCTAAAGCAACAGCCAGAGCTGAGCTGATCCAAAGCCAGGAGTCATGAGTTTCTTCCGGGTCTCCCACGTGGGCCAGAGGCCCAAGCACTGCCCCTGACCGCATCTCAACCCATTATATGTCCTTATTTCCACACGCAGGCGCACACTGACGTACTGGGTCAGACTTCAACAGGTGCATCTGGGGAGGTCAAGGTTAGACCCCTAACTGGAGCCTGTTCTGGCAGCTGAGTGGAGAGAAGCAGCTTGTCTCTACCGCACCCAACCCTGAACAGAGGTTGGCTGGGTCAGAGATGATGAGGCTGGAGAGGGCCCTTTCTGAGCCTGCCGTGTCCACTTACAACCTCTCCCCTCGGGCCCTGACAGCAGGTGAGCGATATCTGGGGTCATGTATTAATTATTGACTTACGTGAACCAAAAAGTTGAGTTATACATGCACAGTTCAGTTTCTGAAAGACAGAACACATCTTTCTTTGAATGCTCTCATGACACATCTACAAAAACCACTCTGTAATGAGGGCCTGCAGAAAATCCTGTGAATTCCACAAAGCAGAAACTTCACAGGCCATTGCTTTCGCCTCATCGCAATAAAAGTATAATTCATTTTCAACGGATTTGCTACTCATCAGAGAGCTTAAACCAAGCTTCCAAAATATCTATTAGGTCAACTAAAAATGTTCAAAGAGCATTCCTGGTGAACAGACCACGGGAATGCTTAGGAAAATAAAGGGATTGTTTACACAAATGGTGGGCACGCAGGTGGCGTGGCGTCTGGTTGTGGAGCGAGAGGCAAAACGCACGAGGTTTCAGCCTGTAAGGTGAACCCTGGTGCTGCATTGAAGACAACGTCACATGTGAACCGGAGAACTTGACACGCTCCCTGGCCTCCATTTTCCTGCAGCTGGACTTACTGAGGGTCTTCCCAGTGTCCAGGCTCCCAAGGCTTGATTCAGACCTCACCTGGCGGAAGCAGGTCGAACACCCTGCAATTAGGCTTGCTTTGGTGGCCAGCAGCACTGTCCCTACAGTTAGATAGGACATCTCTGCCAGCTGACTGAGCGCTCCATCGCTTCAAGGGCTGTGCACAACCAGGGAAGGTATGACGGGCGCGTGGAGCCTCGTGTCTGGCCAAGAGAACTAACGAAGTTGCTGTCTCCGGGCAGAGAGGCAGAGGGGCTCTGGAAGGGGTCTGGCTCTGAACTTGAGCAAGCGGCTGGTCCTTCCAAAGGGTGAATTAGGACACTCAGAGCACACGTGGACTTGGAAGTCAGACTGCATTACAGAATGAAAGTCATGAAAACGATACCTGTGTCGGATAAATGAAGCATTTCTATGAAAATATCCACCAAAGTTCAAAACCCCCTGTGCTGTGTTCCCTGTCGACATTCTCAGAGGGAAACACGGACTCGCTTCCCCTCGCCCTTATCCAATGTTCGAGTTATTAAGCTGCGGACACGGATCACCTTACAGCTGATCAAAGGTCCCGCGAAGCCGCACAAAGAAACTACACACGGTGCGCGGCTGGCAGCTCTGAGGGGACGTGGAGGCAGCAAGCGGAAAAACATCCTCCTGGGACAAGATTCCGCCTCTAGAGCTCAGCACGCCCCGGGAGCCCGGCTCCTGGGGCTGCACGGCCTCTCTCCTGGCCGGCGCTTGGAGAAAGCCAGCAGGGGCGTCACCGTTCTCAAGACGAGGGGCGACAAGGACAACGCCTGCCTGGAGTTACTCTGGGGGGGGGGGGGGCAGGGAGGGCTTGCGAAGGTGCTTGGGAACGACACAAAAGATAAAGCGGCACTACAAACAGACGCAGCATGAGCTAGTGTGCATTTATAACGTGCTAAGTACTAACACATGAGAGAAATATGAAGGCGCGCATTTATTAGGAATAAATAAAAAAGCAACAAGCTGGGCGCTCAGAATCCAGGACAAGCAACTCCACACCACTCCACCACACACAACGCAAACACAGGACAGAGCTCCATCGCTGCGCTGCGCACCATGCTGATCCAATGGCAGGAGCCAGGTGCTTCTCCTGGTCTCCCATGGGGTGCAGGGCCCAAGCACTTGGGCCATCCTCCACTGCACTCCTGGGCCACAGCAGAGAGCTGGCCTGGAAGAGGAGCAACTGGGATAGAATTCGGTGCTCTGACCAGGACTAGAACCCGGTGTGCCGGCACCGCAGGCAGAGGATTAGCCTGTTGAGCCACGGCACCGGCAGTCTGTAAAATAATTCTACCAGGGTCTCTGTCAGTCGCATGTTCAGTGACGACGTACTGGATGCACTGGGCTACACGTGGTGCGTTACTAGACTTAACTTCGCCCACTTATTTGTGCTTTCTTAGGCGGCCACAAGAAAACTTATAATGACGTGTGTGGATCCTATTTGCAGCTCTTCTGACCTGGAACACTGATCCTTTAGAAGGGAAACTGCCTTTGGGGGCTTAGCTTCTGGGATGGAGGCTTGAGTTACAAAAACTGGAGAGAGAGTTTATTTGCTGCTATTTCATGGAACTGTTTAATCCTCACTCACCTCAACGTAGACACTCCAGAACACTGAGTCAGTAAACTGGATACCTCTGCTGTCCCCCCAGGACTGAGCCTGGCTGTTGGCGGGACCCACTTGATGTTGCTGTTCACTGAGGTCAGATCCCTGTTCCTTCCTGGATGCCCAGGAGGGAGAGGAAGGGGTGCACGAGGAAGGCCCGCCTCTGCCTGCCCCTCCCTTCGTGGAGAGGGCTCCCTGGGGACTGGGGGTCAGGCCTTCTTCCTCTTCACCCTCTGGGCTATACAGGGCTGGTGGGCCAGCCCCAGGTGGACTCAGATAGAGGCCCCTATGGCTTCCACTATGCATGACTTCGTCCACGGCCTCTCTCACAAACACAGGTCATGTCTTTGAGCCTGGAGAGGAATGGGCAGGTGTTTGGCACGCCCTGTTGGGAGTCAGCTGTTCAGGGGTGAGCAGCACTTTGGGAAGCATGTCCCCAGTTCTGCCGGGCCTGCACGTACGTGTGGGATGGTGGCCCCCACTGCAGTGGCAGGAGCGACCCCATGTTCCTTCTGCTGAGGGGAAAGCAAACAGCATCGGTCAAAGCAGAGGAGACCCCACCAGCCGAGCAGGCGTGCAGTGGGCAGGAATCCAAGCACTGGGGACCCGTGGGCTCCTGCCCCCGGGAGGACCCAGGATGACCTCTGCGCTGGGACTGAGAGGAGAGACGGACGCTAGCAGGGGGACAGCTGCCTGGCCACTCCCTTGGCAAACCAGGACACATGCTCTGAAGGCCCAGAGTGTTTTTGGATGCTGTGTGGGAAATTTCTGGGGCTGCTTTTGTTTTTTTTCTTTTTTGTGATGCAAACAAGACAAATGGCACCTTGGGGAAGGCCTTGGCCCTCACCATCCCCGGTGTGTGGAGCCTGGCCCAAGGCTGCGCGCAAGCTGCTTAAGTGAGAGTGCCTGTCAGCCAGAGCGGAGGAGCCCAGGACAGTGACATCAGCGTGGACCTCACACGTGAAGCATCCACCTCGCAAGGCACCGGCTGCAGCTCCGCCTTCCAGGTCACCATTAGGAGCGCTGAATGTGTGCTCTGTTTATCCTCCGGATGCTTTTTGTCCTATTGAAGCTTCCCCATTGTTGACACTCAAAGTTTCAGTTACAAACCAGGGTGCATTTTAGCAGACACAGAGACCCTGTGACCATTTGTAACAATTAGTCCTGTAGCTTAAGGACTGCTGGCAAAGTAACTGCTCCTCTAAAACAAATTAGAGTTAGGAGGTCAAGTCCAGGGACGTTTCCCGAGCTCTTCGCCTGCAGGCACAGCCCACGGTTGAGTAATGAAGACATTTGCAGCCTCTGAGACGTGACTTCACTGGCACAGGGAGGCTGTGGCCCTGGCATGGCACAGAGCACACGCTGTCACACAGTGAGGAGCTCGTACACAGACACATGGCACATTTGCACACACTGGCATGTACCCCACTAGCACACTCACACACACATGCGTGCAAGTGCTGGCATGCACACATACTAACACACACATGTGCAGGCATGCCTGCACACACTAACATATTCACACATACATGTGCTGACATGCCCACACACACTAACACACTCACACACATGTGCTGACATGCCCATTTACACTCATATATACACATGTTCTGGCATGCCCACACACACTCACACACTCACACACATGTGCTGACATGCCCCCACACACATACATGAGCTGGCATGCCCACACACTAACACACTCACACACATGTGCTGACTTGCCCCCACACACTAACACACTCATACACATGTGCTGACATGCCCACATGCACTCACACATATATGAGCTGGCATGCCAGCACATACTAACACACTCACATATGAATGTGCTGGCATGCACACACACATGTGTTGACATGCCCACACACACATGTACTGACATGCCCACACACTCACACACACGCATGTGCTGGCATGCCCACACACACTCATATATACACATGTGCTGGCATGCCCACACACACACACACACACTCACACACATTTGCTGACATGCCCCCCAAACTCACACACATGTGCTGGCATGCCCACATACACTCACACACATGTGCTGACATGCCCCCACATGCACTCGCACACACATGCTCACACTCTAGCACACTGTAGTTACTAGCCACCACAGAGCAGGGCTGGTGTGGGCAGTGTTATGGGATCTGTGACCACAGTCTCAGGACTCAAATTTTGATAAACTGAGCAAATGTGACAGCTGCGGGTTGGTTGTGACTTAGAGAATTGCTTACATTCCAGATCCCAGTGGGAATTCCTACAGTATGGTGCTGAAGGCTTCTAAGCTAGGAGGCATCAAAACACCCATGGGCCAAGAAGGACATCAAATTATCTTTTTTATGATTTATTCATTTATCTGAGAGGCAGAGTTATAGAAAAAGAGAGGGAGAGGCTGGCGCCAGGGCTCACTAAGCTAATCCTCCACCTGCGGCGCCGGCATCCCGAGTTCTAGTCCTGATGGCAGCACCAGGTACTAGTCCCGGTTGCCCCTCTTCCAGGCCAGCCCTCTGCTGTGCCCCGGGAGTGCAGTGGAGGATGGCCCAAGTGCTTGGGCCCTGCACCCCATGGGAGACCAGGAGAAACATCGGGCTCCTGGCTCCGGATCACGCAGCGCTGGCCATAGCTGCTATTTAGGGGGTGAACCAATGGAAGGAAGACCTTTCTCTCTGTCTCTCTCTCTGTCAGGACTCTTAAATAGTATCTGAATTTTGCTTTTCCTAAAATCCTGATTTTGGGATTTTTTTTTCCTGCAATAAAGTTAGCCATGAGGATAAAAGAAGATAAAATATGTGTAACTTCTGTGAAGTCTAAAATGATGGATGCAGTGAAGTGAGTGGGAGTTGGATTATGAAGTCCTCAAAGACAAGCCCATTTGGGGGCAGGCATTTGCTACAACGGTTAAGACATCCCTTGGGATGCTGGCTATCCCATATCAAAGTGCATGGTTCAAGTCCCGCCTCCTCTGCTTCTGATCCAGCTTCCTAATGAGGCACCCAGTGAGAGGCAGCAGTGACTGGGCAAGCAGGTGGCTTCCTGACATCCTAGTCGGACGCTTGGATTGAAAGCCAGGCTCCCGGCTTTGGCCTGACCCAACCGTAGCTGCTGCAGACATGTGGGCGGTGAACCAGTCTGTGCACTCTCTCTTTCTCTCTCTCTCTCTCTCTCTCTCTCTCTCTCTCTCTCTCTCTTCCAAATAAAGCCAAAGCACCAAATAAGGATTTACAAGAGAGAAGCCCATTCACCTTTCGTCTCCCATGCAGACTGGCCCTCACTGCCCCCACCTTCAACCTCCGCCACAGAGCAGGTGATGAGCGAATCTTATCGCCTGAGCCCGCCGCACAGACTGAAATTCAGGATGCC
Organism: Sylvilagus floridanus; assembly: GCA_949820135.1. Classification (NCBI taxonomy): domain Eukaryota; kingdom Metazoa; phylum Chordata; class Mammalia; order Lagomorpha; family Leporidae; genus Sylvilagus; species Sylvilagus floridanus. The sequence continues at coordinate 99,101,404 of OX463246.1, read as the reverse complement.
ACACCAGGGCAGGTGCTGCTCCTAAGGGACAGCATTGCTTCCTGCCCTGGCTGACATCCTTTACTTCCCTCGGCCCTGCTGGACTGCAGATCTTTCTCTAACCAATGTTTTCCCAAGGACTGCGGTGCTCACTGAAGAACTCGAAAATGCAGCTGAGGCAAACCACACTCAAGACAAACTACACACTGTGCACTAGGAGAAACTGAGGACAGCAAGGGTGACTTGGATCTACAAACAGAAAGATGCAACTGGCAAACACACAGAGAAGAAAGCAAGCAAGGAGTGAGACACCGTGCAGAACAAGACAGACTGACCGGAAAGAGCCATTGAGAAGGACAGGAGGCCTAGCACACAGCCAAGGATGTGCAACAGGGAGCAGTGGAGAGGGGCAGGCAGGCATGGCTGGACGCCGGCTCCTGACTCCAACTTCCAAGTCATAGACTCTTGAAGGCAGTGGCAAGTGCCTTCAAGTGACTACTTCAGTTCCCGCTGACCACATGGGCAACTTGGGTTGACTTCCGGTTCCTTGTCCCTGCCATCGTGGGCCTTTGGGGAGCAAGTCAGCACATGGGGGCTGTGTGTGTGTGTGTCTGTGTTTGCCTCTTTCTCCTTGTCTCTGTGCCATCCAATCAATCGATCTATGCCAGTAGTGAAAGAAACGGTCTTCATGAGAGTTGGAGTGGGCGTGGCATCTGCAGGTGATGAGGCCGTGTAGGGTTCTGTATTGCTGAGAAAAACCCACAAGGTCAAACCAGTGCAGAACTGCAAAGTAGCTATCAAGATACAGTGAGAGTGCCCTGTGACTCCAGTGTCTCCCAGCCCTGGAGCTACCTTCTATCTGAAATAGAAGTATGTATCAGTATAAAGAGACCCATTTCTGCGTTCCTCGGAACAACCTGGAAGGAAAAAATGACTGTTGACCCAAAAGAGATTAAAGAACTTGGAGTGCACCTACACTGCAGGTGACCGCTTGGCGAGCATTAAAAGAGAGAAAGAGGAGCTGCTGTGGGGGTAGAAGGGTGAGCTGCAGCTTGCAAAGCTGCACCCACACCAGAGCCGACTCCAGTCGTAGCGGCCCCACTTCCAACCCCGCAGCCTGCTGACGTGCCCAGCAAGGCTTCAGATGACGCCCAAGCCCTGGGGGAAACCCGGATGGGTGTCTGGGCTCCTGCTTTCCATTGTGGCCATTTAGGGAATAAACCAACGGACAGAAGAGCTCTCTTTCTGTCATTCTGCCTTTCAAATAAATAAATCATTATAAGAAAGAAAAGAAAAAAGAAATATGTCTCCAGGCAAGGCAAGGGATTTGCTAATCCTATTAAGTCTTTTCAAAAAGCAAGTTGAAGGCAAACAATGAGCGATGAGCATGTGTTCCGTGTCCTGGACTTGTTGCATGCCCAGGGCTGCCCCGTGTGATGTCCACGTTCTCAGCCACAGGCCTGAGGCCGTCTTGTCTGTAACAGGAAAGCAGCTACACAACACAGCTGTCCTTTTGAGGTCCCTGCCCCTCGTCGATTCTGAAAATGTCTTGTTGGCATTTTCCCTGCAAGTACCCAAGGCTTAAAAAAACGTGCGCATCAGAACCTTCTGGGACAAGAACACACACTCAAGCCATTACGACATCATTGTTATTTTTTACCTACAACCCCTGCCACTCACTGCATTCCAGAGAGCAATTTTGTTAACCCTTTTGGTCTCCAAACGATTTGCATGTTGCGTTTAATGTTTTCTAATGGTAATTATCAACAGTAATGAGCACTGCAATTATGCGTGAAATTCGATTTTTGAAACCTTCTGCCTCTTGTTAATAACAAATCCTCCAGCAGGACTCCTCCGAGGCCCGCTCCAGACACATCTTCTTTGATAACTTTCCAAGGTGCCGTGGTAGGGACCGGAGCTCTTAACCGAAGGCTTCCTACACGAGTGTAGACGGCCACAACACATTGCGGCCAAGCAGATTCTTTCCAAAGGAGAAAGGGCCCTGACACGGAAGCGGTGAGAACAGGGGCCCTTGGCGGGGGCCACCCAGGGGAGCAACCCGAAGGCCCCGTGTTAATCAAGCAGAGCTCCGAGCTGCAGCACCTGCCATTACTGGTTCAGGTCATGGCTACCCAGCCGGGCGGGATTTTTCCTTCCATTGTTTTCAGAGAGCTGGGTTTCTCCTACAGAGGGACTTCCCCACGCGTGAGGGAAATGGAATGAAAGGCAAGGTGCGTATTCGATGAGGTCGTTAAAGACCAAATCTACCCACTTCTGCCCCCCTCCCCCCACCTCGTGGTTTCTCTGCAGAGCTGAGACCCTCGCCCAGGCAGCAGGGGGTGGGGGGCTCACTCTGCTACCAGGTGCACAGCCCCGGTGGGGTCAGGCAACTCACCACAAGGAAAATAGGTTCGGGGTCTTGGGCAAGATTTTTAACCTTAGGAATGCCCCTTTCTGCTTTCTCTTTCGCCAGTTACAACATATTTTTAATGACTCCCCTTCGCAAGTAAGTTGGCGGGAGATTAAATAACCCGCAGGGATTTTCTCATTTTCAGGCAGGAAGCGGGGAGGGGGTTGGAGCGCCCTCTGGGAGCCGGGCTGACCTTGGCTTCGAAGCCAGGAGGGACCCTTCACCACAGGTGGAAGCCAGCAGCCCCTCCCCCTCCTGTGCCCTGGCTTTGCATCTTCACGCAGCCCTGGACGGCCACACCACCAGATGCTGGCAACAAGCCTGGCAAAGCTAGCCACTCAGGTCCTCAGCCACTAGCGCCATCTCAGGTAGAAACGATAACGTGTCGTTTCCATCTCAAAACCAGCGCGCGTCGGGGGAGCATGGGTTCTGGAGAGACACATGCGCCGTGCGGTTGCTGGGACAAGACACCGGGATTCTGCACGCTTCTCTCAGCTGAAGGGGAGGATACAGACGCCGCTCTCTCCCAGGTTTCTGTGAAGACCAAGGGGCTTTTGCACCCCTGCCCCAGGGCCAGGCTCCCTGTGGCTCCAGCTGATGCAGGGACTGGGCAGAGGATGGACCCTGCCCCAGTCCTCGGCGAGAGACGGACAGTGCCCCGCTTCCGGAGACATGGTGACCTCGGCCCCCGTGTCCAAGGACCAGGTGAGCAGGTGCCGAAGATGTTTCTTGCGGAACACGTGGAGCCTGGTCGGGGAGACAGGCTGGGACCTGCGGGGTCTCTCACGAGCTCCCAGAGGGGCCTGGGTGCCCCTGCCTCGGGGGTCACATCTCGCAGAGTCCCCTTCTAGAAGAATCTCCGAATCCAACCTCTAGGACATCAGCAGCTCAGTCTGAGTCCAACACCCACCCCCAGGGACCCCACTGGAAGCAGAGAACACCCCAGTCCACCCACCTGGGACTCACCGAGGGACACCTGCCTCTCTCTCTCTCTCTCTCTCTCTCTCTCTCTCTCTCTCGGCACACATTGACCCTGACTCAGGTGAAGTCACCTTTCTCTGTCCACATCTACAAGGGGACAAAGACAGCAGCGCCACTCTTCGGCCAGGATTGAGTTTACCCTGGTGGAAGCCCTCGGGGAGGTGAGACGCAGTACAGCACCTTCCTAACCACGCTGCCGAACAAGCGGCCCACCCTCAGCCGGCGTGGCCTGGGACCTGTGCAGGAAGCTGCAGGCTCTCCCCAGTGGCCGCTACTGGGCTGCCTGGCCTTGGCCCTGGCTTCTCTGTGGTAGCTCAAAGGGGGAGGAATTACACCAACGCAAATCTTAATTTCCTTTCTCAGAGTGCAGCTTCTGTAAAACGTTTACTAAGGGGCAGGGGTGGCGCATACCAGTTCCCAGCGTTTGGTTTCCGGCTCAGCCTTGAGCCCAGCTTCCTGCTAGTGAGCACCCTGGGAGGCAACAGGCGGTCATCAAGGGGCTAGGTTCTTCCCATCCACGTGAGAGATCTGCGTTGCGTTCCTGGATGCTGACTCTGGTCCCGGCCAGCAAAAGCATGAACCAGCACATGGGAGCCCTCTCTCTGTGTCTCCATCTCTCTCTCTCTGCATTTCTCTGTCCCCAGAAGAGAAAAATTGTAATGCTTGCTAACATTGTATCTTTATCAGGAATTTTTCTTCATTATCAGCACTTTTTCTCCTATAAATGTGTCTTTTAAAAATTGGTAGGCATCACCTATATTTGTGGGGTACACAGTGGTAGTTATGGCCAAGTGAACACAGCGTAACTTCGTGCTGTGTTTCACATGTGTTCAGGGCGTTCCTTGCTAAAGGCTCCCAGAGATAAAGCACGCTGGGAAAGTGAGGTCAGACGGGCCATGTGGCCTGTCAGCTTTGAAGAGCGCATTTGGAGCTGACCAGTTGCCAAACACGTGCCTTTGATGTCTTGGCTGTTGGAAGACAGCAGGTCTCTGAACTCCATAACTGCCTGACTTCCGAACAGGGCCCATCAGATACCACGTACGGCCTCTGTGGCTGACCAACTTGAAGACCCCGCCATGGCTCTGGGATGGTTCTCAACCCACAGGATCACAAATGGCCGTCCTGGGCTCCCACAAAGGCAGCACTGTCCCCCAGATTACCAAAAGGGCGCTTGAGGCAGCAAAGCCACAGGACTGGTGGGCAGTGGGGACACCGTGCCCAGGCGGCAGGGTGGGTGTGCCGAGTCTCCTCTGTAGGAGCGGCTGGCACTCCTCACTGCCCCTGCAGGTGCCACGTCTGCCTCCATCCTTGCTGCTGCACGAAGGGATCTGGATGCTCCTGGCAACCTCGTAAACGGGAATTCGGGGATCGGGTCCACAATCCTTGCTCCATTAGGAACGAATGCAGGCAGTCATGTCTTCAGTCACTGCATCAGATGGAGAAAGGGAGGGGCCGCCAAATGAAAACGTTTACCATCCGGGGAGCAAGTCAAGGTTTGCCAGTGACCTGCTTAGTCGTTTAACGGAAACGTTTTCCAAAATCCATTTGCCCAGTGTCCCAGGCCAGCACAAGCGGATTAAGAAGACAGAAAGCCGACTGGGATGAACTCATCAGACCCTCCTCGCACGTAGCTGGCCTCATGGCACACGTGGGGTCGGGGTTTGCAAGACGGGGCCAATTTTTTTTGCCTCGAGAAAGGCGCAGAGGTTGCACAGCTCAGGCTGGATTCCGGCGCTGTTAGCTCCCATGTGTCTAATTTGTACAACTCCATGTCCAATAAATAAAACATTCAAAAATATTTGGCAGAAAGTGTGGCCTTCTCCGTATTGATTTATATCAAAGCCATCCAAAACTTTTCACGCTTGACCTTTTCTTCTTTAAAGACAAAACAGTCTCCCAGAGCGACAACATTAAAATGTTAGGCCGTGGAAAACCCGCCGGGCAGGCAGGTGTCAGCCGGACAGAACGCATGGCGGCCGGCGTGCCCCGGAAGCAGTCGCGCCAGTCTCCCTGACCCCGCGGCCACTTCCGGTTCCGGAATCGCTGCCGACATGGCCGCCGCCTCCTGCCGCTGGCCCGCGGGGAGGCGCTCCAGGGCTTCGGCGCTCAGTTTCGTCGTCACTGCAACGGCTTTGCCAACCGGAAGACGAAAGGCCGCCGCGCTGCGGGATCAGCCGTGACGGCTGCCGTGACGTTAGAGCGATGCCGTGCGATGTCCACACTTACCGCGGGTTGTTTGAGCACGACACGTGTCCGGGATATCTAAGTCAGGAGGAAGAAGATGTAAGGGGGAGCCAAGCTGGGACACGAAGTGTGCAGGAGGCGAGGTAGCCACCGAGGTCATGACACGCGAATGCAGGATTTGGCCAAGAGTCACTGTGATCGCGAGACGCGCGTGGTGAGGAAAATACAGACGCGCAAAGGAGGACGAGCCCAGGGTTCCTGTGTTGGGGGCGGGGGTCAGGCTCCAGCGTGGCTCAGCAGAGCGTGTGCGGAACACGACCCCAGCCCCGTGACTGGGACCCTGCAAGCCAAGGAGCGCCCACGGGGCGTGCCTGCTGCGTGCCTGCTGTTAGGGAGGACATCAACGTACGTGCCCCGTGTGATTCACACACACACACGCACACGGGGCCTCAGTTTATGGAAACTGGCAAGGAATTGTGAAAGTCGGGCCTCACAATGATCTTTGCAGCAATCAGGAGACCCGAAATGAAAATTCTGAACCGTACAACAGGCATCCAAAGGCCCTTTCAGAGGCAAATTAGAATTTTATGAATGAGATGCAAGGACATTGTCGTGGAGACAACAAAAGAAGGGACTGATGACCCTGCACCTGCCGGCCCATGGCCAAAACACAGAACCTGCAGCTGAGAGTCACGTCGTAGAAGCAACTGATTTATTATCCGTCCCTGGGTCCCAGAGGAACCCCCTGTGGTTGTGATGGAGAAAGAACAGATCTCCTAAAAATGTGCCAAGATGCACTGTGTATGTAGAAAGGAAAAAAAGTACAGAATTGCATGAAAATTCGCTGCAACCTGTGTGGAAGCCACCGTTCCAGAGGACCTGTCTAGAGATAAAAGGAGAGCGGGGGAAACCACATGGCAGCTGAGGAATCTTAACAGGCTGTGGCTGCCAGAGAGAAGGGATGAGCTGTGCACATTTGGGGTGCAGATCGTGGGAACGGCATAGTGAAGCAACACCGTTCTGAGGGGAGATTCCAATTTCAAGGCATCGGCTGGGAGTCTCATTCTGCTAAAATACTGTGTCTGATAAATTTCAAACCTGCTCTGCTGACAATCTCATCTCCCAGAAAGTACAGAGAGAATCAAAGGCAACTGAGTAATGAATGCTGAGCCATTGGAGCTGGCCATTGGCCGAAGGAAAAAACACAGAAATCGGGTTGGGCAGTCAGCAGAGAAGTGACTGGCATCTAGGGAAGACGGGCGGCAGGACAGGGAGAGTCCTGCTGAGCATGCCAAGGGTGACTCTGAAAATTTCAGAGGACAAATAGAGCACGATTCTTTTCTAGAAAGATTTATTTGTTTGTTTGTTTGAAAGGCAGGGTTATAGAGAGAGGAGGAGAGACAGAGAGGTTGATCTTCCATCTGCTGGTTCAGTTCCCAGATGGCCACAAGCCAGGAGTCCAGGAGCTTCTTCCAGGTCTCCCACATGGGTCAGGAGCCCAAGTACTTGGGCCATCTTCTGCTGCTTTCCCAGGTCATTAGCAGGGGCTGGGTGAGGAGTGGAGCAGCCAGGACTCAAACCGGCACCCATATTGGACGCCGGCTTCGCAAACTGTGGCTTAACTCGGTGTGCCACAGCATGGGTTGCATCTGGGAGATGCCAAAGTGACAGCACACACTCACTGGAGTGGCTGAGATGAGGAGGAGGACGGCTGAGGGGCTGCAGCAGCGGCAAGGCCCACGCTGCTGGGAGGAGCATGCAGAGGCACAGCCACGGTGCAAAGCACTTGGCAGCTTTGTGCTCAGGTGCACACGCAGTTATCCCATGACACCACAATTCTTCGACATTTACTCAAGAAAGGTGAAAACATGCCCACAGAAGATGTAGACAGGAAGGGTTGTGGCAGCCTGATTCCTAAGAACACAGCAGTGGAAATGCACAGTATAGTCGTGAACAGGAAAATGGGTAGAATCTTCAAACAAAGGACTACTGCTCAGTGCTGAGAAGGAAGGACCACCTGGTGCCTGCAGTGGCCTCATCACCGGTAGCTGAGTGGAATGGTAGGCGGGGGAGCAAGCTTTGCACCAGAGAGTATCTACTGAATGGTTCCATTTCCATAAATTTCAAAGTCAGAAAAGCACAATCACTGGTTAAAAACTAACCCAGAGTAAAACAAAACACGACAGAACCGAGGTTGTCCCGGAGGGTGGGGGCAGGGGGAGACTTAGCTAGGAAGGGCCCCAAGGAACCCTCTGTGGTTGTGAGGTTGTGGAATATTCTGCGTCTTTGGGGGAGCTTAGGTTACACACATGAAAGGCATTTGGCGAAACCCAGTGTGTACACACTTCAGAGTTTTGCGTGTCTTTGTGTTGCAATTTTATATCTGAACAAAATTGTACAAACAGTGAATTCTGCAATTTAATATGCAATGTGTCAGATTAAAATTGATGTATGCATGGATGGATGAATGGATACATGGGTGGATGGATACATGGGTGGGTGGGTGGATAGACGGATGGATGCATGGGTGGGTGAATGGATGCATGGATGGATGGATGCATGGGTGAATGGGTGGATGCATGTGTGGATAGATGGGTGGACAGTTCAATGCATGGTTGGATAGATGTGTGAATGGATACATGGATGGATGATGGATGTGTGTAAAATAAACATAGTGAAGTGTTATTCTTAGAATACATGTGATGAGAATATCGATATAAAAGTTCAATTTAGCTGTGTGTTTGAAATTACAATAAAATGGGAATTGAAGCTTGATATAGAATAAAGTTTAGAGAAAGTCCAGGGTGTTTTATGCTTGACAAAGTTTCTAAGCTAAACATATAATATTACAATGAACTGAGAGTTTTTAGATGAGTCACTGGTTAAGATTAAGAAACTGGGGATTCAAATACAGTTTTAGTTGTGAAGCAGAGTAGAAAGCCGTAGACTGTTTAAACCGGCGTATATCCTCAGCAGAGATTCTGTATGGCTCAGTTTTGCCTTCACTAGCAACTGTTTGAGAATTCTTGGGAATCCACAATTTTTTAACTTGGGATATTTCTTGCCTGACACGTCCCTGCTGTGTCCGCGAGGGTATGCGTTTCACTCACTAATTTTTTATTCCTTAATCACGCTTTCCTTGCCCTGTATGTGTCAGCCAATGTGGAAAACTCTAGAGGCTGACAGGAGAGCAGGAAAGACAGCCCCTCGCCCCCCAGGAGCAGCAGTCGAGTGGAAGTGAGCGGAATGAGGGGGCAGACACCGTGGTCCCTGGGAATGTAGTGTACTGGCTCTGGGTGCACTGTCCCACGGCGGACTGCTGTGCACCACGGGACGCAGACGGAGGCTCCTGGGCTTGATCCCATGCGGGAACAATGACACCCCCAGGAGTCTGTTTTCTAATTCAGTCTGCAGTGACCCCCATGAGTTTATGGCAGGGGGCACAGCCCTGAGCAGGAATCCACCAGCACCCCCACGGGATGGAAGGATGAGCTGGAGGCTGGCAAGGAGGAAGCATTGGGGCAGGTGTGGTCGGCTCGAATTCGGATGCCTGGAGCCCTGGCCAGAGCCTGCAGGTAGGTTCCGGAGCTCAGCAACGTGGCAGGTGCGTTGTGACTCGGGGTTTGGCTGATTGACTATGGGCTTTAACAGATGGAACCCAGCACTGCGCGGGTTGGGTCTGGCCTGCCTGGGGTCCCAGGTGGGAAACGCACGTCCGCTTGTCAAGGCCACCTGCTGAGGTTCCTTCTGCTGTTGCATTGTGGCACCGTTGGCTGTTCCTGCTGCTGGGAGAAGCATGAGACCATTCACAGTGTAGTTTGGGCCGTAAGGGCTGTGTGTGCGCGTTTCGGTAACAGGAATACTTACTGCCAGCCAACTCTGTTGCTTGTTACTCTTGGAGTGTAGTCTGTTGACAAGGGAGAGCCCGTCCCTCCCTAGGGGCAGCACACGGGCACTGCCATCGAGTGGCAGCAGATCTGTTCCTAGGCTCCTTCCAGACCCCTCCGGACCACGCCCTGCCCTCAGCACACACACCCCCTACCCAGGAGGCCCAGAGCGGGGAGATGAGCCGTGTCTGTTAAGTTTGACTTTAAAATACCCCGCAAATAAAACAATACAGCCATGAGCTTGGTATCTTGGTTCTGAAGTGCAGAGATGAGCAGGCCTAGTGAGATAACTGCTGTAAGATCTTTCACTGAAAATGGCAGGTAGAGAAGTGATGATGGAGACGGATGGCCGGAAGGCGCAGCTTTAGCTCAGCGAGCGATCGTCACCCGCTTCCCAGGAAGGCGGCGGCAGCAGGAACGCGGGCCCGGAGCCTGGCGAGGGGCTGTGTCCCTCGGAGCTCTGCTCCCCAGTCCCTAACAGTGCCCCCAGGAGTTGGCGACAAGGAGCACCGTCCCCACGCAGAGGCCCTTCCCGTGGACTGGATCTGAGTGGGTCAGCACAGTGTAGACAGCGGTGGATTTGCCCAGTGAAGACCCCACGTTCAGTGTCACATTGCTGTGTCGGGGGTGGGGGAGGTCCTTGACTGTGACGTTGTGTTTTCTTTCTCGCAGGACAGAAATAAGCTTTAGGTCGTTAACTGAAGAACGTCCTTGTGCCGTTATCTCAGAGTCGAGGGGGTTGATGTGATCTAACAGGGGCTTGTGCCCGCACACCTGGGCTCCGGGCTCTCACCTTTGCTCGCTCTTCCCTGCTGTCGGAGTTGTCTTCCTTCTAGACATCAACACTTTTTTTTGACTCTGGGGTTTTTATCAAAATATTTCCTTTGTCACATTCTGTGTCTCTCCCCAGTGTGTATTTGTGTTATTATTTTCATGTTCATGTGTGTGTGTGTGTGTGTGTGTGTGTGTGTGTGTTCACAGCACCGACTCTGTTATTCATGCTGAAAACGAGCAAGCAGCTCCCCTCCCACGGCGGCCTGCGGCTCCGTTACACTGGGGAGATAAACTGTGCGTGGATGCGTGCACACGCTCACCCGGGAACATCCACGCAAGCCACACACGCTGAACCTGAGCTTCAAATTCAGCTTTTCCTCCTGTTTTAAAAAAGCATCACTCAAAGGAATGACTCAGCAGGCTTGCTGGGGTTCCGAGTATTCCGGGAAGCGCTCTCAGGGGCCTCACATCAGCCGCCAGGATTTCTGAAGAAGTGCGCCAAGCCTCTGGGGTCAGCTGCCAGGAGAAAGATGAGCAAATACACAGTCGGGGGAGGGGGCGTGCTTGGTGGCCCACGGAGAGGGCCAGGAGCGAAGTGGCAGGGCCACTCGGCTGTCCCTGGGCACCTCCTGCTCCACAGGTGCTCCAGGTGCCTCCAGGGCTTTGTGGGACCCCCGGCCGGCTGCTTCATCCCTGCAGCTTGACGGGAGCCCTCCTCGGGGTGGGGCCCTGCTCCCCTCTCCAGCACCACACTTTCCAGTTTCCTTAGCGGCATCCAAGGTGAGGTCTAGAAAGATTCATGCATGCGGCTTGCTAAGGGACCACTGACAGCGGCAGGACTAGGTTTCTTTTTTAAAAAAAGATGTATTTATGTATTGCTTTGCAAGGCAGACTTGCAGAGAGAGAGACAGTCAGACAGAGAGAGATCTTCCATTCGCTAGTTCACTCCCCCATGGCCACAATGGCCAGGACCGGGCCAGGCCTCATCTGCCTCTCCTACTTGGCTGCAGGGGTCAAAGCACTTGGGCCATTTCTGCTGCTCTCCCAGGCCACCAGCAGGGAGCTGGGTCAGAAGTGGAGCAGCCAGGACATAACTGATGGTCATATGGGGATGCCAGCGTTTCTGGCACTGGCTTAGCCTGCTGCGCCCCAGAACCGAGTTTCAACCCCAGAATGGCTGGGTTTGAGTGCAGCACTCTCTCCCCAGGCTTGCCTCCTTCCGCGGGGAGCTCGTGGAGTTGGGGTGCGGGGGCTTTCTCTCTGCTGGAGTTTCTGCGACCTTGCTTGACCGGCTACCAGGGGTTCCTCCCTGCTCTGTTGAATGCTTCCCCCAGACTCTCCTGTAGTAACAGATGACATCATCAGGGACTCCTCTCCTCATCCTAACTTTCCCACGCATCAACAAGAAAAATAGAGCAGCAGATAGTATGTGCACGTATAAAAGATACTGAAAGTCTCCATCGGCCGGGTTCTGAATTTTTGGCTTGTGCAGATTCCAACAGGAAATTTGCCATCCAGCTTTGTGATGACAATTTCATTGCTTTGAATGAACAGCCGGAGTCTACGGCTTCTCTCGGGCACTGCACAGCTGTCTTCACCCCTTAAGAACCTTCTTCAGAACAGTCCGTTCTTTCTTCAGGAGACCCTATTTTCCTGGTGCATCCTATTTCTTGACAAAGTCATTTTGTGCCTGTGACGATCGTCCCCCGGGGAAGGCAGTGTCATCACAGAATACAACTTCCACCGGGGCCCAAGGCTTTTCCTGAATTTGTAACACGCACGATATTAGACTTTATTGAGGTTTTTTTCAATATATTTTAAGAAAACATTGTCTAGATTAGAATCTATGCTTTCTCACTAGGCCAAATAGTTGCCTCCTTAAAAATGTATTAGCTTGGGGCCAGAGCTATGGCATAGAAGGTTAAGCCTCCACCTGCCGTGCTGGCATCCCATACAGGAATCAGTTTGATTTCCAGCTGCTCCACTTCTGATCCAACTACCTGCTACTGTGCCTGGGAAAGCAGTGGAAGATGGCCCCAGTGCTTGGGCCCCTGCACTTGCGTCCCGAGTAGGAGACCTAGAAGAAGCTCCTCGTTCCTGGCTTCAGCCTGGCCCAGCCCCAGATGTTGCATCCATCTGGGAAAAAACCAGCAGATGGGAACATCTCTCTCTCTCTCTCTCTCTCTCTCCCTACCTCTCTCCCCCACCCACAACCCCTCTCCCTCTCTCTCCTTCTCTCTCTGTATCTCTTTCAAATGCATAAATAAACCCTTTAAAATATTTACTATCTTTATAAATGTACAACTAAAAAGACTGCACCATTGGGTAATTCTGTAACATACTATAGAGTTGTGTCTTATCACAGTTTATTGGCTCAGTTATAAAACCTTGCTTAGAATTGAGGTCTATCTGACCAAAGTAGAAATTAATTTTAGTCCAATAGGATTTTAGGATTAACCTTCAGAAACTATCCTATCCCACGGCTTTCACACTAACGAAGGGGAATTCTGTTGCACAGGTGATAGACAGCCAATCAATGTGATCGGCATGACACATTCCAGCCAGCAGAGACCAGGGGCTTCAAGAAGGGCCAGAGGGAGGCTGCCCTGGCCTCTGGGGAAACTCTTTGCAAGATCCACGACCTGTTGTGAACAGGGCCTGAGCTAAGGGTGCAGGAAGCCACACAGAAGCGTCACCTGCTGTCCTCCTGTAGCCTAGGACACAGCGTCCTAGTCGCAGCTCAGCACAAGGATACACTGGAGCACGGAGAAGGGTGAGTATGGCAGGTGCACCTGGCCGCAGCTTGAGCGACAGACAGGGCAGCTGCCTGCTGACAGAGAGGACGAATCCCACTCACTGCCTCACCCACACTCTGGGGGAAACTGAGGCACAGCAACTGGCCGCTGTGGCAGGGCTAACAGAGGATGCGCTGGGATGGAACAGGGCCATCGGCCACCAGGGAGCCACGCCGTGCCCAAGTCCTCACCTGGGAAGCTGTGGAGTTAGTTTTTTCTCTCTTTTTTTTCCAATTAAAATCAGAAACACAGTGACCTTGGTATGTGCAGACTAGGGCTGTAGGGGTCAGGGCCAGAGTTAGCACCGGCCTGGGCTCCCTGCTGTGCCCTTACGCAACAGGAAGCCACTCTGTGCACAGGCAGGGGGGCGCCCCAGGCCTTCCTGTGCTCCCAGGAGCTGGGGTTTCCGAGCTGGACTCCAGGTTCCCGTGCGGCCTGGTCTCCTGGCCCATCTCCAAGACAGCAGCCGGCGAGCTCTAGAGGTGAGCCGCAGGGTGGACTCCACGCCTCAAGTGCTGCGGAACGGCCGCAAGGCTGTGCCTCGGGTGCGCAGCGACGAGGCCCCAGCCCCCTCTGCCCTGGGGAAGTCGAGCCATCCCCCCACCTCCTGCAGTGGCTTACGCAGCTTTAAGTCAAGGGGAAAATTACTGTCATCAGACAGCTTTGTGATACGTAGGTGTTAAAATGTCAGCATCTGAGGGGTCAGTGCTGTGGCATAGCAGGTAAAGCTGCCGCCTGCCGTGCTGGCATCCATATGGGCACCGAGTCCCGGCTGCTCCACTTGTGATCCAGCTCTCTGCTGTGGCCTGGGAAAGCAGTAGAAGATGGCTCAAGTCCTTGGGCCCCTGCACCCACATGGGAGACCCAGAGGAGTTCCCAGCTCCTGGCTTCCGATCGGCCCAGCTCCAGCCATTGTGTCCAATTGGGGAATGAACCAGAGGATAGAAGACCTCTCTCTCTCTCTCTCTCTCTCTCTCTCTCTTCTTTCTGCCTCTCTCTCTACCTCTCCTTCTCTCTGTGTATAATTCTGACTTTCAAATAAATAAATAATTTTTAAAAACTTAAAAAAATGTTAGAATTTGAAATGTCATCGATTACATAATTGGGGCAGACCACACAGGAGGACCTGGAGGTTTCAGAAATCCCTTTGCAGTCTTTGTACTGGTTAAACAACTTGTAACTTAAACGTCCCTTCGACATTTTTCATATTTTCCCCTAATTTCTTGAGATGCCTAAAAACCTACTTACAGTGTTGATGATCTTTATGTTTGAAACAACTTATGTGATGATAAGAAATGTTTGTAACAGCTCAGGTAGTAGTTGAAAGTGAAAGATTACCAGTAGTTTGTGGAAAGAATTGGCTTGAACTTGGACACACAACTGTGTCCAACACAGCTATTTGCCAAAGTTACTGAGACAGCGTCCAAACCTCCCGTGGTCCCGTCCTCCGCACGAGAGTGGGTTCTGCTAAGAAGAGAGGAAGAGCCTTGGCTTAGAATCCGGTCATTAAAAAGTCCAGAGAGCTTGAGGGACCAAAAGCGTGTCTTGTTGATTCGAATGCGTGGGCTCATCCACGGAAATGTGGCTCCTCTCCTCCAAGGCCACACACTCCTGCGGGCGCTGAGAGACCACGGCCTTTCCTGGGAGGGGAGGAGGCATCATCCTGGCAAAGGAGCTCGTGCCGGCCTGGCAGGAAGTCAGAGGTGCAGACGCAAAGCCCAGGTGTCGGCTCGGCAGAGACCGGTCCTCCGAGGGCCACCGGCGCCCTGTGGCTATGTCACTTTGCCAATGGACTCAGAGCCGAGGGACATCCGGGCTCCTTCTTCCCGTGGCCCCGAGTGCGTATCTACCAGGCTCCCCGAGTCGCTGCTTTCCATGCCTACATTTTGATACCCGAGCTCCACGATGCCGCAGTTGGGTTTTCTTTCCAACGAAGCGAATCGGAGCGTGCTCCCGTCTTCAGTGGGGCTTGAAAGCGGGAGTGTGCACCAGGAGCGCACAGGCACGTCAGGGCCGGAAGAAGCGGTCGCAGGCGGTTCTAGGCTGGCAGTGGCCATGCGCTGTGCCCCGGATCACAGCTACAGGCGATTAGGATGCCACAGGCCACCCAAGGGCACAAACAGGGCCTGGAGAAACCCGGCAGGGGCATGCTGGGGGTGTGAGCCCAGGACGCGTGAGGGCACATCGACTTCCGGGTGGCTCAGGCTGCCTGAGCCCCCTTTTCCTCGGTTTCCTCATCTGAATGTCGGAGCAGCCACGGAGGCTCAGGGGTTCTCAGGGAGGAAGGCGTGCGGGTCCGCTCCCCGGCAGGAAACCCCAGGGGTGGCTCCTAGGAGTCCGGGAGTCTGAGCTGGGTCCCAAAGAAGGAGCAGTGCCAGCCGTGCGGAGTGAGGCGGGGGGGTGGGGAGCCTGGTAGAGGGATGCTCTGCTGGAGCCGGGGAGGGGCTGACCTGCAGGACACAGCCTGGGGGTGGGCGCGGCAAGGCTGCGCTGGGAGCTCACACCAACTGCAGTCTCTCACCATAGCCACTACCCCCCACCCCCACCCCTGAGCCGCCAACACCTGCATTATGTGACGGTGAAAGCGTCCACTCGCCGAGCTCGGTGATGAGTTGGCCATGAGCCCCTCACCAGCGCCTCTCTCCGGGACCCCTGTGCTGCGTGTTTTGCAGGGGGGCAGCCTAACAGTGAGCCGGCCCGCAGGGAGCCGAGGGTCCCCAGGAGTAACCAAAGTGCCCCAGGGAGCTGTCCTTCAGAGACAGGGGAGTGAGGCAGGATTCCGAGCAGACGTGCTTTGACACGGCGGAGTCACAGTGTAGACGGATGACTGCTGCTGTGTGGACGAATCCTGCAGCTGGGAGAGGGGAGGAGTGGTGCAGAGGCTGCCACGGCCAAGGCAGGAAACCTGTGAGGTCCGTGGGACGTGCACCTGCCACCGCCCCGGGACTCTCCCCGCCACCCCCCTGCTGAAGCCAACAGTGCCTGCTTGTTGTGTGGACAGTGCAACCCAACTAGGGATTGGCCCTCACCCTACCCCTGCCCGTTTCATCTCCCCTGGTCACCCTTCCTCCTCTGTCTCACCCACCGCAGTGCCCCAGGGGGAGGCTTCTCCACTCTCACTCACAGCTGTGGAACAGTCGCTGCTGAGATTCACCCCCAGCAGCAAAGAATGTGACCATATTTGGAGACAGGCACGCAGAGGGCAATTCTGTGCAGTCGCGCCCAGTGGGGCAGCCCTAAGCCCACAGGACCGGTGTCCGTGGAAGGTAAGGAAGCCTGCACATGGACACACGTGCAGCGAAGAGGGCTAAGGGAGCAGGCGCCACGCCAAGCCAAGGAGACCGACCAGGAAGGATCCAGCACTGCCCACACCTTCCCCTGGGACTCGCAGCCCCAGGTCTGCGAGGCAGTGATTGGCTCGGGTGTGAGTCCCATGTGTGCCACCTCATAATGGCAGCCCCGGTGACCCACGGAGCCGCCCCACGCCAATACCTGGAACTGAATACCTCTGCTGCCTCCCAGGGTCTACATCAGCAGCAGCTGGAGCTAGGTACTGAACCCAGGAACCCACATACGGGGCACTGCGTCTTAAATGTCTAGACCCGCCAACTGAGGACCCACGGTTGTCTGTGTATTGCAAAGCACTCACTGTCGTGAACTCTGGTCACCAGGTCACACCCTGGCTCTCTGGAATGGATCCTTCCCGGCTAATCGGACTCTCTGCACCCCTCCCCCCCCCCCCCAGTCCCTGGCGTTCCCCCCCAGCTCTCTACTTCCTGGAGTCCCACATTCTGCAATTCCGCGTGTAGCTGAGATCCCGTGGTGCTCGTCTGGGTCCGTTCTATTCCACTTCACCTCGTGCCCCCCCGGTTCGTGTGTGTGTGGTCACGGCACCCGATCTCCCACTGAAGAGCACCACCCAGGGGAGATGATTTTGTTTGGCGAAGGAGCTCGGTCCTCTCTCGGTCCTCATGGGCAATGGTGTCCAGGACCCTGGAGCACAGACACTTCACTCTGCCGATGCCCAAGCCCCTGGTATTAAACAGCCCCGACTTGGGGGAGCACCTGCGCACACTCATGTGCGCTTCTGAGCGTCTCTGGCCGTGAGAGCGTTACCTAGGGAACCACGATGTGACATTCCTAGAGAATGCTGACAGACACCTGCCTGGCCGGCTCTGCACTTCCTGTTGATTCGTCTCCAGGCTCCCTGTGCATTTCCAGAGCGTGGAGTGGATGCTCAGGGTCTGGGCCACCTCACCAGATAAGGACTGCGCTGACTCAAAGTTGCCTCTGAGCCAGAGCAGCTCAGGGCCGGCCTTGCGGCACTGCGGGGAAGCCGCCACCTGTGATGTGACTCCGGCATCCCAGATGGGCGCCCGTTAGAGTTCCAGCTGCTCCACTCTCAGTCCTGCTCCCCGCGCACGTGCCTGGGAAACCAGAAGACGGCGGCCCAGGAGCTGAGCTTCCTGTCACCCACGTGGGAGACCTGGATGGAGTTCCGGGCTCAGGGATGTAGCCCGGCCCAGCCCTGGCTGTTGTGGCCATTTGATGAAAGATTCCCTCCCTCTCTCTCCCCCTCTCCCTCTCTCTCTCTCTCCCTCTCTCCCTCTCTCCCTCTCTCTCTGTCTCTCCCTCTCTCTCTCCCTCTCTCTCTGTCTCTCCCTCTCTCTCTCTCCCTCTCCCCCTCTCTCCCTCTCTCTCTCTCCCCCCCTCTCTCCCTGTCCCTCTCTCTCCCTCTCTCTCTCTCCCCCTCTCTCTCTCTCTCCCTCTCTCTCTCCCCCCTCTCTCTCCCCTTCTCCCCCTCTCTCCCTCTCTCTCTCTCTCCCCCCTCCCTCTCTCTCTCTCTCTCTCCCTCTCTCCCTCTCCCTCTCTCTCTCTCTCCCTCTCTCCCTCTTTGTCTTTCTTTCTCTCCCTGTAATTCCACCTTTCAAATCAATCAGTCAGAGCTCAGCCCAGTGCTTTGCCCCTGGGTGACCTGGGCTGATTCCAGTCGTGGGCGTGCCCTCTTCGTGTGTCCCGCTGGAGGCAGTGTGATGCTGGCTGCATGGGGACCGTCAGGTATGATGACTATGGCTGTGGACAGCTGAAGGTTTGCCAGGGCAGAGTTCCACAAAAAAACGAAAGAAAATGTTCTTTCTGAATTTCAGGCCACGTCTCGGGAACCAGCATCCCCCGCCTTCCTTAAAATCCGAGTGCATAACTGAAATCGGCCCTGCTGTGGGGGGCGGGCCCAGCGACCCATCTGCTGTGGAAATTTTTGAAAGACACAGAAGGTACGTTATTCTTAGCTGAAGGGCTCTCTCCTGGAATGTGCAATTGCTCTGAGCCTTTGATCCAGGCCTTCCCGCGGCCATGTTGAGACCAGATGCCCACGATAGGCACGCTGCAGACTTCCCTCTGCCTCGTGCGCGGGCGGATGGATGGATGCGTGAGCAGCCCACGGGGTGCCGTCCTGCTGCACCTGGGAACAGAACATCGAGGCAGGTCCACAACTGTGTGCGTGAGTCGCCCGCCGTGTGCAGGTGGATGTGGTGGGAGAGACCACGCCACGTGTCACAAACACAGATTGTTTCTGGTGCCGTGTCAGTGTCAGAAGTGACTACATTTGCATCTGAGCTGTGAGCATCGCTCTCCCATGGGTGCATCGGATCCTCCCACTCACACTGCTTTGGGCCTTCGGGCTTGTGTTCTGTGCTGATTCTTCATACACACCCAGGTGCCGCACCCCCACCTCCACCACATCCCACCCTCAGCTCTGAGCCACAGAGCCTGACTCTTGGGGAATGCCGAAGCCAAACGCTCCTTCCAGGAGTCCCCTGTGGCACTGCCCACCTGCCCGTCCCTCACCCACCCCCACACACACACAGAGTGCGAAGGTGGAAATCAGTGCAGGATCTGGTGGGTTTGCCTAACACTCTCCAGGACCAAATCCACTTCTGCTCTTGTGTGACCTCCCTTGACTCCAAACCACCAGCCCTGGCCAGGTTTCTGTCACTTGTTGTTCCCACTGTTGGATTCCTCAGTTGTCTGAGCCAGCTTAAGGGGTTCAGTTTCCTGGGTGATGCAATCACACCTGCGCCCACCCCAGGGCCACAGCATCCGGGGAGCCTGGAACCCACAGCCTCCAGGCTGGAGCTCACACTGGTCTTGGGAGACGTGTATCCTTGTGGTCCAGCTAACAGGCCCCATTCCTGTGACAACAAGAGCTTGCTGTTTTTCAGAGCTTCAGCTAATGCGTCTGAAGCGGCTGATTCTCCGTGGCCCTCCCAGGCTTGCTGGTGACAGTGTGACCTTCAGCGGGGACAGCCCATCCATCACGCTGTGAACTTTTCATGTGTTCCACGCTCATCTCACTTGTGCAGGGAAGCCTTTGTCCACAGCCCTGCTGACTGCCGACGAGGGAGCTTCAGGCTGTGGCCCCCTGAGCAGGCAGGAGGCCCCGGCGGGGCCAGAGCGCCCATCTGCACCCCGGGCTGCAGACGGACAGCCCCAACCCCCTGTGCCGTCTTGTCCATCGTCGTCTTAGATAAGGAAGGTTCTCTGTTTGTACAAGACCCACTTGGTGCATCTGTGAGTCCCGGGTAGGAATCTGAGGAATTTCTTCAATGTCATCTAGATTTCAGGTGAGACCACATACACGGCGTAGGGCCAAATATTGATTTGGTGTGATATGAAGCATTGGCTTCAGACGGTCTAAGTTCCTGACGGAACAGGAAAGATCATCTCCCAGGACTGTGTTGCTGGGATCCATGAGTAAATTCTCCTGAATTCTTCATGTCTTCTAGGAGCAGAAGTTAATCGCAGAGAGCAGCAGATGATAAGCAAACCAAAAAATTTTTTTTTCAAAATCCAGGACCGACAGGAATTGGCCAACCTCTTACTACTCTTTTTAAGAGGTGATTTGGTGGCTTGGAAATGCAGTTCCCTGGCGGTCTGGCTGCCTCGGACTCAAGGTCTAGCTCTCAGAGACCGAGCTGCTGGGGAAGGGAAGTGGCGCTCGATGGATACCTCCATCACGCCTGTCGCCATTTACAAGTGGAATACAATCTGGGCCGCACTCTGGCTCCTTCAGCTGTGTGAGAAAGACGTGGGGAGAAGACGAGCCCGGGAGGTCAGGGACACCTGCCCCAATGCAGCTACCACGGGCGGTGGGGTTGTGCAGCTTCCGCTCTGTCAGCAGGTTCACGTGTCAGTCAACTCCATGTGGAAGACAGAACTGCAGATACATGGGGCACAGTGCTGACACTGTACAGCAATGGGCTGATTCTCAGTGCCAAGTCTTTGGGGGTTAGAGTCAGTTCTTTCCCTACAGTTCAGTGTTTCATGGCCACACAGGCTACCACTGGAAGAGGGATTTCCAGTTGACTCAAAGGTCTCATTTTCATGCACTAGAAGCAAGGGACAGATTTTCCCACACACTCTAGAGATAATGGAAACGACCAACCAGAGACAACCGAGAATAACAAACTTGAGAAAGTTCTAGAAATCCACATGAGCAAATAAATGGCAGGCCACATCACGGATGTTCTGTGTGAAACAGATTTGCATTGCCTACAGAAGTGGCCATTCACAAGATCCTACACATGCAACATTCACCGGGAGTTGGCCCCAACTTCACAGCCAGGCCAGACCTTGCTTTGTTGCTGGGATGCTCAGTGGCCTGCAGGAGCCACGCACTGCACCCCTGTACACCCACGGCGCCCGTGTACCCAGACTGCAGGCGACTTTGTGAGCTGAACAGGAGGAGCGAGGGGCAGGACCCACTCAGCCAGCCTGGCCTGGGCTCCACCCAGAGCGAGAGCCACGCCCTGGGGCCAGGATGGCCTAAGCAGAATCCTGAGTCTGAAGGAGGCGGCCAGCACAGGGCACCGCGGCCTGGCCTAGTGAAGAGAGGGGGAGCGGAAGGGTGGGAAGGGTCCGCCCCTGCCCCACCAAGGTGGCTGTGTCACCTTGAGGCGATCTGGCTCTGTCCTCGGCAGTGACGCATGTGCCTGCGTAGACGGGCGCCGTCCTAGGAGCCGGAGCTGGACCCGCGTCCTGAGGATGCGCCGCTGCACTCCACAGGTCACCTCCCAGACTCTGGAAGGGAAGAGGGCCCTGGGCAGTGCTGCTGTGCTTCCTGAGTGAGGACGAGGCCACCAGGAGGACGAGGCCACCAGGCCTCTGAGCAGAACTCTAAGAGGGGCAACCGCACAGTGCCGGCCACGCAGTCCCTTGGGTCCGGCCACCTTGGGCCAGGGTCTGAAACTGGCCCAGCAGAGAGGGGAACCAAGGTAGACGCAGGGCACCGGGCAAAAAAGAAAGTGGCGGTCGGACGGAAGGGCAGAGCCGATCAGTGGTCACACACATGTATTGCTACTGTGGGACCGTGCGACGCTGCCGATGGGGGAACCGGTGCCGCCGCCTTCACAGGGTCACGGTGAGTGTGCACCTGTTACAGGCATGGTGGTTGTTTTACGGGGGACAGTCGGGAGAGAATGTTAAGCAAGGCCACTGCCATCGTGAGATTTGCATGGCGGTGAGGAAGAAGGTGAGGCCGAGAGCACTCGGGAAGGAGCAGCGGTCCCTGGGCCGGGATGCGGTGGGACAGTGTGGAGGTGCCACGCAGATCCCAGACAAGACTCAGGCTGTGATGTTTCAGAGACGGGCTGAGGCTCAGCGTGGCTTCCAGGCCCCTGGCCTCGGCAAGAATTCGAAATCCAGCAGCAGCTTACTGCAGAGTGCATGCTGGGGCCGGCCGGCGTCATGGTGCAGTGGGTTAGGCCACCGTTTGCAACGCCGACTTCCCACATAGCAGCCAGTTGGAGTTCTGGCTGCTCCACTTCTGATCCGGCACCTGGGAGGACAATGACAGAGAGCTCGGGGGCTTGGGTCCCTGCCGGGCCTGTGGAAGACCTGCGTGGGGTCCCAGGCTCCTGGCTTTGTCTGGCCAGCCATGGATGATGCAGTCACTTGGAGAGTGAACCAGTGGATGGAAGATCTCTCTCTCTCTCTGTGTGTCTCATCCCCGCTCTCACTCTGCCCTTCAATAAATAAAATAAATCTTTAAAAAATATACATGCAGCATCTTTCAGTCTTTTTTTGTTAAAGAATTATTTATTTGAAAGTCATAGTTACACAGAGAGAGGAGAGGCAGAGAGAAAGAGAAAGGTCTTCCATCCAATGGTTCACTCCCCAATTGGCCACAACGGCAGGAGCTGTGCTGATCCGAAGCTAGGAGTCAGGAACTTCTTCCGGGTCCCCCACAAGGGTGCAGGGGCCCAAGGACTTGGGCCATCTTCCACTGCTTTCCCAGGCCACAGCAGAGAGCTGGATGGGAAGAAGAGCAGCTGGGAATAGAACCGACGACCCTATGGGATGCCGGCGCTTCAGGCCAGGGAGTTAACCTGCTGTGCCACAGTGCCAGCCCCATGCATCCTTCAGTCTCAACAGATGTGCTTTCTCTGGGGCCTTGATGAGACGCAGACACAGCTTTCTCACCAGCAGTGATGGGAGGGTCCTGGTGGGCTCTGGGCTGGGCTCTGGGGGGGCAGGGCTGTTTGCTGTCCCCCAGGCACCGCGGGGCACCGGGGAGCAGGTGTTTCCCCTAATTCGGTGATCTTCCTGGTACCGCCTGGCTCTTCTTCCAGGGGCAAAATGAGTTTTTGGGATTAGAGTGAAACCCAGGAGGATTTCTCGGGACTTAGATGTTCAGCTACAAAAATGGTTTTCCTGGAAAAGCGCCTGCGCAGGCAGCCCAGCTCCAGCGCGTCCATCAAGAGTTATTTTGACCCTGAACGACGAATCTTGCTATTCTAGGAAGACTCAGCGCTGTCTTGCTTGAACCTCCCTGCAACGTCGCGCCCCGTTTCCAGGCAGAAGTACAACAGGTCATTACACAATTGCAAGATCACACAATTAATGAATTCCAGAGAGGCACGAAGTGCACAGTTGCCAGCTCAGAATCCAGTTTCGAAGCGACAGGGCGCCACCCTCTCCCGCTGCAAGCAGCCGTGTAACTCCTCTGTCCATCAGCGTCCTCGGGCTCCTGGCAACTTGAATTTAACTTCATCCTGGCTTCTGAAGCTCTCAGACAGACACCTGCCAGATGGACAGTATGAACACAGCAGCGTAGCTAGCTGCGAAACGGTGGCAGGGCCCTTTGTGGAATGACGGCTGTCATCTTTTATTTATTGGGATGTTATGTTAAATATTTGAAGAGATCAACACTTAATTTTTAAAAAATCTGTTGCACTTGAAGTGAGCTCGTGATTATAAACACGCAGTGAGGTGGCACTGGAATCCCGCCACACCTTGGAGCAATTCCTTGCGTCCTGATGGCAAACCTGGTTTCGTAGAAGCCCAGTGTGGCCCATGTGCTGTCCCCCAGAGATGCTGCTCCTTCCAGGCAGAAGCTGAGTCTGTCTCATCCCATGAGGCCGGCTGGGCTTCCTGATACCGGATGCCAGCTTACAGGGCCAGGGCTCTGGGCTCCTCCGGCTCTGATAGTCGAGCCACCATGCAGGCTGTCCTCCCCGGGAGCAGTCCACCAACACGGCACAGCGGAGGGGCCTACATGGGCTGTCTCACTGCAGGTGCAGCAAAACCCCAGCCATAGACTCAGAATCAGAGAAAACCGGCGCTTGAAACCAAGGTCTCCTGTGGGCTGCTGCACAGCAATGCGGGGCTGGTACGTTCGTTACGTAACAGTCACATCATGTCTGATCTGTGCTTTTCCCCTGTGGTGATTGACAGGTGTGAGCCTAGAAAGACAGCTGACCATGCGGCAGCCCCTGATGGCTTCTGGAAGTACCCCCCCATACATCCGGGTTTCTTTACACACAGGGAGGTGTCTCTGGCAATGGAGCCCACCTCTGCAGTGACATTTCTATTGGGTTTTTCTGCAGTGAGACACCAGAAACACTCACTCAGCCATAGAAAGGGGAGCTGTGGATCTGACATCATCTGAGACATTTTGCAGCCAAGTGAGTAGAGGATGATGGGGGCGCAGGTGGGGGCCCCAGAGGGCACTGGGCCCTGTGCACAGGGTCTCAGGACACAAGGAAAAGGATCTGCAGCAAGGGGAGGTCAAGTTTTTTATATTTGGTAGTCTACTTACTTGTTTTTAATTTACAAGGTAGACAGATCTCTCTCCCTCTCCCTCTCTTTCTCCTTGTCTTTCTCTGTCTCTGTCTCTCTGTCTCTCTCTCTCACACACACAGACACACACACACACGGCGGGGGGGGGGGTTCCCATCTGCTGTTTCATCCCCCAGACATCCATAACAGCCAGGCTAAGCCGGGAACTCAGTCCGGGTGTCCCACGTGGGTGGCAGGAACCCAAGCACATGGCTCAGGGGTGCACTAGCAGGAAGCTGATTGGAAACAGAGCCACGACTCCAACCCAATGCTGCCACACAGGATGCAGGCGTCCCAGGAGGCAGCAGATGGTTGACCTTTGACCTTTGTTGAAGCATCCCATGCAAACACAGGACCTTGACCTGGCCACTTGCAGCTCCTCGCCCTGGCTCTTGTACAGTGAGCCGAGCGTCTCCTACGCGTGTGCGGGAGCACCGGGGCCGTTCCTGCTGCTGCAGTCGGCGCCTGTTCACCGCCCTCCCCGGCGCCCTGTGCTCCTCTCTGGGATGCAGGCTCCCAGCCAGGGCCAGCATCCTCCCCCTGGAGAACCGTCCTCAGCACTTCCTGTGGCTGCGGCCAGCGCTCCTGATGGCTGTCTCATTTTCACTTTCCCCTGGGGAGAGAAGGTTTCACTGTCACTTTTCTTCTTTCCAGTGTTTTGCAGACGCTACGCCACGTGTCTTGTCCCGTGCAATTTCTCACAAAAATTGGGCAGTGTTCTCCATCTTGGTCGTTTTGTGTGTTTCATTCTATCTTCAACTCATTTTTTCTCTTAAGATTTATTTATTAACATGAAAGGTAGAGTGACAGACACAGAGAGAGGAGAGAGGCGGAGATCGTCTATCCGCTGGTTCAGAGCTCAAAACAGCAAGTCTGGCCCAGAGCAAAGGCAGACACCTGGAACCCTGTCCGGGTCTCCTACATGGCTGGCAGGGACCTACGGGCGTCTCCTACTGCCTCTCAGACACAAGAGCAGGAAGCTGGATCGGAAGTGGAGCAGCCGGGGGCAAAACCAGCACTCCCGTATGGGATGTAAGCACTGCAAGCCACAGCTTACACAGCTGCACAGAATGCCAGACCCAATCATTTGTTCTATCCTTGAATTTCAGCAGTAGACGTGACATGTCTAAGTGTTTATAAAATATAATTTCACCCTACATGTTTCTTGGATCTGTGATTTGATGTATTCTATTAATTTTGGAAAATTCTTGGTCACTATCCCTCCTGTTCCACTGTTTTTGTTTTAAAGACTTATTTATTTATTTGAAAGTTAGAGTTACACAGAGAGAGATGAGAGGCAGAGAGAGAGGTCTTCCATCAGATGGCTTACTCCCCAAATGGCCTCAATGGTCAGAGCTGCGCCGATCCGAAACCAGGAGCCAGGAGCCTCCTCCGGTCTCCCACGAGGGTGCAGGGCCCCAAGGACTTGGGCCATCTTCTACTGCTTTCCCAGGCCATGGCAGAGAGCTGGATCAGAAGTGGAGCAGCTGGGACTAGAACCAGTGCCCCTACGGGATGCCGGCGCTGCAGGCCAGGTTGTTACCCCACTGCACCACAGTGCCAGCTCCCTATTTAGGGTTTTTATTCACACACATTAAGCTATTTAGAAATAGTCCACAGTTATTAGATAATGTGCTGTTTTCTACACCTGTTTTACTTCTTCTATTTTAATTCACTAATTTCTTTGGAAACATCTTCATTTTTGTAAGCTGTTTCTATCTACCACTGAAGCCTTGAAAGGATTTTTTTTTCCATTTCTGACAGTATCTCTTGATTTTTAGTGTCTTCTTTCTCTTATGCATAGTTTCAATCTCTCTGGCAACCCCCTCCCCCGCTCTGTTCATAGACATTGCCCACCATTTTTCTATTTTAAAGACCCCGCTAGACTGATACATCCCTAGGTCATCTCTCGGCCTGGTTCTGTCGCCTGCTTTGTCTCTTGACAACGGGTTGTCCTCATTTCTTTCTCGACGTGTCTCCTGCAGAATGCTGGGTGTCGCGTGTAAGCCAGCAGTGCACTGGTGACTCCTGTGTTGCTGAGATGGGCCTGCCTCAGGTGGCGGGCCCACCTGAACAGGCCTGAGCAGGGCAGGCAGTCTTGGCTCAGTGGCTGCCGTAGGTGCCTCCTGGGTTGTGAATTCCTGTGGCTGTGGGTTGTAGTTGCCTTGAGTTTACTGTGGAAGCTGCCGTGCCAGGTGGTCCCACTCAGCATTTCTCTTCAGCTTTCAGTCATCGACACAGAGTGAGGGTTCAAGGACATCCGTTTCTCTGGCCCTCCCGCAGGGCTGGAGAGCCTGGGGTTAGACTCACGATGGGGGTAGAGGTGGGCCTGTCTCTCCTTTGTCCAGGCACAGCTTTCTGAAGGCCTCATGTGCTTGGAAGTCCGAGGTGGGCGGTGCCTTAGCCCTGCTGCTGTGTCGTCCATGGCTGGTGCCCTCCAGCCGTAACACCGTCTCTGAATTGCTGAGGGAGGCTGGGCCCCAGACGGCTTAGGGCTCCCCCTTCCTCTGAGTCCAGGACACTGGGTATACAAGCCCACCAGAAGACGCGGACATTCCCCCGTGCCCTGGAGTCTCCCCCTGACTTAAGGCCTGTGCTTTGCAGGGGAACCCCTGGGGACGCTGGGAAAGCTCTGTGCCAGGCCTGCAGAGCCCCCAGCCCCTCCTGCCCTCTTCAGCCCTCCCCCCGAGCTCCCCCCACCTGGGATGAACACCCCCTGCAAACACCTGAATGTGAACTCGGCCTATTTCGGGGACCCTCGGAGCCCTTGCAAATTGGCCTAGGCCCTATGTTTGTAGGGATTTTGCTGAAGTTGTCTAGTTTTTTGTTATATCTCATTAAAACGGGACTGCCTCTACCCTAGGCCTTACGGAAGGGGCAAGCATTTTAATCGTGCCCCTGTCCTGGGAGGACGGTTTCTCTTTGGGAGTCTGCGTCCTTGCGGTCCAGCCACCGCAGCTCCCCGACGGCCTGAACACAAAGTCACCAGGGCGCTGGGTCCGGCTGCTCATGGGCACGGAAGCCGGGCTCCCCCCCTGCACCGCGGCGGACGCTGAGTCCAGCCCCCGTGCAAATCGACTGCCACAGCCCCCGCACCCAGGACCGGGCCTGGCGCAGAGCGAGTGATGAACATCTCCCACAATGAGGAGGAACTAGGACAAGGGACACCTCATGTGAACAGTCACTCCGCTATTCCATTTGATTATCTCAAAGTGTAACGTTGGACCGCGCTGACGTTTCCAAGAGGAAAGGCCAGTTGGATCAACACGTCCGACCTTTCACCTCGTGTTTGACAAAGGAGCCGCTCTTCACAGGAGTTCTGCGCCCAAGATAAGAGAGGGAACGTGTCTGCCGGTGAGCGGGGAGAGGCCTGTGGCTCCTGTTGCTAGCCAACGGCTTGCGTAGCCACGGGAATCTAGATGGAGGTCCCGGTGTTCCGGGCCGAGGCCACGTGGGACGCGGGCTGGGCTCCGGCTGTGTCCTGGCGCTTCTGCTCAGTCACATGCCGACTTCCTGAGGGAACTCTAGATCACGTATTTGAGGGGCCGGCGGAGAGCGAGCCGGCCCTCACCCGCCGGGGCGCTCCCCGGAGGGCTCCTGATGGCCGGTGCTGGACTCAGGCCTCCCCCATGGGTGCGGGAGCCCCGGGCCTCAGGCCACGACCACTGCCTCCCAGGTCTGCGTCAGCAGGAGTCTGGAGTCAGGACGTGGAGTGGCGTGGAGCCAGGTGCTGCACAGTGGATGTGGGCACGCTAGCCAGCATCACGTTCACCAGTGTGAACACCCACCAGGATCTTTTTAATTCAAAAGGCTTCAAAAGAGGTCAGTCACTGAAAACTAGGAATACGACATGGGTGTGACCCTACCCCGGCCATGCCGTGTCCCAGCCACGGTCACATCCCCGCTGCAGAGCCATGGTGAGAGTCCTGAGATCCCACGCCCACCACCACATCCCCGCCATGCTGTGTCCCCCATGGTCATCTCCACGCTGCAGAGCCATGGTGGGAGATCCCACACCCACCACCACATCCCCGCCATGCCGTGTCCCAGCCACGGTCACATCCCCGCTGCAGAGCCATGGTGAGAGTCCTGAGATCCCACGCCCACCACCACATCCCCGCCATGCTGTGTCCCCCATGGTCATCTCCACGCTGCAGAGCCATGGTGGGAGATCCCACACCCACCACCACATCCCCGCCATGCCGTGTCCCAGCCACGGTCACATCCCCGCTGCAGAGCCATGGTGAGAGTCCTGAGATCCCACGCCCACCACCACATCCCCGCCATGCTGTGTCCCCCATGGTCATCTCCACGCTGCAGAGCCATGGTGAGAGTCCTGAGATCCCACGCCTGCCACACATTCTGCAGACCGTCCTGCAGTTCTCGGGTAAAAGCAGCGCGTTGGGGGAAGCGGTTGCGTCTTTGCACAGAACTTGCAGCGGAACCTTGCTCAGCACAGGTGCATCTTCTTTCCTCCTCCTCGCTCTAGCTGGCTCCAGTTCCCTCCAGCAGAGCTCTCTGGTCCCGTCAGTACCCGGCAGGGGAAGGCAGTGTGGGTCCCCTAGCACCGAGTCCTGGGCCTGGCTACCAGGCGCTTTGCTGACCAGGCGCTCAGTTAGGCTCATTCTGTCTTTCCTTGTTTCATTTACAGAGGCCAGATACTCGCTTCCGGTTTCTCCCTGTGCCCTGGTCTCTGACCTGCACCCCTGCTTCCACTCCACTGCTTAGCCTGTTTGCCTCCCAGCCAGTGAGGTTGGGGTCTCCCTCAGAGAGCACCCCCAGCCAGCCTGCCCACTCTGTCTCCCTCCCAGGCACATAGGGCGTACGGTTGGACCCTCCAGCATTCTCAGGCACAGTGCGTTTTCTGTGTCTGCAAACCATAGGCATTCTGGCCCCTGGGATGCCGGTCTCCTCCCGAGAAGGCTCGACGTTCCCGGCCTTCTCAGCCTGGAGCCGGTGACTCAGCCTCGCCCTCACCCTGTCGTGAGGCTGACCCGTTCCTCGAGCCATCAGACCTTGCCCACGGGTCAAAACCAGTTTTAGCCGTGCTGTGCAGGGCTATTTCGGGCTCCCTTTCTGTGCTGTGGTTGTGCGTGCAGAGCTGGGGATCCATCTCTGCTGCTGTGGCCCTGGGCTCTTCGTCTCCAACAGGCAGCAGCCCCCAGCAGGCAGCCGGTCCTGGGCCCTGTCTCCGGGAGCCGCTGTTCCGTTTGCCAGGTCTCCGGGTCCGTTCCTCCACCGAGATGGCGTGGGGCTGCTTGGGAATGCTCACACACCGGCGCCCCGGGGAGCCAAGACCAGCCCTTCCCCACGAGTCACAGAACCTGGTGGTTCTGTGTTGTAACAGAAAATGATGTGATTTGGACGGCTCCAGGTGCCAGTGGGCCAGATTGGAAGAAGCAAGGCTGGACTGCACGTGAACATACACGCTGGCCCATAGACCCTACAGCCATGGGAGCAGCACGGCCAGGACTCCGTCAGTGATGGTCGCCAATCAGAGCACACCCGACACCTGCCCCTTCCCTGCCCCGGCTTCTCTCCCGGCCCCAGTGTCTCTCCCTGCCCCTCTCCCTGTCCTGGCGTCTCTGGCGAACACGAGCTGCGGTGGCTGCACTCCTCGCTGCAGCACTCGCTGAACAAACCGTCTTTGCGTCTCTGTTTGCAGAGACTCTGCCAGATCCCCAGCTGTCGTAAGGAAGAGCCCAGCCTTGAACTCCTGGGCTTTGCAACCTTGCTGCAGCAAGCCGTGTCCTGTGGGAGGAGGGGTGCTGTGTGGCGTGGCTGGTGCGGGCGTGCTGCTCCTCGGCTGCACGGGGCGCACCCCCATCTTCAAGCATGGCGGGTGGTGAGAGCCGCACACACAGCACCCGCCCTGCTGCTGGCCTGTGTGTGTGTGTGTGATGACTCATTGACTCCACAGCCACCATCCGCAGCAAATGACATTGGGTTTTCTAGGTCTGCGATGTCACAGCAAGCCACTTAAAGGTTATTAATGATCCCATCAATATTCATGTCAAAAATCGCAATAATGATTAAAGGTCAAATTACAAAACTTCCTCTCTCATTAACTCACGGCTTATTTATTAAAAGTCTCAGTCCCAATTACGAGGGCTGTTTTTCTGGTTTATGACTTTTCATCCTGGAAGAAGCTACAGCGAAGCATCAACTCCACGTTGTAAATTCAAACCATCGCAAAGACGTTTCACTCTGCTTCGGTTTCTCATTACGGACCAGTGTCGCCGAAGCACGGGTGACTGACTCGGGCTTTCTGAGATGGAGCAGACAAACCTTAGCAGAAACCCCGCTGGCTTACCGGTCACCCAAACCCCGGGCGCCGAGCTCGGAGCAGGCCACCGGGCGGGCGGGGATGGGGCCGCCCAGCTGCTTCTAACCTTGAAGGCTGAGCCGCAAACAAGCAGCCCCGGGCAGACGTGTCTGTCAGATCAGGCTGAGAAACCCGTCAGTGGTTTTGAAGGCAGTTGGGAGCGGAGGGCAGACAGCCCCGGGTTGCGAGGACCCGGCGAGGAAAGGTTGCCCGTCCGTCTGCAGCCCGGGCCTCGCCTCTGTCAGGTTGGCCTCTCACGAAGAAAGCAGTGGCCTGCGGGGCGTAGGAGGTCAGAGCCCCGTCAGAGGGGCCGCCCGCCTCCTGCCTCCTGCGCCCGCAGCCTGCACCCTCTGACAGCCTGTGTAGCGATGTCTGCAAGCGCTCGGCCAGCCCGATGAGCTGCGGGAGGACGAGGGGACGGGGGAAGACGGGCTGTGGCAGGATGCGAGCATCAGCTGCAGGAGTCCGCCCCGGCCGCCTGGGGCCCACAGCGTCCGGGAGGAATGGACTCCCGTGACCCCCTGCGGCAGGTGGGATCGCAGCCGCACACCGCTCCTTCCTGCTCCGGGAGCCACGCTGCAGGCTCACGGCCAAGCACCTGTGAGATCAGCGTTAGTCCCAGAAGACAAGCAGGTGGTTTGTGACAGCATCTCGCAGTTCACAGCAAGAAATGCCCCCGGCCTCTGTCCTGCACGGTACGGTACGGGGCTTGAAGGATCCCGGGTGGGTCTCCTCTGGGCTGGGAACACGGGCACGGCTTACAGCTCCGCGCTCTGTGACTCTGAACGTGAAGGTAAACTGCACGGCTGATGGAGTGGCTGTAACTGCACATGTCTGGAATGGAGAGGGGGCATTTATGATAATTAGCAATAATCAAACCCAGACCAAGGAAATAGGTACAGGAGAATGTTCACTAATTTGTAGCTAAATGACTTTGGGACCTTAAGGTAAAACGTCCAGGTGGTGCTTATAGGACTCGTAAACACTTGATTTAAAGGGGCAGTATTAACATGCAGGTTTATGATCAGAGCACTGAAATTAAATTGATTGTGTCTGCTCTGGCTCTAAAAATAAAAATGGAATAATAATTTGGCTACCTGCATTAAAAGGCTTTGAGCTATGAGTAACATAGCAAAGCCACACCTGACGTCAGTGTGGCTCAGCACCAGAGGGCCGGAGGAAGCAGAAGTACCCACGGGGGTTCAGAGCACCCCAATCCAGCGCAGCTCTGCCTGCCAGCCCGGGCCCTGGCTGCTCTGCTGGCTCCCTCTGCCCCTTCCTGGAAGCTGGAGCTGGACAGTCTGCCCGGACCCTGGAGCCGTGGCGCACAGCCAGCAGTGTGCCGGCGGCTTCTGTAGGAACCGCTCGGACCCTAGCGTGCCGCTGCCCCGGGAGATGACGTCTGAGGGGGCCAGGCGGAGTGTGCAGTGCAAGATGTGAGCAAGACAGAGGGTGCTCCGTGACGAGGAAACAGAGGCTTGACACATCGCCAAGGAATCCGAGGCTGGTTCAGACACGGCTCCTTAGACGGCCCAGCTCATGAACCAGAGTATCACGCTGGTGCCGGCAGCATGTGGGACAAGGAGGCG
Source organism: Sylvilagus floridanus (assembly GCA_949820135.1). Taxonomy (NCBI): domain Eukaryota; kingdom Metazoa; phylum Chordata; class Mammalia; order Lagomorpha; family Leporidae; genus Sylvilagus; species Sylvilagus floridanus. Next base: position 99,069,362 of record OX463246.1, on the reverse strand, counting down.
GGGGTGGGAGTGGGGTGGGGTGGGGCTGGAGCTGCAGGTGGAGGTGCTTCTGCTGGGTGGCCCCAGCCACGTTCCTGGCTTCCATCGAGGCGCTGCTTAGGTCTACGGCGAGTGTCCACGTCAACCTTAGCACGTGGCTAGTCCACCCCACACCCGCCAAGATTCCTTCTGAACTGCCTTTCTGTTTTTATTTTAATAAAATGGACAGACAGGATTTTCCAGGTACTTAAGCTGTGGTCCCTTTTTGCTTTACAATTTATATTCAGTTCTTTTCTCTCCTTTCGCCTCGTGCTATGAACAGTCAAGAATACCCAAGCCACTCCTTCTACTCTTTGATCAGAAATTGCCTCAGCTAAAAATCCAACTTCACTGGTCTCAACTTCTACTTCCACGGAGCAGTAGGACACGGACAGACTCCATCCAACGTCTGCTCAGCTCACCGGAGCCGCCTGAGCCCGGCTTCCCATGATCCCACCTCTGTCTCTGAGGCCTTTCCCGTCCATATGCTCGTCCGAATTCTGTTCGTGATTCCTTAGATAGTCCCTAAAAAGACAGAAGCTTTCTCCACAGCTCTCCACTTTTATCTCTGGTCCCCCAGCACGTGATCTTTAAGATGGTGTCATCGGAATCTGGGTTTGGCTTGTACACATCTTCAGAGTCTCCAGCTCCTGGCCGTACCAGTTCCCATGTCGCATCTGCGTCTTTACACCTGCCGTAGCCAGTCTATGCACTAGAACAAATATGCCTGCGCCCAGGCGGCTTCGACAGTCAACATCCATCTTCTCACAGTCCTGAGGTTGCCACGGCCAGGCCACTGCCCCAGCAAGGCCTGTGCCATGAGGACCTGCCTCCTGGTTTGCACACAGTCGTTCCCTGCTGTGTCTTCACACGGAAACGCGCAGGGAGAGGCGAGCATGCCGTCTCCTGTCCTCTCACGAGAGCGCGAATCCCGCCATGAAGACTCCATCCTCAGGCTCCAATTACTTCCCAAAGGCACAGGCCGCAGTATAGGTAACACCGCTGGACCCGGCGTTCCCATCCGTGAAGCCAGAGGCTGGCGCTAAACGCACCTTCAAGCTCTGTGCTTGTGGGCTTTCGGCTGAGTGCCGAGCAGGGACTTGGTTAAGAACGCCAGCCTGGGGCCCGAGTCCCTTCCTTGAGCTACCGGAGCCCCGGGTCATCGCATAGACAGGACAGTACCTGCTGCGGGCTGGCGGGGGGCGGGAACGTCTGGCCTGCAGGCCATGTGAGGCCCACGAGACCGTTTCTGTCTTCACTGTTGAATATTCTTTTCTGTGCTGAAGAAAAATATTTTACCATGTCTAAACTATTGTTTTAAGTCATCTGGGCAAAAACACTTCTATGTTCTTATAAATGAACCCAAACTGATGTGCTTTGTGCCGATGACGTCACCCCCTTAGTCGCCGAGGAGGAGGAGGTGACAAGTTTCTGGAGCTGAACACTGTCCTACGCACACTTTGTCAAATACCTTACAGCAGAGTGGCAAACCAGCTCCCTGACAACAAAACCAGCCCCCAGCCTCCCTCCATTCAAGTGCCAGTGACGGGCATGCGTGGATCACTTTCTAAGACAGACAGAACGCGTGTGCACGTGGTTACAACAATGCCATCCTGTGAAGCCCAAAACGTCCCTTTTCATGGGGGGTGTGGGGAGGGGGCTATAAGACAGCAACTTTTTTTTTTTTTACCAAAATTTTTTGCCACCTTTTTTCATTTGGAAAGCACAATGCCAAATCATTTATGAAAAACCTTTTCCAGGGCCCTTCTTCTTAGAGTTCCAGTTGGTGGCGTTTCCACTCACATCTGGCTGAAAGTGGCCGGACTGTGGCGTGTTAAATACGCCTGTAGAGCTAATGGAGTTGTGTTAGGCAGGGGACCATGACATTGCCTCTCCTCTGTGGAGTATTTCTCTCTGGGTCCCCTGAACTTGGAATTTCTCTTTAAAATGTCCCATTAATTCCTATTAGGGAGCTACTAGTAAAGAAAATTGCATGTTAGCTTTTATCAATCTGTATGAATAAATGTTAACCATTCTCGGTTAAAAGCCCTCCTTTGAGCTCCACTCATGTGAAAACAGTGAGAGGAGCAGGCCCATCAGCAAATCATTGAGAAGATTAATGCACTCGAGCCTGCACAAAGACCCCGAGATGTGTATTAGCATTATAGATTTTAATTTGAAATAATGTCAGTCTTTTCGGGCCCACATTGGAGTGCATGCGCTGCCACCTGCTTATAATAATGAGTCTGACAATCCACATAAATGTGATTTGCTGCCTCTTTTGCCAGCATAATGGCCGGGATATTGATCCTAATGGTGCAGCAGTCGCACGCATTTCACTCAACAGAAACCGGACAGGCCCAAGGGCTGAGGCTTCTGGAGCCTCCAGCACGGCAGGGGTGATGGTGAGAGACACAGTGCCTGTCCACACCTGGGACAGCGCCCGGTCCCTCCAGGACGGGCCTCGTGCCTGCCCCTGCGCCACACTGCGGGGTGACTCAGTCAGCACCCAACCAGATCACCGGGAGAGGCGGCCGGATAAAAACGCACTGGACTCTCCCTGCCTCCTGTCTGCCCAGAGTGGGGCCAACCACAGAACTCACAGGGCTCCGAGGCCTCGCCAGGCCTTTGAGATGGCTGGCCAATCCGGAGTGCTTAGCCGTGTGTGGCTGGTTGTAATCGAATTCTTTAAAATCAAGTGAAATTTAGGAACTAATTCCCTGGGACTCAGCGGATACCTGTGCATCCATGTGCCTGGCGGCTTTACTCACTGAAAATGAGAACAACCACGTGTCCGTTGAGAGGGGGGTGCACACACACGGACTTGAGAGGAAGTGGATCCTGGCACACGCGCCAACGTGGACGACCCTTGAGCAGGTTGTGTCCAGTGGAATGATTCAGTCACAAAAGGACAAACACTGTAAGCCTCTTCACACGACGTCCCTGGGATTATTGCTTTATGGACAGAGAGCCTGAGTTTTGCAAGATTAAAGACTTCTGGAAATGGAGAACGATGATGGTTGCAGAGTTATATGCACGTGCTTAATGCATAGAGTTGTATGTGTAAATCGTGTTAAATTAAATGCTAAAATGGTTTAAATGGTAAATTTTATTTCGCCTGATCTAAATAATACTTCCTCGTTTGATCCACAATAGCATGTGGCCAGCGGCTACTGCACCGGCTGTCACTCAGAGACAATCCCTACCCTCACAGAGAGCTCCACTGTGCTTTGTTGCTTTGCTGGGATGCTGTTGCAGGCACCCGAGCCATTGTGGGAGACACCTCAGCATGGTAGGAGGCACCTGAGTCATGGTAGGGGACACCCAAGCATGGTAGGAGGCACCGAGCTGTGGTAGGAGGCACCTGAATCATGGTAGGAGGCATCGAGCCGTGGTAGGAGGCACCTGAGTCATGGTAGGAGGCACCCGAGCTGTGGTAGGAGGCACCTGAATCATGGTAGGAGACCCCCAAGCATGGTAGGAGGCACCGAGCCGTGGTAGGAGGCACCTGAGTCATGGTAGGAGGCACCCGAGCCATTGTGGAAGACACCCGAGCCACGGTAGGAGGCACCGAGCCATGGTAGGAGGCACCCGAGCCATTGTGGAAGACACCCCAGCATGGTAGGAGGCACCTGAGTCATGGTAGGAGGCATCGAGCTGTGGTAGGAGGCACCGAGCCGTGGTAGGAGGCAGTCGGCAAGAGTTCTGCCAATCGCAGCCATGCAGGTGGCGAAGGTGGCAGGAACCAGCACCAACAGCCCGTGGGTGACACAGGCGTGGCTTACAAAACTTGAGTTTTACTAGATGTGACGTAAATTGCTTCTGTGTTTTCTGCTGTGCGTTTTTCATTTTCAGAGTGGTTAGCCATTAGCCCACGAGGGATTAGTGCCGCCAGGCACATGGTTCCACTCCTCTTCCCTGCTGCATGTGCTTCAGACTGAAAGACAGACCTTGAATTTCGGTGTGCACGGAAGCCAGAATAGTTTAACCTATGATGTTTCGATATCGGAAGCTACTCTTTGAATGCAAGTTCACAGCAGAGGAAACCAACCCATCAGTCACGAGGTATTGACAGACACGTGGAGCTAGGAAGCAGACGCAGGAGTCAGGTGTGGGATCCTTCCAGGAACGCGTCATGATTTGCTCCGACATGAAATGGATTCAAATACAGAGCAGCCCAGAATCACATCCAGTGCATCAAGGTCTTAAAATGTTGAATACACCGGGGCTGGTGCCGTGCTGTAGTGGGCTAAGCCTCAGCTTGCAGTGTCAGGATCCTATATGGGGCTGGCTCGTGTCCTGGCTGCTGCTTTTCCAATCCAGCTCTCTGCTGTTGCCTGGGAAACAGTAGAAGATGGCCCAAGTGTTTGGGCCCCTGCATCCGTGTAGGGGACCCAGAAGAAGCTCTTAGTTCCTGGCTTCAGATCGGCCGAGCTCCAGCTGTTGTGGTTATTTGGGGAGTGAACCAGTGGATGGAAGACCTCTCTCTCCCTCTCTCTGTCTGTAACTATACCTCTCAAATAAATAACTAAATAAAATTTTTTTAAAATGTTGGCTACACCTAGTGGTTACAACTTCGTGTCACACGCACGCACCATGGTTGTGGAGACCGTGAACAGCTCCCACGTTCTGTCTCTCAAAGGTGTCGTTTTTTTGTCTGCAGGGTACTGATTTCTGCCTCACAGGGTGACTGTGAGGCATGTGCATAGATTGGTGGTAGGTGGACGATGTCTTCTATTATGCACAACTGTCATAGTTACTGTTAGTCCATCGGCTGTGTGATAGAGTGTGTAGTAGACTTCACTGTATGAAATACCCTGGGCGCCTTTTGTGTTTGCCATCCTCAGTGATGAAACCTGCTGAGGAGTAGGGGACCCGGGAAGACACTGAGGTCCCTGAGGGTGGACTCAGCCTGCTGGGCTGAATGGTCCCATTTTACAGTTCTGACAACTGAGTCTCAGAGACGAAAAGGAACTTCCCCAAGGTCATGAATGTCAGCAGAGCTGTTTCCCAAGGTTTCCCAAGTTACCCCTGGCTCTGCCACTTGCTCCCTGGGACCCTGAGCTGGTCAAGTTCTGTCTGATCTGGACCCCACAGTCCAGAACAGGTAGGTGCAGGGACAGGGGAAGGCACTGGTGCCTGCCCAGAGTAAACGCTGAGCCAGCATTAGGGATCGCGGCTCAGCGTCCGTCGGACGGGATTCCAAATCTGTCTGAGCCCCAAATTTAAGGCTTCCCAAACAGCCGTAATTCTGCAGGCATTATTCATTTATTGATGATTCGCTCATTCATTTTTTTGCCAAGAAAGAGTAGACATATATTTGATTATCTTTGCAGCCATGGTGCCTAATTTAATGCCCGACACTGAACAGTTATTCAATAAATGCTCCCCGAAGCAGTGATCCAAAAGCACCCAGTTCTCCAGGGGCAGTGCTCGGTCTTCGAACACCGGCGCGGACAGGACTCTGATGCTGTGTCACCCCACAAATCCTCCCAGGGAAAGACGGTGCACCCCCGCCCGGCAGGAGCTCACTGCCCACTCCTGCCCTGTGCTCACAGGCAGGTTTCTTTCCCGTCTTTTATCCAGATAGAGTTTTAAAGTGTACACCCACTTACCAGGGATGGTCACTCGTGCACGAGTGTCGTGCTAACGGATTCTCCGACAGGTGCACATCTTGCCTGGTGGCCTCCTTCTTGTAGCCAACGACGACACCGCTCAAGACCTGATGCTCGGTGATTCTGCCCTTCTACCCTCTGGGTTCGTTAATTCTACATGAAAGTGGCTGCTATTTGGACAACTCTAACAGCAATATCGCACATTTCTTTGGTCTTCAATATCTCTTCCACACCCAAAAGTCTCAAATGAAAACCAGCAGGTTCAGCCTTTCAGTCACTGTGTGGACGTCCTCATCCTGCACCGAGCGCCTGGCCCGCGTCCCACCCAGCTCCTGCTGATGCACATCTGGGGGCAGCCGCGGTGCCTCGGGTGCTGAGGCCCTGCCACTCCCCTGGGAGGCCAGGCTGGGTTCTGGGCAGCTGGCTTCAGCCGGGCCCAGACCCAGCTGTGGCAGGCAGTTGGGGGAATTTCCCTGTGGATGGAAGCCGTCTGTGCCCACTCTTGTGCGTGCACGGTCGTGGGACGTGTCTGCTCATCCGTGGGGAGCAGGCTGGATCGTGAACCAGGTGCTTGTGGGGCATCCTCTCAGCTCTACGTCTAGTTTGCTGAGAGACTGGTGCTCACTTCTCTCCAAGGCCCGTTCCTTCACACAAAGGAGACGGCTGGGCCAGCTCATGCCGAGCCTTGCTTGGCCCCAGCATGCTTTCTGTGCGGACTCTTCAGCCACAGGCCTCCCTGTGCACAGAGAGATCTCTGATGTAACATCCTCTTGTCTCGATTGTTTTAGACTTACTTCTTCACGAGAAAACTTGTTCCTTTTTTGTTTTGCTTGCCTGAAGAGACTGTAATACCTCCAAACGGGGGGAAAAAAAACCTCAATAAATGTTAAAGCAAAATGCCTTTCATTTTTGTAATGAGTCTGAAAAAATTTTTACTGTCCAGTAGTGCCAGCCAGCTCTTTTTACAAGGGCGTTCTCGTTACCCACATTTTATTGCCAAGAAATGAAGAAAGGAGGAAATTGTAGATACTTGGGGAAAATCCACTTTTAATAATTTCAATCCTGTGTATAATTGAAATGTCAGAATTTGTAATCAAATTGCATAATCAGAGGGCCAGATATAATTTCTGTAGGCCGTTATTGCTGATGCCGATTTTACATGCTACAAATATTCTCGGCAATTATTTTCACCCCCTTGAAAGGGTTTTGAGACATTAGCTCACCACTGCATTCAACCACCTGCCAAGCATTTTACTAGTCTCTCTAACCACCCAAAGTAATCCTCAAGGTTCCTTTTGAATAAAATTCCAGGCATTGAATGATAGAAAATAGTATTAAGTTGCTTTAACAGAATATTCAAGGCAGGGCTGTAGAAAAACAGACTAGCTCAGACCCGGAGAAGACAGGGGGCAGAATGGAAACACACTGCCGGCTCGGCACTGGGTGGGATTGTAAATAATTCAATTTAACACCCAGCACTCCCTGGAGCCAGGTGGCAGCCGCCAGGGCTCAGTGGGCTGACTCAATGGCGCAGGGTCACGTGTCACAGATTAGAAGACCCTGCACTCAGCCTGGTCCGTCCTCCTCTGTACCCCGCGGCCCCCCGCTGCTCCCAGAACCTCTGGTTTGTTCTTCAGAGCCACCTCTGTGGAGGCGAGGCTGCTCACGGGCCTGAGTTCCCGCAGAAAAGATCGAAGTATTTTCACAGCGAGCTGCCAGCCTCTCGACTCTAACTTCTCCTTTGTTCAAACACATTGGCGGAGGATGTACCCTGGTTGCTTCCATTATTCTGAACTAGAGACCCTGAAATTAATCCCTCCTCTATGGCAATGCCCCATGTATCACTGGCTGCTTCAAATAAAAGGACTTAATTAATTCCATCTTCTTGGGTTGTGGCATTATTTGTGAAGGTGGTGAGAGACTGACATTCTCATTGATTGCAAGGCCCTGTGTTTCCTCTTCATTCACATCCTGCAAGCCTTGGCAGCACACAGTCCCATCCAACACGAGTATCAGACCTCGCTCAGTGAGGGAGAGTGTAGCCGTGTGTGTGTGTGTGTGTGTGTGTACTTAATTTGGATTTACAAAGCTTTGATTAGATGGCCAACGTTGTTAGAGCTGAAATGACATCGAACAAAACTTGCCCATGAACCAGGTAATTCTCTTGCAAAGCCCTGCCTCCAAGGGCATTTAATCCTTGCCCCGGGGTTGATCAGATACTCCAATTCCATTCGGAATCTAACAGGTGGGGCAAGGCACCTGGCGCCGTAGTTAAGATGCAGCTCAGGACACGCACATCCCACATGCGAGAGCCCGAGTTCGAGTCCTGGCTCCACTCCCAGTGCCGGCTTCCCGATGAGGTACTCCCGGGAGACGTCGGGGGCTGGCTCAGGGAGGTGAGACCCCAGGAGACCCTGGCTGGGTTCCAGGTTCCTGGCTTTAGTCTGGCCCAATCCTGGCTGTCGTGGGCACTTGGGGAGTGAACCAGCAGATGAACCATCTCATCTCTCTCTTTTCTGTGTTTCTCTGCCTTTCAAATAAATAATAGCAGATAAGTAAACATCAAATCCTTTTTGAAGAGATTTGTTTACTTGAGAGGCAGAGTTAGAGAGGGAGAGAGAGAAAGGTCTTCCACCTGCGGGTTCACTTGGTCATTGGGCTCTCTGGTGTTCCCAGCAGGGGGCAGGCCGTGTGCCCTGCTCAGTGCCCCCGCGTCTCTGAAAACCCCAGAACCCCTGCTCAGCAGGTGCGCAGTCCACGCTGCTCTCCTGAAATCAACACTTGTTGTTGCGCTGTAGAAGCCTCGTGCTGACTACTGAAAGTGTGGTCTAAGTTGCCCTGTCTTTAACGTGTTACAGGAAGACTGGACAGACATCCAACTGGCATTCTGCTTAAAATTCAAAATATCATATTTATATTCCTGCCTCACTGGGGGTGGGTGATCTGACTGGGAATCCATGCACGCATTCCACCGAGAGCAGTTGCGTACTGCAGAATTTAAAACAGCTGCGGTCCTTCAGCCCGCCCCCTCACAAAGGCCATCACCCCACTCCACAGTGGTCTCCGAGCCTCAAGTCACTCGGGCCTTTGTTAAATCTGAAATTCACCATAGGAACATGGGAGAGACAGGTGCTGGGGCACCCAGGCCTCTCCTGAGACCCTCGTCCAGGTGCCGGCGCCCTCCAGCCGGAGGACTCCTGGGTTCACCTGTCTCGGGTTCCCCTTCGGAGGCACCTGCGTCACTGGGACTGGCTGGCGCCCTCTGACCTCTGCTGTGAGGAGGTCATGCTCCAGTGTCAGAGGCCCCTCCTTGGGCTGGCTGGGGGGGACCTTGCTCGCTTCATCCCCTGCTGGCACAACCCTGGGGTCCCTTGTTCTGCATGCCGGAAAGGACGTTCAGAGCCAGGCTTCATGGAACTCAGGGCAAAATTCCCGCCTGTGCCTGTGTCCCTGGCATTTGTCACGGCCCTGAGTGGTGTGGAGCTCCACCGGCTGCCTCCACGTGCAAACTGTAACTTCCACTGATGCTCACGCCACATGCACTCGCCACTCACACCTACTCACCTCTCACACCATCCACATGCCACTCACACATGTCACATTCACATGTCTTCACATACATGTGCCACATATGTCATTCACATGTGTCACGCTCACATATGTCACACACAGCTGTCCCACTCACACACTCACACATGTCACACTCACATGCCATTCACACACCACTCACGCACGTCACACTCACACATGTCACAGCACATGTGTCACACATGTCACTCACACATGTCACGCTAACATGTGATACACGCCTGTCACACTCACACACACCATTCACACATGCCACACGCACACATATCACGCTCACACATGTCACGCTTATCCATGTCACGCTCACACATGTCATGCACACTTACCTCTGCCACCCCAGCGGCACGGCCACCTCTCACTGGAGTCTTCCCTTTGCTACCCCCGTGTCTACGTCTTCCTAGAAACAAACAGCAAACTGGACCGATGGACAGGTCCCCAGGCCTCTGAGCTAGCAGAACTGGACAGCAGTGGGTGGGCGGCCTCCCGGAGAGCCCCCAGCCCCTGTCCCCCCGCAGCCCTGCCTCTGGCCGTGGAGGGACAGGCAGCAGTGAGCTGGGAGCTGCTCTGCCATCATGGGGTGGTGGGCGGTGGGGCGCTGAAGAACTCGAGGAGAGGGGTCCACACCGTCCTCTCCCCGTGGGGGCTTCTGGGAAGGGAAAGGCGGGACTTGAGAGGACGACCTTCTGGGAGGTTACACACCGTCACCTCCAGAAGTCTCCAGGTCACATTGGAGAGGGCGCCAGCCCGAGTGCACAGGCTGGTGCCGCTGGCACGGCCCGGGGTCTCTCTCTGCCCTGGGCCTGGCCCCTGGGGCTGGCACTGATGCTGGGGTGTGCAGCGTCCACACCGAGCAGGGCGTGAGCCGTGCTGCCCCTGGGCCCAGGGCAGGAGGAGGAGGAGGAGCTGCTGCAGGAGCTGCTGGGTGGACAGCTCTCGTGTAGGGCACGTGGCACGGGAGTCCCCCGGATGCATCATCGGACGCATGCGAATCGTGATTCCCAGGGAGAAGGGGCCAAGTGACCCGAGTGTCACCAGGCTGACCTGTTCTCTCGGACCACAGTGCCCAGGGCCCGTCTTTCGGGGGCCCCGTGCCCTGCACCTGCCCAGTTTTGAATGGCGGCTTTTTTCCCAAAACACACCCAGTCTCCCACGTGGGTGCAGGGGCCCAAGCACTGGGGCCGTCCTCACCTATCCACACGCTGCGCTGCCTGTGCCTTCTCTCCGCCAGCCCTGCCGCTGGTGGGGAGCGCGGTGGCACCCAGGGCTCCCGCACGCTCCACTCCCACACGGCCCAGCTCTGGAGGGAAGCGCAAGGCAGCTGGCGTGGACCCAGCCACACCCTTCTCATGGCTGGAATCCATCTCGGGCCCCCGGGCTTGCTTTCCGCAGAGCGGGCGCAGAGGGGCGCAGGTCCAGGAGACGCACTGCCCAGCTCCCATGCAGGGTCCCCCGGGCCGGGGTGGTCAGGCGGGGCGGGGAGGAGATGGCTGCAGGGCCAGGGAGGGCAGAGGGCAGAGCGGTTTCTGCTGCTCCACTTCTCTGAGACAATGGCCGGCCGTGACGCGGCTGTCAAGTAAAGCAAGACAAATGGGGCGTCCTCGCTGATTAGCCCTGCGATGGCGAGGCCGCCAGCTCCTCGCCGCACAATCACATTACTAACGTCAACAGATGCTCCGTGGACAACGAGGCAACAATTCAGTGGCTCCCGGCACTTAGCCCTCGCTCCCCAGAACACCCCACGAGGCTCCTGCCCCGCAGCCTGGGGACAGAGCAGGCGGCTCTGCTGAGAGCCCCAGGTGGGGGTGGGGGGACCCCGCCGATGGCCTCGCCCCTAGCCGACGCCTGCGAACGAATCAGGCTTAAAGAATAGGAAGGAGGGGACGTGGCCGCGGGCCTCTGTCCCCCTCTTGTCCCTTCAGAAAAGGCATCGTAGCAACGATTTGCTGTCCTAGATCTGCAAGGTGCCCCAAGTGTCTGTTTTTCAAAAAGTCTCCATACAAGGAGAGTAAGTTTCTCACAATGGCTTAGAGTTTTCCGACTCCTAAGTGACTGAAGGCAAATTGGAACATGTTCCCCAAATTGCTACCCCAGCCTCTGTCCACCGAGTCTGCCCCCTGAGCCCTGCAGGGACGGTTGCGCCCCCTAGTGTCCAGAAGGCCCTGGGACATGCACACCTGCTGCCCTCCCTCAGGGCCCCACCTGGACAGCCCTGCCTTAGGACGCCTACAAGGAAGGTGAGAGCCTGGTTTCTTCCCGCCCGGGGACAACCCTCCCAGAGGAAGGGACTGTGGAGGAGATGCAAGGGTTAACCAAGGTGACACAGTCTATGTTTTCAGATGCCGACATTTCAACAAAATTTTTATTTTACTTTCTTTAACATTTATTTATTTATTTGAAAGGCAGAGTTACAGGGAGAGAGGGAGAGAGCGAAAGAGAGGGCATCCATCCGCTGGTTCACTCCCCAGGGGGCAGCAATGGCCAGGGCTGGGCCAGGCTGAAGCCAGGAGCCGGAGCTTCTTCCCAGTCTCCCACGTGGGTGCAGGGGCCCAAGCACTGGGGCCATCCTCACCTATGCAGGCCATTAGCTGGGAGCTGGATCGGAAGTGGAGGAGCAGGGACTCAAGCCGGCGCCCATATGTGACGCCGGGGTGCCAGGCGGCAGCTTTCCCTGCTACACCGCAGCGCCGGCCCCACGTCCACATTTTAAAAAGTAAAAACAAAGGAAAGCACTGCTTTGCAGCAGCACGTCCGGGGTGGCAGCTCTGCCAGGCTCGGCGACAACGCCGGGCGCACGGCTGTCGGGATCGCCCCTTGCTGGGTGGACAGCTCTCGTGTAGGGCACGTGGCACGGGAGTCCCCCGGATGCATCATCGGACGCATGTGAATCGTGATTCCCGGGGAGAAGGGGCCAAGTGACCCGAGTGTCACCAGGCTGTTCTCTCGGACCACAGTGCCCAGGGCCCGTCTTTCGGGGGCCCCGTGCCCTGCACCTGCCCAGTTTTGAATGGCGGCTTTTTTCCCAAAACACTGCAAATGAGGATTTCCGCACTGTTCAGTTCCTCTCCAGAGACGCCCGGGCCAAGTGAAGACATCTCGACCGAATGTTTCAAACGCACGTTTGGCTGGGTTTTGGGGATGCATCCCAGGGGTGGAAGGGGAAGGGGACGGATTAGCAGAAAACAAAGGGTGCCAGGAGGGGCTTCCGCGGGGCTTCAGCGAGGGGAGCGAGCGCTGCTCGGGCAGGTCTCTGTCCGTGCAAGAAACTGAAAGAACATGAACAGGGCTTTTGCAGTACAATTTTTTCATGAACAGTTGAAAACCATGTGTGTGTGTGTGTGTGTGTGTGTGAGAGAGAGAGAGAGAGAGAGAGAGAGAGAGAGAGAGAGAGAGAGAGAAAGAGAGAGAGAGAGAATATGGATGCACAGGGCCAGGCTGGTGCAGTAGATACCTGCGGTACCGGCATCCAACATGAGTGCTGGTTCTAGTCCCAGCTGTTCCTCTTCCGATCCAGCTCTCTGCTGTGGCCCGGGAAGACAGTAGAGTATGGTCTAAGTGCTTGGGCCCCTGCACCCGCATGGGAGACCTGGAAGGAGCTCCTGGTTCCTGGCTTTGGATCGGCCCAGCTCTGGCCATTGCAGTTATTTGGGGAGTGACCCAGCGGATGAAAGACCTCTCTCTCTCTCTAGCTCTGCCTCTCAGATAAATAAATAAAATTTAAAAATTAAATAAAATATGAAAGCAGAAAATTACCGTTAGAATTAGGTTAAGAGATCGATGCCAATTCAAAGGGAAGCAGGGTGCTAGAGGCAGGGCTGCAGGCTCCCTGCCCTGCCCGTGTGAACCAATGCACTTGCGACAGGTGGAGAACAAGGCGCATCTCTCCCTCAGGAAATGGACCTCAGAGGATCCAACGGAACCCATCACAGGCTAAGAGCCCAAACGTCCAGAAGATGCCCCCCATGGACCTGCACCTCTGCCAAATTCTAGTGCCACCCACGCAAGCCTTAGATTAGAATGATCTCGTTGCTAAGGTAGCTCTCGAAGACCCCCCAGCACATCAGCATCATTCTGGGAATGACAGGCTCCACCACTCACACCAACCGCTGCATCGCACAGGCAGTGAGTTTGAAAGATTGGAGGCACAAATATTTACCCTGAGACTAGAACTGGTGCTGCCAGCGGAGAAGATGGGGTTGGTGATGGGTGGGGTGAGCACCATGCTGGAGAAGAGAGCCCAGTCGTCTCCACTGTGCAAACAAGGGCCGCGGGTGCCGTCTGCCCAGGCGTCCTGAGCCAAACCCAGGGGGGAGGCCCGGAGCCCTCGCTGGCCCCCGGAGGCCCGGGTGCTCAGGGGGTGGGTGTGGCCGAGGAGGAAGCTGAGAGGTGGACAAAGACCGTGGGCGTCCTGCACTGTGGCCCTGATGAGGGAGCCTGGCTGGAGGCAGGGGACCACTTTCGTCCTGCGAATGCATGGGGTGCACGCAAGGGGAATGCTGGACGCGACTTGGTCCTAATTTTGCAACTGCTGTCCACACTCGCAGTCCAGGCAGCATTAGCAGGAACTGGAGCAGGCAGCGGTCAGCGGGCTCAGCAGAGAGAACCAGAGCCGTAAAGGTAAACGTGGCAGGAAAGTTCCATCGTGTCTGAAAAACCACGCGGCAGGAGACTTCCAAGCCTCCTCCCCAGCGCCCAGCCAGGCCTCCTTCCATAGCTTCCCGTGCGTCTCCTGGGTGAAGACCTCGGGGTGTCCCAGCTCCTGTCCACACTCCCTGCCGGGGAGGGGTCGGGGGCAGGGAGGCCTTCCCCTCCTCACTCATGAGAGAGGGGTTCATAGAGGTGTTGGAGTCTGAACGCCGTCGTAAGTTCTTCAACATTCGGAAGCAAATTCTCCTCCAAAGATCCTTGGTCAAGTCGAACCTTGGAAAATACCCCTCAGGTTTGAACTCTGCCCTGGAACTGATGGAGACTGTCATTCGAGGAACACACAAGGCACTTCAGAAACGTCACGGCAGTTGGAATTAAAAGGTAAGTTTATTTTGGTGACAAATGCTACGGTCCATGCAGGTTTCTCATGATACGTATTTTATCAGCTTTTCGTTGTTCACCGGGTTCGCAAGTCACATGGCTTTCCCAGGGCTCAACTTCATGATGAAATCACAGCAATGAGATTGAGGGCTCCCATACCGAGTGGCAGTTAACCACGAGGATGTTGGGAATGCATGCGCTGTGACACCACCGTGTTCCGGCCAGGGCTTTAGACGTCCGTTTTCCCTCATCTCACAGCCTTCCGGTCTAGTTCCCATCCGTCCTTGAATAGTGTGGCTGCACCACGCCAGCATCCAGGCTTCCTGGTCCCGTCTTTCTTCACTGTGTGACTGCCGACGTTGCAGCAGACCAAGCAGGAGCTGCCACACAGCCACGGCCACACTGTTCTGCCCGGAGCGCGTGCCCGGCTGTGTGGATCCCAGCATGCCCTGTGGGCAGCGCACCTGTGAGGATCACTGTGGAGCTCCCGGGGGGGCCCCATCCCAGATGGGCGGAGCAAGCTCAGCCGTGACGGCACAGACACCTGCCCACTACTCTACGTTCTCCATGCTGCTCCAGACAGGGCAGAGCTGTGCAGGTTTGTTTTGTGATGTTCCAAGTGAGAGAATGAGAACACACACAGACACACACAGAGACACACACACAAACACACAGAGACACACACACACAGACACACACACACACACACACACACACACACACACAGGCATCAGCCCTCTACGTGGAAACCCCCAACACCACCCCCCTTTTATTTTTATTTATTTGAGTGGTAGAGCTCCAGAGAGAGGGAGAGACAGAGAGCAAGGTCCACTTCTCTCTTTGTTTGAATCCCTACGCTGTCCTCCATGTCCCCACACCGCCATCCAGGTGGCCTTAACTCGGTCAGCTGTTCCGAGGAGTCAACCCTTTGTCTCTTTTTCACAGCTGCTTAGGAGACACGTTGAGCTCAGAGCAATGCGAACGTGAAGGCATCCTTAGCCCTGCTAAGATGTGCACGGTCACACCCACTCCGTGCTGGTGGCTGGGGCTTCTCCAGGCCGAGGGCTGCCCAGGGCAGGCTCCGTGGCCCTGAGTCGGTGGAGGGCTTCACTAGCCTTTCACGTAAGTAACGAGACAGAAAACCTGTTTTTAAAAAATCCTCCCCTGCGACAGTTGGGGAGAGAAAGCTCCATCTAGTCCTTGCCACCTTAGGCAGCATTGTGATTTTATTATTTTATATTGAGAATAACTACATTTGCTGCTATCTGAAAAAAATAAAAAAGAGAGGAAAGAGAGGGAGCATCCTCGGGAGCGTGGGCGGGCGCTTCTCCCGCAGGTCTCTATTGAGTCAGCTCTTGAGGACGCCCCCACGTTCAGACAGTGGGGGAGCAGCCGCAGCACCCCTCCAGCGTCATTCCTGGCTGCCGTGCGTTCTAAATATAGAGCCCCGGGTCTGCAGCCCACGGTGCTCCCGGTTTTCACAGACCTGCACGAAATCACATCATTCTCTGGCAGGTTTGCCCACGAGTTGGGGAGACGATAAATATTCAGAATTCCTCCCGAGGATTCTCACGAGCTGCTTTCTGCCCCACTTCCCTGTTATTGGGTTTCCTGAGTGATGCTGTGTGAACCTCGGCTTCCGATGTACAACAAGTGCAAACAAGCACTGCACATTTCAAACAGATTTCATAAACAAACCGTTCTGACTTCATGTCAGGCAGGACTATGTGAAATTTGGTTTTCTCCACCAAATTTGGCTCCCAGCTGTGATGTGTCAAGTCAAACAGGCACTAGTAATTGTATTCATCCCTTAAAACGGAGCTCCCAGCTGACATCTGGTATCAACACCACCACAAAGCAGGGCTGGCTGTCTTTTAAGAACAGTCACTGCTCCGGGGCTTCACATCCAGGCCTTCCGAACGGGCGCCCGTGGCCACGCAGAGCCACGCTCACGGCCGCACCCCACCCTTCTCGGGGAGCTCCTGTCCAGAGCCCCCCACCCCTGTGCAAAGCAGCTGCAGAGGCAAAACTGTAAACGAGGCAACGTGAATCATCCTTTCTTCCTCCACCGGAGAAAATGCAAAGTTCGCCTCTGAAGAAGGATCTAGAACAGCGTAGCAGCTAGGTAGAGACTGCCAGTCAGCCCCCGTGTTCCTCTCCTGGCTGAGCACAGGTCTGGGGGGAAGCGTTTTGCCACAGTGCAGGAGCAGTGGGAAGGCAGCAGCCATTGGCCCACGCGCCTCTCGGGGGCTGGGTGAGCAGGGCCCCGGGGCACCTGCTGGGCCACACTGCCCACCTGGGCAGACCACGTCGGGTAGCCACGGAAGTGCAGTAGCAGGGATGTGCAAGGCAGGGGAGCCCAGAGGCCCGGGCGCCTCACCACGGGGCCCTGCAGAGCAAGGTGTGACACGGGTTTCAGGCAGGGGCAGGCCAGGCCGAGCTGGGAAATGGCAGGTGAAACCAGGTGACAGGGGTGTCCCACACCTCCCAGCTGTGGATGTCTCCCTCCAGGGCGGCTCCTCAAGGGGTCGATCGGCCTCCTGGATGACCCTGCGTGAGCCCCGTGTCGGCAAGGCAGACGCCCGGTGCTCTCCCAGGTGGAAGTTACAACAGAGAGGGAAGCTTCGTGTGGCTGTGCTGTCAGTCCCCTCGGGATACGGTCCTAAACGCTGTTTGCGCTGGACTCCACTGTGGACAAGGCAACACACACCACCCTGCTCACTTTACGGTCATCCTCACGGATCCACAGTGATATCAAATCCCTGTTTTTAACATTCGTATGTGTCTGCATTTAAGGTGAACACGACCAAATGTTGACCCTTGTTAAATCTTCAGGTTAAAACAGGGGAAAATCCAGGTGAGATTTTGCTGCAATTTTTTAAATGCCACATTTCCAAACAACCGGTTGTTACTCTTCCGGCTCCATGGTTCTGAGTTACTTCTCATTCTTTGGGACTCTCTGTGTTTGCATTTGATTTGAAAAAAAAAAAAAAATGATTGAGTCACATCACGTTCTGATTTAATGTTTTTTTTTTAAGGAGATATAGTTGATCACTTGCACAATTTAGAAATGCCAGCCTAAAACCAACAGCACTGGGCAATATGATTATGCAAATTACACTGTTAACCAAATTTACACATAAATGGGAACATTTTTCCCCATCATAGTTCTTATTATAAAGAAACACTGGGAAGTAAATTATCTGCAGAAGAGCATCGTATAAAAATGTATTAAAAGCTGTAAGAACTAAATTGAAATGTCAAACATAGTTATTTATATTAAAGCCCAACGTAGCCCAGCAACCCGGTGATGGGCCAATCATGCGTCATCCGTTGAAACCAGGGGCTGTGTCTGCTCCCCCGGCAGCTCCAGCCCCACAGCCTCGCCGTGGGGTCTTCACTGGGCAGCTCTGCTCCTCTGGGTTTGCAGAGTTCCAGAAGTCCATGTGAGTTTATTCTAACACGACCAATGTCAAGGCGGTAACTCCAGAGCCTTCAGCAGAGCTGCCAGACAAGGAAAACAGCACAAGACCTTCATGGAAGAGGGAACGAGAAGATGCATTTGGGGCGGACATTGAACCTCATGGCCGAGTCTGGATCCCTGCCGGAGTGGCTGTGTCCCATTCCAGGCTCCCACCACTGACTCAGCTTCCTGGAGGCCCTGGAGGCAGTAGTTGGGTCCCTGTCCCCCGTGTGGGAGACCTTGGATATCAGGGTGCCATTCCCAGCCACAGCCCAGCCCTCGCTGTTATGGACATGTGGAGAGTGAACCAGCAGATGGGAGCTCTCTCTTTCTTCCTCTCTCTCTCTGTCTCTGTCTCTGGCCTTCACCCTTCAAATAAATAAAGAACACTGAAAAAAAAAGAAAATGCCATTAATCTGGGTGCAAAGAGTTGAAATCCATGAACAGTTAATTTTTTTGTATACTTTCTGAAGGCCACTTGTACACCTAGGTATCAAAATCTGGGGCACCAACATAAACCATCTTCGCATCCCATTTTCCATGACCTTTTATTGGAAGTGTCCTCACATTCTCTTCTCCAAGCCACAGAGCTGATGCCAGACCACGGACGGTACCTAACTCGTTACCGCGGAGGCAAAGGCACAGCTCAAAGTAGGCGCCTGACCTGCAGCAACCCCCTTCTGCAAGCAGTGTTTCCGTGCCCTCCCTCCTGTCTCTCCCGCCCCCTTTCCTGCCCTCTTTCTTGTAGACTCTTGGGAGCCCAGCCACGCCCCCTGTCCTACTACATCTGCCCCCAGACAATGGAGCCAGGAGCATAAAGCCTGTGGCTCTGATGAGGCTCCACCCACCAGAGCTTTTCAAGTCAGCGGGAAGGAGCCCTGGCCCACTGGACAGGGCTGGCTCGCCAGATCCTGACAATCAGCTCTGTGTGCCCCATGGTGCGTCTGGCCTTTGTGCCTTTGTGGCATCCTCCTGGGACGCCACAGCTGGACAGCTGCGGCCAGGAAGCCCTCGAAGCAGAAAGCGCTCCCCCAGCCTGGCCTCCGATGGCTCCCATTGAATTACCTGACTTCCCCTTCCCGGGCTCCCTGGGACAGCATCACGCACCATGTAGCACGGGAGACGGGCTGGTGTTGCTGACAGAGCCCCTGGGGCAGGCACAATGGACGCGCCCTTGGCTCAGGGGGCCATGTGGGCATTCCTGCTCCAGGGGTCTTCAACAGCAGACAAAGGGAAGAACATTTGGCAGTGTCAGCCCCAGCAGCTCACGGAAGGGAAAACTTCATTTAGCTTTCCTGATTCCACCAAGCGCTCTCCAGGTGCGGGAACAGGAGGTGCTTCTAGAGGCATTTCCTTTGAGCCAGCAATGCAGAGATGAAAGCCGGGAGTCCCCTCGCGCCCCAAGAACCGCCATATGTCCCTCCAACCCTGTCAGGTACATTCTCATCTGAAAGCCGGCTCGGTTACACCCTGGCTGTTGAGCCAGCTCAGGCCATGTTAGAAAATTGAGGATGAACACGGCTCACGGAGAGCAGTGCAGCCCAGAAGGGCACAGCGGTTTCTCCACACTTAGATGGAAGACACGACGCTGGACCCACTTCGGCAGATGCGCTCCGTGTGGCACCGCACGACTGAGCCCGGTGATTGACGGGGACCGCGGTGGCCAGCCCTGGAGAAGCCATCTGCCCGCACCCGGTGTTGCAGTGACTTCAGTGGCGAGTGTGGTCGCGGGCTCTGTCGCTCGCAGAATCGCTCTCACTCTGCAGGCGCAGGCTGTGCTGAGTTCTAAAAAACCTAACACATCTCAAGAAAGCAATTAGCAACTTCCATCAGTGTCCAGCTAAAATGATCTTTTCTATGGCTACAGTGGAGATGCCAAGTAACACACACACACACACACACACACACACAGATGGATTTGTGTGTCCATTTTGCCATCAGATCCTGAGGATCAACCTGGAGTGAGCAGGACTTGACCCAGAGCCACACATGCACCAGGTGGCACGGGACACTTTCCCGAAACCCTTCATGGGTCAGCGAGGAAGAGGGGGACAGGTTTCCTGATGGCCACCTGGTAGCACAGATAACGTTTGAGCAACGTAGCGTCTGTAAGAGGGGGCTAAGGGCCACGGGAGAGCACCTTTTTGGCATCCTCTGGGCTAAGGGAGGAGCTTCTTCCTTGGAGTGGGAACAAGCATGTCTCCGGGCCGAAGGAGCCCGGGATGCCCACAGCTGAGAGGGGTGCAGGGGCAGCTTCAGGTAGAGCGCGGTGCATCTGTGCAGACGGCCAGGGCTGGGGACGCGGGAGGATGCCCAGGGATGGCCAAGTCGCCTCTGGTTTGTGAGCAGCGTGCATTCCGTAGGTAGGAAATGTCGAGCAAGAGAGAAATTCACAGGGCCAGGGAGGTCACCTGGAAGTCATTTTAGGTCTTTGTGATGAGAGCCTGAGAAAGTGCCGGCGGCCGCGGGGAAGGGCGGGAAGAAGGCGCAGGTCAGGCACCAAGGGCCGCCGTGCTGCTGGGGCTTGGCTGGGACGGAGCGTCTGCGGCGGCAGGACCTCCAGGCACGGAGCTGGGCGTCCTGAGCTTGCAGGACTGGGAGCTGGTGTGGGGCAGGTGAGCTGCTGAGCTGTGCTGGGGCTGGTTGTGCTCAGGGTAAAGGTTTGTTACCTGGGGATGGACTTGCAAGCTCAAAGCTAATTTCCTAAGGTTGCGATTCGAGAAAGAGACTTGGCGTCACCTCTGTGGCGGTGGCGGTGGGGGCTGCCAGACGAGGAGCCGTCTGTTCGGAACAGCTGGCACGATGTGACAAGACAGCACTGAGGCCCAGCTGTGGGGCTGTCCAACAGCGGAATCTCCACTGACCCCGCTGAGAAACCCAGCCCTGCTCTTGCTGTCATTGAGAACTGGAGAGCAAACGGAGAGGAGTCCACGGGGCTGGAGTGCATCGATGCCCCTTGGAAGAGGCTGGAGCATCGATGCCCCTTGGAAGAGGCTGGACAGCGGCTGAGATGATGTGGCTGGAGTGTGCAGCCTGCGGAGCACTGCAGGGAAGACTGGGTTCATCCACTCTCCATCCTTTCAGAACCAGCCATGGGACGCTTCATGTGTTCCAGGACCCAGAGCTGGAAACCACACAGGCACAGCCTCCTCTTTCTTGGAACTGATGCGGCTGAGAAGCAGAAGAGGAGAGAGAGGGAGAGAGGGAGAGAGGGAGAGAGGGAGAGAGGGAGAGAGGGAGAGAGGGAGAGAGAGAGAGGGAGAGAGAGATAGGGAGAGAGGGAGAGAGAGAGAGGGAGAGAGAGAGAGGGAGAGAGGGAGAGAGGGAGAGAGGGAGAGAGGGAGAGAGGGAGAGAGGGAGAGAGGGAGAGGGAGAGGGAGAGAGAGAGGGAGAGAAAGAGAGGGAGAGGGAGAGAGGGAGAGGGAGAGGGAGAGGAAGAGGGAGGGAGGAGAGAGAGAAGCAGAGAAGAGGAAAGGTTTGAGTTCTATGGTGATAAAAATGGAATCATCCTTCCTAGAGGGATGGGAGAGAGGAGGTTTTCTGCTGGCCCCAAAACGCAGGCCCAAGGTGAGGTGCTTGTGGATAAGAAAGGCAGCCATTGCGGCCCTGGGATGAGGAGGGAGGCGCTTGCTCGGACCTGGGGTTGGAGACCGGATAAGGGCTCCAGATTTTAGTGTAGGAGCTCCAGGGGATCTTTAGAATGTGCTGGGGGTGGGGGGGAGTATGTAAGAAACTTCGGCGGCCGATTGAAAAATCCGCTTCAGTGGTGGGGGTTGTGAGCAAGAACGGGAGCTGTGGACCAGTGAGAAGCACACAGCAGGATCCTGGGAGGAGGCAGCGCGCTTGGCAAGTGCAGGAAGACTGCGTCTGGGACGGGGACGAGCTGGGGCCGAGGCAGAGGTGGTGAGGTGCTCAGAGATGAGCAGGAAGGTAGGAGAAGCATCGGGAGAACGCGGAATCCAGAGTCAGCAAGGAACGGCCAACGGCTAGCAGGCACTGTGCAGGATGCGCAGGACGGAGGCAGAGTGCCCCCGCTTCCTGGGAGCGCCCAGACTGGGGTGCGGTATGTACCCCACGTAGACTTGGAGGAAGCAGAGCCAGCCCGGGGAGCACCGTGTGAGTGGTGCCACGACGGGGCCCTGAGAAACCAGGAGCTCGCACGTGCACACACGCACAGGCACACTCGTGCACCTGCAGCAGCACACCCTTCCGTGATGTCAGTGACGCACGCAGAGACGAATTGCAGCCATCTAAGAAACGGCACCAAGTGACGACAGAGCAGCAGGGGCAGCGGCCTCTGCCGTGGGAAGTAGCTGAGTCCCCAGTGAAGTTGTCTCCGACACTGAAGCATTTTAAAACTGCAACAGTTTCAGGTTCACACAGAGGACTGGGAGTTCCACAACGCATTGATTGCATGAATGAATCCGCGTGGATACACCGTTGTTAACTGAAGTCCTCGCTTTGTTCCGTCTTCTTTAGTTTTCGCCTTGAGAACGCTGTCTATTGGGAGATCCCGGAAGATCCCTGGACTTAGCTTGGCGGCAGCGCTATCTCAGCCTGGTTTTGTGGTGACACCGGACGCTTTGAGAACTTCCAGTCAAGTGTTTTGTGCATTGTCTCCTGGTTGGGGTTTGTCTGATGTTTCACTCATGATTTGACCAGGGCCCACAGCGCGGCCTCTCCGAGCAACAAGCTCCTCACCAGTCCCGGAGCCCCTGCCCGACCCGGTGCGGGGCAGACGGGGAGCAGCAGCCCCTCTCCTCTCAGACGCAGACAACTGTCCCGTGCGTCACCCCCTGGTGTGCACCCCTGCCGACCTCGCTCCCAGGCTCTCTGCCCTCATCCTGTCAAGAGGCCCAGCATCCAGAGTCCATCAGAGCCTCTCATCCTGAGCCTGGGCACCCAGTGGACCAGCCCTGCTGCGTGGGGGCAGCGGCCACCCTGCCTCCTCTCTGGTAGGCTGGTTACTCACTGACATTCACCAGGGTGACGCCCAGGACCTTGGGAAGCGGGGAAGGAAATTAGACCTCCGTGGCTCTCGCCTCCTCTGTCCACGGCCACGCACTCTCCCTGCGGGTCGGGGGCCACCAGGACTGGGTGGCTGTGGGGCTGTGCGCACCGGTGCTGGGAGGTGTGGCACAGAGGGCCTCCAGGAGCCTGCTGCACCTGGACAGTCTGGGAGGGGCTGCTGGGGCAGGGGGGCTCTGCCGTGTCCTCCTGCCCCCGGGCCTGGAGCCTTCGCCTGTGTCATTCTCTGAGTTGATCGCGCATGGCTCGCTCTGCCCTTCCTGCTCCCCTGACTGGGAGCTCACGGGTGGCTGGAAGGATGTGGGACCCACAGTGCATGGCAGATTTTCCCTGAAATTCCCAGCACCCCCATTTCCTGTGGACTGAACCCCTCCCTGTGAGCACAGCAGGGGAGACAGGGACTTGAAGATACCCCGGACAGATCTGACACGGGGAACCTTTGTGGGATGATCCATTGCCTTCTTCCTGGTTCTTCTACTAACTCTTGCTTTTCTTTTTTTTTTTTAAGGATTTATTTACTTATTTGAAAGTCATAGTTACACAGAGAGAGGAGAGGCAGAGAGAACGAGAGAGAGGTCTTCCATCCAATGGTTCACTCCCCAATTGGCCACAACGGCAGGAGCTGTGCTGATCCGAAGCTAGGAGCCAGGAGCTTCTTCTGGGTCTCCCACGCAGGTGCAGGGGCCCAAGGACCTGGGCCATCTTCCACTGCTTTCCCAGGCCACAGCAGAAAGCTGGATTGGAAGTGGACGCCGGCATCTCAGGCCAGGGTGTTAACCCACTGCGCCACAGCACCCGCCCCTTAACTCTTGCTTTTCATAAGGCTCGCCCAGAGGGGCTTATTTGGGGGGAGGGTAGAGCAAGCAATTTCACAACCTCTAGAAACAACTGCACACTGTCAAAGTGCAAGGAAGGAACGGGGCAGGAACGTGGAGGCGCTGGGCGCACCTGCCTCAGGTTCAAAGCCAGCCTTTAAAGAGAAGTCAGCGCTCAGTTCCTGCCCATTTTTCTTCCTCCTGCATTTTATCTCTGGAAACGTGCAGTCTAAGGGGCTGCTCCTCGCCCCAGAATCCGGAGCTAATCACTTAAAGGTAAGTGGCGTTCCAGGGGAGCGCCGCACGCCTGCTCCCACGGCTCTGCAAGTCAGCTAATGAGGTGATTAAGTCATTAAAGAGAGAGGCGCATCTGCACCCGGCTCAGCCACAGGCTGGGAGATCAAGGCCAGCGCCCACCTCCTTCTCCTGGCTCTCTTTATCCTACAAAGGTGATTAATCCACTTAGCTGGGCCTGGCCTTTTTACTTGCTTTCTTTCTTTCTTTTTCTTTGTTCTTCTCCCACCACCGCCCCCTCCTTTTATCCTTTCTGGAGCTGAAAGGGGCGACTGGAATGGAGCAGATTTCAGGAGGAGTGGGTGAGCCAGGGGAAAACAAGGCCCCGTCCTCAGGGGCTCCTTGTGCAGGAGAGTGGGGGCTTCGTAGCCAAAGGTCAAGAGGACGCCAACCAGCGGCTCCGGGGGCAGGTGATTCGCCCATCAGAGCCTTGGCCTGATTCCTAACCCAACACCCCTGGGACACGCTTTGTGGCTTTGTCAAGGAAGAGAGGGCATTTCTGTGCTGTCTTTCTGTCTCCTGGCCCTAGCCAGAGACAATCCCCAGGCAAATCCTGTTCTCCCAGTGCCTGTCTGTGGAAGGAGACCCTCTGTCGTGGGAAGGAGGAGCCGCAGGGAGAGGGCATTTGGGGAGGGAAAGGGAACGTGGCGATGGTATCCAGGCTGAGCCCATCGGACGAAAACGCCAAACACATCGGCACACCACGCCGAGCTGGAAACTCGCTGTCTGACATCACAGAGGGCAGCGGGTAAATATTTACGAATGCACGGACACCTTCCAGTGAGAAGTCCCTTGTCACACAGCATGCAAATAACTGCTGGGAAGACACCTCTGCCACACAGCCCTGACCTTCAGGGGCTGGGACTCCCGGGTCCCGTCCCTGCTCTCCTGCTGCCACAGCCGACACAGGAACATGCCAAGACGCAAGAGTGCCGAAGCCCCTCTGCCGTGTGACCTGACTTCAGACTGACACGCTGTCCATCTCGTGTCCTCCGTCCAGTACCTGTGCAATGAGTGACAGGTAAGTTCAGAGACTGCTTGTGATACCAGATGGGAGCAGACGCTCGGGGCATCGGTCCAGAGGCACCTCCGTCAGCCACTCCTGCAGACCTCAGACAAGAATGCAGAATCACAGCACTGGTTCCAAGCGCACAGGCTAAATCTGTTGTGTTAGCGACCGTTCTGTTCAGCGTTGTTCCCCGCACTGACAGACAAGTGCCAGCCTCTCTCCTGGGCCGAGGGCGTCACCAGTGTCACGTGTTCACTGCTGACATAGGATGCCTGCGCAGCCTTCACACACCGGGCGGCTTGCACTGTCGATTTTCACCCCCACAGCTTGCAAGGGCATCGTGCAAGGACTTGTAATGTGCAGGCAGAGGCAGCTGTCCAGCCCCTGCGGTCCTGGCAGACCCTGAGGCCAGATTGTACCCCGAGACTCCCCCAAAACACTGCCCATAACTCAATCCCTTCTTACCCTCCTGCAGGAATGTCTGGGCGCAGCAGGAGCTCGGTGTGCCTCGCTCCCTCGTTTATCCTAACGCATCAACTCTGCTTTGCATGATGAAGGTCTGAGCCGTCCGCAGAGGCAGAAGCAATCTGCACGTATGCCATGGGAAAGGGAACAAGTCAAGGGGAAGGGCCAACTGGTTCTGGACCATGTTTCTCCTCCGATGGGCTGCTGCACCCTCCACACCCACCACGTGCCCCGAGTGGCCCAAGGCCCCTGATAAAAGCATGTCCCAGATGGCCCTGGTCGGGGCCCTGACTCCCACGTGGGAGACGTGGTGGGGTTCCCAGCTCCTGGCTTTGGTCTGGCCCCCCTCTGGCTGTTGAAGGCATTTGGGGAGTGAACCAGCCGATGGAGGAGCTCCCTCTTTCTCCGTCTCCCCTTCTCTGCTTCTGTTGCTCTAATAAACTAAATATTGAAGCAAAAAGCCCATGGTTTGGGTGTTGAATTGAAACAGCAGGTTTCTACATTGCCACCACCATTCCTGGGCTCCCGCGTGGATCTGACGACTGGCCGATGAAGTAGAGCCCTCTGGAGGCTATCCCCCGTGCCCTGGCCAGCCGGAGTGACATAAAGGGCCCTCATTGTCCAGGGGCTCCCGTGGCCACCTGCAGTGGCCCCAGCTTAACAGAGAAGCGACAGAGTACCTGCAGATGTCAGTCACAGCCACCTCTTAACACCCACTTCTCAGCGGCAAGCATGTCCCGTCTGTGATTTCCAGGAGGTGCGGATTCCTTGAGTGAAATTTTAAGACAAACCGAACTGAGAATCTCACACAATAATCCTAACCGTGCCACCACTGTCTCGTCTGCTCCCCGGTACAGAGAGGCCACTCCGGGTTTCCTGCATCGCTGGTTGTATCGCTGCCCCCCCATAACTGATAGGATTTGGACTCTGAGCTGTGTGACCTGCCTGCCCCGTGAGGACATGGTAACAAGGAGGCGTAAACAATTACTCCGCACCGTGTGTTGTACACGTGAGCATTCTGTGCAGCCACCTGGGCATTTCTACACCAGGGCTTTTTTGTCATTTCTTGAAAAGTACTTTGGGTCTGTCTTGCCCTTTAGACTTGGGAGGGTTCCTTCTCCTTAGGTGGGCCGGGTCCTTTGGGGGGACATGCCCACTGTCAGTCACAGGTCAAGGCTCTCATCTGACCCAGCGCAGCCTGGCACATGCCCGGAGGCGCTGCCCGCAGGCCCACTCGCCGCCCTCTGCCCACGGCCCTGCACCTGCTCGGCAGTCCCGGCCTCCCTGGCACGTGGGTCTTCCCCGGGATTTATCAGCCCCGTGCTTTCATCTTGTTCACGGAATCCCAGCAGTTTTAATGGTAGATCATTTTTCATGGAAACAGAGAGGTTTTTTTGAATGAGCTGTATTTTATGAGTCTGTCTGGAAGGGTTTTTAAGGGCAGTCGTTCACGCTGCTGGAGAACTCGCCATAAATCTTCACGAGAGAAGACTTGGGGTTTCCACACAGAAGTGGCCATCAGGCCCCACTTCCACGAGACCCTCTGGACAGCGCCAGGTGTCCTGCTGGGCTTTTGTTTCTGGCTTTTTTTTCTTTTTTTTTGCTTTGGGCTGTGCTTGGAAGGGAGCTGCTCCTGCCATCTCGCTGATGAAGTCAGGGCCTGCAGGGAGCTCAGGGCCCAGGCACAGTGAGCGGTGAGCACATCCGTGGAGTCAGCGCCCTCTTGGCTGCGTTGGTGGGGAGATGGGGCTGATCCCAGCAGAGAAGGAGACCTCCAGGCGCCAGTGCAGAAAGCCCCTCCCTTGGGTCTTGGCTGTCAGGTTGGGAAAGCTGTGGGTCCCTCA
This sequence comes from Sylvilagus floridanus, assembly GCA_949820135.1. NCBI lineage: Eukaryota > Metazoa > Chordata > Mammalia > Lagomorpha > Leporidae > Sylvilagus > Sylvilagus floridanus. Next base: position 99,042,198 of record OX463246.1, on the reverse strand, counting down.
GATTTCTGAGTGATGCTACCCACTGCCTCGCCGCTGTGCCCGGTGTGGAGATGGAGAGCCTACGGCTCTGCAGTGCAGGGAGGGTCGCCCGGCCCCCAGGGGCTGCCCACCTGCTCCACGCAGGATACCCACCACAGATAGCTTCTCTGGACAACTCGGCTGATCTGCAGTGTGAGATTGGAAAGGGCAGCCCCACCCTGGGCAGCACCGCTCCCCGGGGATACAGTGGGCGACGCCTGATGGGAGGCTTATGGGGAGCCAAGCCACCCTCAGGGATGGAGATGAGGCAGGAGGCCGAGGAGGCTGTGGGGCAGGGCCCGCTCCAGGCCTCTGTGCACCAGGAGCCTTGTGTGTGGACTGGGTGGGTGCTTCTCGACACGGTGCTTCTGTGGAGTGGGGGCTATTAAGCTGCAAGAGCCCCAGGAGCCTGGAACTCCATCCGGGTCTCCCTGTGGGTGTGCAATGGCCATGTTCCACTGCTTCCCAGGCACGTCTGCAGGGAGCTGGATCGAAGTGGAGCAGCTGGGACTGGAACCCACACTCCCACACGGGACGCCGGTGTCTTAGGCGAAGAAAACCTTAGCCTGCCACCTCCTTCAGCTGCCAGCCCCTGGCCACCACAGGAGGGCAAGGGTGGCCGAGGGAGGAGCCAGTGGGGTTGGCACCAGTTGGGGGTCCTCTGGGTGTCGTCTAAGGGGCACAGCGGGGACTCTTCAGAAGCGTCCCGTGTAGGATTTGTTCTCCGAGGTGCGGGCCACCCATGTGCGGTGCCCCTGGGTCCTTAGAAGTTTCCTCTCAGGAAAAAAGGCCACCACCAACCGTCCCTGTCCCTAAGCTGCAGCCCCTTCCCCACAGTCAGGGGTGGGGCGAGTGTGGGGACTTCCCGCTCGCACGGCTCATCACCTCCCCACCACGCTAGACCCGAGTGCGTCCATTCCTACAAGTACACAAGGCACACACGTGTGTGTGGACACACGTGCACACAGGCACACACAGCAACATGCTCCTATGTGATAAAACCACACACACGTGTTATATGTAAACTCACAAGCCAAAAACATTTACGGCATTGACAATTGCTGAGTCAGAGGCAGACGGACACCTTCAGACCTCGGGCTGTCCAGCCTGCTTTCACTCCCCAGATGGGTCAGGCACTGAGACGCTTTCTATGCGAACCTCTGCGATGAGGGGGGACGCGGGGGAAGCCCCTCTTGTGCTGAAATACTGAGGAGTGCAGGAGAGAAAGGTCCAACATCAAGTGGGGAGCAGGCGCCATCAACTGCTCCACGGCTCTGCAGAAGCCACAGGACAGGAGCGAAAAGTGGAGACAGCTTCCGGCTGACTGTCAACAGGTGCTTCGGCCCTACCGAACCTGGTGCAGGTTTTGCGCCTCCTGAAACAGCCCCACAGCGCCTATATTTGGGAAGGAAACATCTCTGATTTTCCATGTATCTCACGTAACATAGTAGAGAATAAGCTGCCTAGAGAGAATCTGAATTCCTGTCTCGTGGGGATGGTCAACGGAGACGCGCAGGATCAGAGTCCCGGGCGTGCCCTTCTGCAGGAAGCCTCGCTGTTCTTCTCTCAGACCTGCTGGCCCCAGGTCTGCATGGGGAGCGCACGGAGCTGAGGGCACCCTCCTGGGCACGCGTGCTGGGCTCTGTCACTGCCCAGAGAGAGAGCCGGTGTCTGTTTCCAAGGCTCGGAGCCCTTCACTTCCAACTAAAATTTATATGGCTTGCTAATTGCCCACACGTCAGGGAGGGCGAGCGTGCAATTTCCTGTCACTGGGACGTGAAACCCCGTAATTACGGTTTCTCCTCACCCACCAGGGACCGGAGCACGTTGGCAAGCTCCGGGCCAGAGCCGAGGCACAGGGCACTGGTGCGCACCTCCAACTTTGTCCTCAAAGCACTTTTGCCGGCTGTGCCTTTTTGTTTAATGAAAGACTAATATTCCAGAAATTCAAATTTAAGCACACTTCTTTCATTTTTTAACTACCAGGAGTAAAAACAATCGGCCACTCTACTTTGAAAACGTAGAATTCTACCAAATTAAGTTCACAGACTTTTTCTTGGACTTATTTTAATTTGGCTTTAATGTTAGAAGTCTAAATCTTGAAACATTTATGTCTCTGGTTTCAGTTAAACTAATAAAGTATTACTATATTAATAATTGCTACCCACTTTATTAAGTACTACAGTCATCAACTCCTTTATACTCAAGAAGAGAAAGCCCTCCGGCTCCAAATACTTTTGGCAAATAAGTCCTTAAGACATAATTGACTGTAATACAAGGTCTGGTTTGAAACATGAATTACAATGAGGGCACCTCCACCATTTGCAAATCGTTCAAGGCCTAACCGATGAGATGGCTCTTGCGATGAAATTTAGGCAGGTGCAGGGGTTCAAAGTGTCTGTGTGAGGCGAGCTTCAAACTTCTTGACGCAGATGGCTGGAGCCTCCAGTTGAGCGATTGATGCAAGCCAGAAGTAGCCAACCTAGCAAACAGAGAAGCGTAAAGGAAATGGCACACTCCATGAAAGCCAGTCGGGAGCCGCCCGGAGAGAAAGCCTACGCAGCGCCCCGAAGCGCCGAGTCTGGCGTTCTGGGCTGAGAGTTGAGTGCTCATCCAATAACATCCGAACTGAGATCAATTCTGCGGCCGGAAGTGGCCGGGGGTGGGAGAGTGGGGTTGGTAGGCTGGGAGCCCACGGTGCCTCGGCAGCCCCCCCCCCAGGGCAGTACCAAGGAAGCTAAGGTGTGGTTGCTGCCCCCAAGAAACCCCAAGGGGAAGGTTAGACGCTTGCAGAACACTGGGCGGACGCTGGCAATTCTTCAGACAGTAGATAAAGGCCTGTATGCAAATGACTTGTTTCAGGGAGAGACGTGGAGTAAACACGCACACCGGAGAGCGTACCTGTTAGCGTGGGCGACGCTGTGGTCTCCTGCGCCGTCACACCGCACTGCATCTACGGGGGTGATTCAAGCGGCTTGCAGCAACCTCAGGTTTCGCTCTTTCCAATAACCGCTCCATGGTTTGTTGTTCTTGCTGCTGTTGACAAAATCGTACAATTGGAAAATAAGTCTTGAGATGTGGTAGCCGATTCTCTCAAAAAAGCTGCCCAGGCCGGGGCAGCAGTGCAGGGGTGAAGACACTGAGTGGGGATCCACCTCCCTACACGACCGGGACCGCCCTCTGCCCTCCTCTCCCCCAGATCTAGGCAGACGCCCCTTCCTGAACCCCCCTCTGCCCAGGCAAGAGCTGGAATTCAGGCGGCCCTGCGTGGCTCAATCCCTGGGAGGCCTGAGCCTTGTCACCACCCAGCAGCCTGGAGTGGACGGGTAGGAACGGGATGGAGAGTGACACCTGGCCACCCGCGGAGGGGAGGGCGGGTCCCCGCGGATGGGAGATTCTGTGTCTGCCTGTCTAATAAATAGATTACACCAGTTACAATTTTAGACAGAACTTTGAAGTCATCACTACCTCCACAGGAGCAGGCCGGTGCACTGCGGGCTGTGTTCTCGCACGCAGTGTCAGGGTACTGGTGCGGTAGCATCCGATGGTGCAGATGTGGACGGCGCGGCCCCCACTGCTGCCTCTGCAGCCCGCCCGCACCTGGCTTCAGCCACCTCCCCCGCCCGCCCCAGCTCTGACCCCAGGCCACGGGAGGAAAAGTGCCAACCGGGCCTCCCCTCCTGACAAACTAGAGGGCTCTAGGACCCAGACGCCCAGGACATGTCGGCAGAAAGTGCGTTTCATCACCTGTCTTGGCACCATGACAGGCACCAGGGGCCCCAGGTTGTACACATTTGCCCCTGCAGACGGAGTCTCTGAACTCGGTGAAACCTAACAGGACACATCAAACAGCGAGCTGGGTTCAAAGTGTTTCCTGCCAGGGACTCTGTCTGTTGGTCTTCCACGCTGCTCTTTCATCTTTCCAGAGAGCCTCTCTCCTTTGGTTCTGAGGATGGAAGCCTTTAGAGTTGATTTTTAAATGTATTTATGGGAAGGCAGAGTGACAGCAAGAGTGAGATCCACACACACGCACAGATGCAAAGAGAAAGAGAGAGACAGAGTGAGGCGCAGAGAGGAAAGGAGAGAGAGACATCTCCCACCCTCTGGTTCACTCCCCAAATGCCTACAACAGTGGGGTTTGGGCCAGGCTAAAGGCAGAGCATAGGAACTCCACCTGGGTCTCCCACATGGGCAGTAGGAACCCAGTTACTTGGATCGTCCTCGGCTGCCTCCTAGTCCCAGGAGCAGGAAGCTGGAGGTGGGACTCTCAGGTTCTCCACTACAGGACAGAAGCATCCGAAGTCATGGCTGAGCTGGTGCTGCCCCACAAAGCCTGCCCTGGGGGAAGCTTTCAGAGGAGAGAGCCCCCAAGAAGATAATGTGCTAGTCAATGCTCAGCGCCCGCACCCCGCTCGCTCTCTCTCTCTCTCTCTCTCTCTCACACACACACACACACACACACAGAATTATAGAAAGGCAGAGTTATAAAGAGACAGAGGGAGAGAGAGAGAGAGAGAGAGAGAGAGAGAGAGAGAGAGAGAGAGATCTTCCATCTGCTGGTTCATTCCCTGAAAGGCCACAATGGCTGGAGCTGGGCCAGTCTGAAGCCAGGAACCAGGAGCTTCTTCCAGGTCTCCCAAGAGGGTACAGGGGCCCAAGGGCGTGGGCCATCCTCCACTGCTTTCCCAGGCCACAGCAGAGAGCTGCATTGGAATTGGAGCAGCCAGGATCTAAATGGGTGCCCATGTGAAATGCCAGTGCTACAGGTGGTGGCACAATCTGCTATGTCATGGCGCCAGCCCCACAAACACGTTCTTGACACTAGAAAATTATAACACAGGACGAAGCCCTCCCAGAAGGGTTGCATGCATCTGTGCCTGTCCGGTTTGCTCTGTGTAACAAAACCACAAAGACTAAGCAACCGCATATCATTAAGCATTGCACCGCGTAATGTTTTTTCCAAAGCTTTTTGTACTGTGCTCTATGCCTAGTCATGTAGAGACAGATCGATACCATCACCAGCGCTTCTAAGAAAATCACGTGGCCAGTGCTGTGGCTCACTAGGCTAATCCTCTGCCTGCAGCGCTGGCACCCCGGGTTCTAGTATCGGTTGGGGAGCCAGATTCTGTCCTGGTTGTTCCTCTTCCAGTCCAGCTCTCTGCTCTGGCCTGGGAGTGCAGTGGAGGATAGCCCAGGTCCTTGAGCCCTGCACCTGCATGGGAGACCAGGAGCAAGCACCTAGCTCCTGGCTTTGGATTGACGCAGCGCCAGCTGTAGTGGCCATTTGGGGGGTGAACCAACGGAAGGAAGACCTTTCTCTCTGTCTCTCTCTCTCTCTCACTATCTAACTCTGCCTGTCAAAAAATAAATCACCTGTGCCCCGGGACTGTCTCTGAGTGTGAGGCTGATGGAGGGGGTGCAGGCTTCCTGGGGCTGGTCAGGCTGCACTGTGGGGTGCAGGGAGCTGAGAGAGAGGGGATGGCGGGAAGGTAGGGAAGAGGCACCGTGAGTTTCCTGTGTGTGGTGATCAGAACGCACAGTGGACAGCACAGAGGGGAGCCCCATGACACCCATTCTCTCCTCACTTCCGGGTGGCTGGGATGAGGGGCTGCGAGTCTATTTTACGGCACATACACTTGAACGTGGTTGGTGCAGGGGCAAAGGAGAAGACCATGCACCCAAGGTCGTGGTCCCACACGGAAGGTCCCCGTGTCCTTCAGGGCGGTGGCATAGTGAGCCCAGAAGCAAACTGGGGCACCCTCTGTGTGCGGATCGCTCTTGCTCTAGTCCAGGATGCAATGCCGTCAAGAGTGGCTCTCCGGCCGAAGGATGCACATTTTCTAGACCTTTTTTTTTTTTTTTTTTTGACAGGCAGAGTTAGACAGACAGAGAGACAGAGACAAAGGTCTTCCTTCATTGGTTCACCCCCCAAATGGCGCTACGGCTGGCGAGCTGCGCTGATCCGATGGCAGGAGCCAGGTGCTTCTCCTGGTCTCCCATGCGGGTGCAGGGCCCAAGCACCTGGGCCATCCTCCACTGCACTCCTGGGCCACAGCAGAGAGCTGGCCTGGAAGAGGGGCAACCGGGACAAAATCTGGCGCCCCGACCGGGACTAGAACCCGGGGTACTGGTGCCGCAGGAGGAGGATTAGCCTAGTGAGCCGTGGTGCCGGCCTCTAGATCTCTTCTTAGGGTTGGTGTCTGCTCCTTCCACTGTGCTACAAAAAATTCAGCCAGCACCTGTGGCTCCAGGTTTGTTGAGCTGGAGCAGCCGCCTCCAGGGCAGCACCAGGCACAGCCCCTGTGACGCTGTGCACAGCCCCTGGCTGCTGGGATCGGCGTCCAGCAGCACTGAGATGAGAGAGCGGACGAAGATGCCTTCCTGTGACCAACACCCAGCTAATCAGTCCTTCCCGCTCCGAGTCCACGCCCTTAGAACCAGCTCAGCCGCATCGCAGAGAGGCTGGTGCTCGGGCACACAGCTGTGAGTCCCCCGGGGGGGAGGACACTTGGCCGCACCAGCCCTCTGCCCACAGCGCCCGGTCCAGGGACGTGTATCCTATAAAGAAATAAAGGAAGGAGCAGGGAACACCTGAGGAACCCGGCTGGACAAGGGCCCTTCGGAACGCTAGGGTTTCCGGTTGTGCGGGGGCGGGGCAGCGAGACCACGGCCACCCCACCTGCTGCACAGTGAAGGAGCGGAGCCAGGCTGAGATTCCGAGAGCCCGACCTCGGGGCCCCTTCCCCCGGCCCGTGCCGGTGGGGAGGGATGAGCTCCAGGCAGAAGGCAGGGGTCTGGCACCCTGAGTCAGATGGCACAGCTGCCTGCTGAATTCTCTCTTGGCACCGCACCGCACGCGGGGATGCAGGGATGGAGGACAGATTTGCAGGAGACCTTACACATGTACGGTGTCAAGGCGCGTGCTTTTCACAGCTCAAACTACTAGTGAGTGACCTGCTAAGAAACCGCTCTGTGTGAGACAGCGCCGCCGCCCCCCTTCGCACACAATGGAGGGTGGGTGAAGCTCTCCAGGTACGTACGCCTTGGACCTGAGCCACCAGGGGCTGCTGTGGCCAGACAAGGCGCCAAGTGCAGTGACTGCCGGGAGTCCGTCTTCGAAGGCCACGGGCGCCTGCTCTGCCGCCTGTCACCCTGGCTGTCTCCAGGCTGGGGAAAAGCCCCTGGTGGGCAGAACCGACGGCCGTGGGCTGAGGGGCTGCTGTGGCTGTGGCTGTGCAGGGCAGGCAAGCCGTAAAGCAGGGGAAGCTGGAAACCCTGTCCTGCAGGAGACACAGCGCCCCAGGGGAGACGCCCTCGGACGCCCTCAGCCTACGGCCAGTCACACACAGCTGGGGACTGGAGACCAGAGTGCACCCACCAGTGTGGCAGACCCAGGGACCCAGGGTGTACATGCCAGTGGGGGAAGGTGGACCCAGAGAGTACACGCCAGTGGGGGGAGGTGGACCCTGAGAGTACACGCTAGTGGGGGGTGGACCCTGAGTTTACACACTAGTGTGAGAGGTGGACCCTGAGTGTACACGCCAGTGGGGGGGTGGGCCCTGAGTGGACGAGCCAGTGCAGGGGGTGGACCCTGAGTGTACACGCCATTGGGGGGTGGCCCTGAGTGGACGCGCCAGTGCAGGTGCCTGTGAGGTCAGAGCTGCAGCTGTGGCTGTGGCCCCAGGTGGCCCCTGCGAGCGCTCTGGGTAACCAGAGTTGAGACCACGCCTACTGCCTGGCCCCTCGCGGCACTGGGCGCCGTAGGCCACAGAGGAGGCCAGACCCACTCTGGACCTGGCTCAGCACCTCCTGCTGCCAGGGGATGGGGCGGAGGCACAGATCCCACAGCTGTGCATCGGGGGGGCACCAGAAGATAATGCTGTCTGCATTCTTTTGGGTGGCAGCTTAATCCCGCTCACCCACTGGGATCCCCTGTCATCCCAGTGTCTCCAGTGCCACCATCCGTCCCCTCCCTCTGGTTCTCTCCTCCGCTCCTCCTGGCTCCAGACGTGGCCAGCTCCAGACGTGGCCAGCTCCAGACGTGGCCGCTCTGCCCCCACGGGAACGGTGTGCAGTGTGCTGCCTGCAGAGCCGGAGCGGAGTTCCCCGTGCCCTCCCCAGGACGCGGGCTCCCCAGAATCAGTGTGTTTCAGTATGTACACAGGAGTGTGTGTTCTCAGATGATGAACATGACATGTGTAGCCACCCTCTCACACGCCATGGAAGCGCAAGGGGTCTTTGAAAAGTTTATGGGAAACGTCCATCATGAAGAACTGTGGGTCCAGACCTTGTGGCACACAGGGCCCGGCCGCTGCTTTCCATGCTGGCATGCCAATCACAGTGCCGGCTGGAGTCCCGGCTGTTCTACTTCTCACCCAGCTCCCTGCAAATGCACCCTGGGGGGCGGTGATGGCTCAGGAGCTTGGGCCCTGCACACTCCTGGGGACCCGGATGGAGCTTCCGGCTGCAGGCTACGGTCTGGTCCAGCCCAGTTGTTGCTGCCATTTGCGACTTGAACCAGCGGATGCCAGAGCGCTCGCTCGCTCTCTCCCTCCCTCCCTCCCTCCCTCCCTCCCTCCCTCCCTCCTCTCTCTCTCTCTCTCTCTCTCTCTCTCTCTCTCCATTTCAACTAGGTGAAATTGAAAACACAGTAGACTTCAGAATGTCTGGCACTCAAATGCTTGTCTTTTAATTACATTTCCCATGGGCTTTTCCAAGTGCGCTCCTGGCTGCTCTGAGAGCCACATTTTAGAAACACTGAGAAAGGAACGGGAGCACTGGGCTCTGGCAGATGCCCAGAGGCAGCGGGGTGACCTCCTATCCCTGGGGCAGGGAGGGAGAGGGACAGTGGGGTCGCCTGGAGACCCCCGAGTGAGCCCCACTACGGCAGGGACCCCTACGGCCCCACTTGGCCCTGCAGCGCTCCGAGCAGGGCAGGGGCTGCCGGTGGGCACCGCACCCTCAAATGGTTCATGAAACGGCCGTGTCTCATGGCAGCCGAGTCGGGCTCTGCGTGAACCCCGAGGCCGGCCCTGGTTCCCCGCGCGGAATCTGGCTTTCTTCCCACACAAAAGCCCCTCTCAAAGCGTGGCCTTCAGAAAGCAGCAGCTGCAGCAGGCAGAAGTCCCTGCGCTCCTGGGGGCGTGAACCCCGCTTTGCTGTCCCTGGGGATTGTGGGCGCGATCCCCCGCTCCTGCCCCATCAGCGCCACACCCTGTAGCTCTCAGTTTACAGGGGTGGCCCTGCAGCCTGGGGGTGAACAGAGCTCTCCTGGCTTTGACACAAGGGTGACGGCTGTGTCCCTGACCCCAGACAGGCATGCGTGCGTCCCCAATCCTGATGTCCCCAGGTGGGGCAGGTAGGTTAACCTTGGTGCGACTGAGCCTTCTAGGCTGTGGCAGTGGGTCACAGCTCAGAGCAAGCCTGAGGGCTGGGACGGTTCCCGGCCGCTTTCTAGGGGGAGAGGCTCCTGAGAAGGCTGGTGGGTACCCAGTGGACTCACTCCAAGGCCGGGCTGGTCCCCATGCACACCGCACTCCAACACGTCTCTTCCGTGGGAACCTAGAGGAACCCCTGTGAATGAACAGAGGTTTGAGCCATGCACCAGGGAGAACAGAAGTGTGTCTTCTTTGGAGCTACGGAGCTACATTTCACAAAGAGAGTGAAAAAGTCTCAAGTGTTTGCTGCCAGAGGGTCCCAGGCGGAGTGGGGGCAGTCGGCAGGGAGAGCCTGGCCTGGAATTCCAGGGAGCTGCTGCCTTTGGATCATGCATTTGTGAACCATTCGTATCCCGTGTGCACCTGCGGCTTTGATGAAAATGAAGCTAGAAATGATGGAAAATGGAACTAAAAGGCCCAGACTTTGATAAGTCTTGAGTTAGATCACGTGAGATTCGTGGGGATGGTCCCCACCAGCGCCCTCTCTTCTGACACCAGCTGAAGTGCCAGCGCCTCCGATTCCACCCTTGCAATTTCCTTAGATTTCTTTATTTGAGAGGCAGAAGGGAAGAGGGGGAGACAGAAGGAGACACACACGGAGCGGGAGACAGACACTGAGAACTTAGACCGCAGAGCTTGGCCTCGCCACTCCATTCCTCCAGTGCCTGCAGCAGCTGGGACTGGGCTGAGGCTTAGCCAGGGCTGCACCCAGAGCCCGGAATTCAGTCCAGGTCTCCCCCGTGGACGGCAGGAACCCGGTTAGTTACTGATCCATCACTGTCTGCACGGGTAGGGAGAGGGGGCCAGGAGCCTGAGCCAGGAGTTGGACTCCGTGGCTGTACCGCAGAGGCTATGCCAGCATTTTTGGGCTCTGAGATAAATGCACCCTCAGTTTCGCTGATTCACTAGAGTGACACATAGATTCAGACTTGTTCTGGGGACAGGACCCCGATTACAGTCGGAGGAGGGGGAGGTCCTGCGGGTGTTATGTCCCTGCATCCACCTGCCTGACAACCCGCCAGGCACTGCCAGTCAGAGCTCTCACTGGGACCATGTTCTGCAGACATGGATGATCGATCGATCGATAGACTGCCCAGGGAGCTGATTTCTCTTTGCACTCCAGCCCCCGAGGTATACTCACAGTCTCCCCCACACGGGCTGTGCCAACCCTGGTGTGGCATGGCGACAAAGCGCCCCTGAGAGGTGTCTCAGAGAGTTCTCTCCAGAAACCAACGCAAAGCCACGGCCTCTTCTGTGGCAAAACTGAAACATCTCAGACTCTAGCCGGCTTTGCTGCGGAGTCCTGTGTCTGTCGGCCCTGTGGGTCCCTTCATTTCTCACTGCAGACAGGGCTTGGCAGGAAGAGGAGGTGGAAGTGAGCGAGAGCCTCATGCCCCTTAGCGTCCTCTGTGTGTTCAGGGCCACAGGTGTCCAGACAAGGCCCCTACGTCTTGCCCAGATGCAGTGTTTGCATTCTGTCAAAGCTTGATCCTACCTCATCTCACCTGAAATTTGGCTTCATGGTAATTTTGGATTATCATCCCATTTTGAAGTTTTACAGCACATCCTAGGGGTCAGCCAAAAGCAGCTTAACTCCCTAGAAAGTGCGTCTGTGTGAGTGGAGAGCTTTCTTCCACACAATGAAGGCAGTACTTGTGAGCCCTGGGATAATCGAGCGTCACTTCTGTTCTACAGCAGGTGTGGAAGGACAGCTTTGCACGGGGAGCGAGAGACTGGACAGCAGCGTCCAGGAGTTGCATCCACAGACGCACACAGGAGGGTGTGTCCCTCACTGAAGACCACTGTCTCACTTTGTGACTGCATCCAACACAACGTCAAGGCGGCGAGGAGCAGGCGTGCGTGTGCGCTTCGTGAAGCCCGTTCCGATGGTTTCTCAGGACCTCCACAGCTCTGCTAGTTCACAAACAGCGCTCCCCCGCCCGCCTCCTGCCGTTCTGGGGCTCCGATGGGCTCAGTGACACACATTCACACCAGCTACAGATGCCAGACACCGGGCGATTTCCAAGGACCCTGATCCGCACACTGGCCTTGCCGTCATTGCCCCTGGAAGTGGAGAACTTCGCACACAGCCGGGCACCGTCCAGAGCCTCACACAGCCCAGGAAGGAGAACCTACCCACACCCCAACGTCAGAAGCGGCGGAAGTGGAGCTGAGGTGTTTGGCCCATTTACATCTTCAAACAGTGGCAGAGGCCTAAACCTCTCTGGGAATCACCAGGAAAGACGAGGAAGAGTGACTGAGCGCTCGCCCCTCGGTGCGCACCGGGCCCACCTCTGAAACTGCCCCCCAGTTCAAGCTCCTGTCTGTTTCTCATCACACAGAAGATATCCCGGCGCTTCCTCTGGATTGATTCCCCACTCCGGAATCAGCTGTGGCCCTGGGATCTGTGGCTGTGAGCCGCCAGCTCTTGGCTTACACCACCGTGTGCCGCTCCTCTGGGCCTTTTCCACTAAGCCAGGAGACAGGGATTTGTTTTTAATAGAAAGAAAGTAATTTTATAAGAACCTTTCCAATACAAAATTTGGATTTTAAAACTTTATCTTTGACTTTGTGGCCGGCGCTGCACCCCATGGGAGACCAGGAAAAAGCACCTAGCACCTGGCTCCTGCCATCGGATCAGCATGGTGCGCCGGCCGCAGCGCGCCAGCCACGGCGGCCATTGGAGGGTGAACCAACGGCAAAGGAAGACCTTTCTCTCTGTCTCTCTCTCTCACTGTCCACTCTGCCTGTCAAAAAAAAAAAAAAAAAACCTTTACCTTTGACTTTGTACTGCTATTTCTGCTTTACTAAAGAATTCATTTCCTGGGCAGTTGGGCAGCCTAGCGGTTAAGACCCTGGGTAACCGGCTCCATCCCCCATTGGAGCCCGACTTCAACTCCTGGCTCTGCCTCCAGACTCCAGCTGCCACCAGTGTAGACCCTGGGAGGCGGCTGGTGACGGCTCTGGGAGCCGGTTCCCGCCATTGACAGCATTTGCAGATGGCTGAGCACACAGGAGTTTTCTCTCTCTTTCTCTCTCTCTCTCTCTCTCTCTGGCTCTCAAATCAAATAAACATTTTTTTAAAGAATTCCAATTTTGTAATTACTTTTTATATATTTTATCCCACAGTTTAAAATAACAATGCCTTTATGACGATTACAGAGAAGACTGACTGACGTCTGTATTTTCCTGGCAACATCACGTGTTCTTGGAGAATGTTCTGATACGACTTCAGAGCCGGAAGAGTTCCTTCTGGAACAGGTGGGCTTGTTTGTCAACTCAGGCAGTGTAAGCGAGGCTCTGCTCTGGGTGAGTAGGGATCCACTTACTGTGCAATGAGAGCCGCTGATTTATTTCTATAGAATTGTAAATTCCTTGGAATATTACTTTTTATGAGGTGATCACGGGCTAATTCTTGGTAGGACACATTTGATTAACTGAATAATTTGTATTAATGCTTCCTCTCAGTGTCATGAACTTAGAAATTGTGCGAATTCATTTTATTAAATATTTTAGGTTCATGCATCTATTAAAATGGGTTGTTCACAGTGACAACTTTTTAAAGCACTTTTCCAGAACACGTAAGCTTTAGATTTTCAATAGCAATAAAATGGTAACTTCGAGGAAGAGTAGAAAAAATGACGGATGAAATTCACCACTGTGCCTGCCTCTGCTCCCCTGACCCATGCCCTGCCCCTCCAGCTTCAAGGTCGGGACAGAGTGGGAGTGCTGACTTGTCTCAGTCAGATTTCCACTCTGCATCACAGGGATGCCCAGCTCCGCACTCGCCATGGGCAGTGCAGGGTGTGTGTGTGTGTGTGTGTGTGTGTGTGCTGTACTCTCAGTGTCAGGCATGTGTGTGTGCACACACAGTACTCTCCCAGTGCCAAGCATATGTGTCTGCGTGTACACACAGTACTCTCCCCGTGCCGTGCATATGTGTCTGCTTGTATACACAGTACTCTCTCAGTGCCATGCATGTGTGTGTGCACACACAGTACTCTCCCAGTGCCGTGCATATATGTCTGCTTGCACACAAAATACTCTCTCAGTACCGTGCATGTGTGTCCGTGTGCACACACAGTACTCTCTCAGTACCATGCATGTGTATGTGTGCACACACAGTACTCTCCCAGTGCTGTCTATATTTGGGTGTGTGTGCACAGTACTCTCTCAATGCCATGCATGTCTGTGTCGTGTGCACACACAGTATTCTCACTGGCATGCATACATGTGTGTTCCCACGCAGGATTCTCTCAGTGCCATGGGTGTGCACACACAGGACTCCCAGTTTCCTTGACACAGTTGTCATCAGCCTTTAAATCTAGGACAGCGTTGATCTGAGTCGCCTGTGCCTGAGCTCCACACTATTAAGGAAGTATTTAACTATGTCCTGAACACGGGGGCAAGTTAAGCACTCTTACACAGGATTATGGCAACTCTCACCCTTAATGGATCCAAGGTTTTTTTTTTTTTTTTTTTTATTTGACAGGTAGAGTTAGACAGTGAGAGAGAGAGACAGAGAGAAAGGTCCCCCCTTCCGTTGGTTCAACCCCCAAATGGGCACTATGGCCAGAGCTATGCCGATCTGAAGCCAGGAGCCAGGTGCTTCTCCTGGTCTCCCATGGGGTGCAGGGCCCAAGCACTTGGGCCATCCTCCACTGCCCTCCTGGGCCACAGCAGAGAGCTGGACTGGAAGAGGAGCAACTGGGACCAGAACTGGTGCTCATATGGGATGCCGGCACTGCAGGTGGAGGATTAACCAAGTGAGCCACGGCACCGGCCCCTGGATCCGAGTTTTGTTCTGATTGTTTCCCAAGTGCAGAGCAAGTGCATCTCAAATATGTAGAGACCGGGGAATCGACGGTTCTGTTAAAGGACATGAGCTGGGAGCCTGTCCACCTCAGTACTGGACGGTGTCTGGTTCTTGTTGGAATCGTGGCACCACAGCTTCTCAACATCTCACCCACCATTGGGCTTTGGCCATCACTGCACACGCTTGGCCTGGAGACTCCCAAGCTGGCAATGAGGAGCACTGCTTCAGTATGATGTCTTCCTTCTGATGCGTTTGGCCTGGTGTACAATTAAGGAGCCAGCATTTTCCTTCCTTCCTCATTGCCGCAAACTCTATCAGCGGTTCCTGAGCCCACGTAACTGCGTTTCCCGCGAAGACTACACAGATCTTCCTGTCCAGCTACATGTCCTGCAGGGCTGTTCTGTGGTCTTCCGATCAGTAAAAATGTAATAACATTTTCACATAGTCAATATTTAATTCTGTAAATGCAACTGGTAGTTGTAATCTAGGTTATTAACCACACAATGATTTATGGTGGAGGGCAGGCAGTGGCGGGGTAGAGCAGTAGGAAACTCCTCTGGTGACAATAAAAAGGTTATAAATTTCATAGCTCTGCCTGAGAAATGTATTTATATCCTATATTAAGAATAGCTTTTTATAAATTTTAATGATCCATGTTATTAATGGGGCTGTCACCATTGTTGCCTATATGAGACTACAGCCCTTGTGTTTTTTGTCTTTTACTTTTCCATCAGCTGAAGGTCTTGTGAAGAAAAAAAAGAGAGAGCCGTTATTAGCTATTTGCCAAAAAACCCTGTCGGTGTTATAAGCCCAGCCTTGTTTCCCCGGACTGCAAAGGCTGTGAGCAGTCGTTTGCATAAAGTTTTATGAGCACGGCAAAGGTTGGGCTAATTGGAGAGAGCACAATCGGAGCTCTATCGTGTTTACAGAGGCCAATGCAAACGCAGCCACGAGACCAGGGCCCTGTCACGGAGAGAGGCTGATGCAATGGAAACGGGCCGCTCTGTGGCTGCCTCCACGGCCACTGCCTCCTGTGGTCTCCGTCACACACGCGAGTGCACAGCCACTGCCCCACTGCAGCTCCGCACGCTGCCAAGGAAACTCACAACCCACACGCGTCCCCTTCTCCACGTTTACGCTGCACAGCCCGGAACGGAGCCCTTAGCCAGCGTCCCAGGCCAGTTTCCGCTGCTGTAACAAAACACCCGAGACCACGTCATTCACGAACAGCAGCAGGTGATTGTCTCACGGAGCTGGGGTGTCCATGAGCTCAGTGCAGACATCTGTGCCGCTTCTAGTGAGGGCCTTGCGCTGCGTGGCGCAGGGCATCACCGACAGAGCTACCAGCCACCTCGCATCTCTCCTCTTGTGAAGCCACAAAGCCCATGGTGGGCCCCCACCTGTAGACCCAATCTACTCCTGGGCACTCCCAGAGGCCCCACCTCCAAGTAGCACTAACAGATGAACATGGGCACCGCGTTTCCAGCCCGTGAACTTCGGGCGGAGGCATGCCCACCACGCCCACGCCATGAGGCAGGGCAGTCGGGTGGAGGGGATGTTCAGAGCTGATTTGGTTTCACAATATTTCCTGTATCCACACCTCATTGTCTGAGACCAGGTGGTTACAGCAAAGCCCTAAACCCTCACAACCTGTTTCAGAAATTGGCCCAAGCCCTTCAGCCATGGACGATCTACTAAGGTTGAAGAGTGGGCTGCTTCCAGGCACACGCTCTCAGGGCCAACCTACTCCGCACACTCTCCTCCAAGGGCCATGCAGGCAAATGGGAACGCTAGCGAGACAGGCAGATTCAAACAAACCAACCTCTGTGTTCTGCGGAGTTATTTTGGTCGTTATTCTTTACATATGAAACCAATTTATAGCGGTGTAACTTCCAGTAAAATTTGCGGGGTGGGGGCAGGAGGCTAACTTACTTTAACGATTAATCTCAAGTTATTAAGTAGTTTCTTCTTACAAATAACAGAGACGTGTTTCGAAGACGTTTTCTCCTATGGCCATTCCTATTTGTGAGCTGCAAATCAGTCTGTGGTTTTTACGCAGAGGGTGTGTGTTCACTACATCAGTGGAGACAGCACCCTTCTCCCCGGTATCTTCGCCACCTAAAAGGAAGCCGGCAGATGAGGGACCAGGAAAGTGGACTGTGAGAATCTGATCTGCGCTTCTGAGCCAGCCTTCTCGTCCATCCCAGGCAAACAAGGACGTAGACCGGAGGCTCATGGGAGCTCGGCTCACGGAGGGCATGAGGATTTCCTTTCTGCTCTGCATTGTTCCATCTCTTGCTCCCTTCTCTTCTCTGCTCAATGCTCCATCCGTTTATTTTCCCCGTAAGAGGTGATCGATACGCGTGTACCATGGTGCTCTTTCCAAACCCTCCGACCTGGGACCGTCAGCTAGCTTCTTCCCGGCCACTGATTTTCTGCTGACGACAATCAGCTTTGGAACGGGCTGGGTCCTGTCTTACGCGGTCCCACAAGGTGTCATGGGCCCTGTGCCTCCAGCACATTATGTTCCGTAACCTGGAGGGTGTGGTCGTGGGCTCACCGACAGTCAGGTGAGACGCTGTGGTCCGTGTCGCCGCTGTGCGCCTCCTGTTCAGTGACACGGAAGTGCGCGGTGCCAGCTGCTGCCGTCACCAGCGGTCACGACAGTCCAGTCTCTCCCGTGCAAACGCGCTTTCCCCTGCTTAAAGCCCACAGATAATTGTTTGGACACCAACCAACCTGGAAACTTTGCTTGTACTACTTGCTTTTGGGGGTAAAAAGAGCAGCGACGTTCTGCTGTTACCACTGTTTCTGTTAGATAGCATTCTACGACAAAGATGGGCCCTTCACCCGACGTCGTTCTTCCCCGGGGAAGAAAGAAACCAAAGGGCAGCAGAAGTGCTAGCTTCTTCCTCTCCATGTGCCAATGTGCACAGCGGCTTGGAGTGTCCTGCGAATCCCACAGCGCCTTGGAATGTCCTGCGAATCCCACAGTGGCTTGGAGTGTCCTGCGAATCCCACAGCGCCTTGGAGTGTTCTAGCGAATTCCAGTGTGGACAAACGAGCTCTCTCTCTCCTGTCCCCCCTTTGCTGCCACACTCCGCCCCGACCACTGCTCTTCAGACAGTCACTGCATTTATTTTTCATTTTGATGCCATGGTCTTTCCAGGATGGCTGGGGCCCCTCCTCACTCTCCCGTCGGTGTCTCTGGGTCTGCTGGTGTTAGTTTCTCTGCGGAACGAGACATCGGGCTCGCTTTGCACCTCGTCTGCTCAGACCCAGAACTGTGCCTGGAGGACGCTCTGCTTCTGCTGAGTAGGGGGCATACTTAGCAACGAAGACATGGGCACAAAGTGTGTTCTTCACTACATGGTGCCACAGCTTCCAGAATTTTCCATGTACGGTGGTGTGAAAACACACATTATGAACATATACACTTTGAGCTGCTTTTACTGGGCCGTAGTCTCTGCAGTGCCTTTGACTTCATGCGCAGATTTTTTCCTCTGTACATACATTCGTGGTCTCTGATATTAGTATACCTGTGCTTGTTTGGTCTAAAATATACGGAATAGTTTAGGATTCATACCACGCTGTGGACACGTTCCATAAAACGAGCGGGTGAAGTTCCGCGTGATTGTTATTCCTTTCTTGTCCTCCAGCGTGTCCCCCGTAGATGAAATGCTGACGCACGCTGTGCCGACGTCGTTGGCAGCGGTTCTTCTCTGCACGGCGATGTTGTCAATCTGCCACGTTCCTGGGGCTGGACAAGGGCACTTCAAAAAGTTGGTGGGGGAAATGCAATTAAAGCTAGGTTTACTCGATGCAAGCACGTTGGGACGCACAAGGAGCTTTTTTTTCTTTCATCGTGCACATTTTCCGTGAACTCATGGGAGATCTCTCCATCTTCCAGTTTGCTATAATTTTAGGGGTTAGTGTTCCCCCCCTTTTTGCCTTAATTTGCTGAATGTCAAACACTTGTGTGCCTCAAATAATGAGCCATGTGGAAAATGATGCACAGAGGGGCCCGATGTGTGTCGCGATGCCCCCAGCCAGGGCCACAGGCAGAGGCTCAGCCCACTAGGCCACAGCGCCGGCCCCCTTTATGTTGTCCTTAAATTCTCATCTTCTAGATATCCTGAGCATAGACAATGATGGATCTTTTCAAGGGTTTGGCATTCACGTGCTGGACACGGCAACGTGTGCATGGCAGCCCTAGGAGTCGAGACCCAGAGCCACGAAGACTTCATGGGAGCCTGCCTCGGGAGAGAGCCCCCTCTCCCCTTAAGAGAGAGCCCTCCTCCCCCTGCCTTGGAAAAGAACCCCCTCCCCCCTTAGGAGAGAGCCCCACCCCGCCTCTGGAGAGAGCCCCCTCCCCCTGAGTGGGGAGAGAGCCCCCCACCCCCAGCCTGGGAAGAGAGCCCCCTCCCCCTGCCTGGGAAGAGAGCCCCCTCCCCCTGCCTGGGGAGAGAGCCCCTCCCCCTGCCTGGGGAGAGAGCCCCCTCCCCCTGCCTGGGGAGAGAGCCCCTCCCCCTGCCTGGGGAGAGAGCCCCCTTAGGTGTTGCACCCAGGAAGCCGCTGCCTGTCCTGACCTCACGCTGTGTCCACGGCCGCTCCTTTCCCTCCTGTTCCCTGGGAGCAGGTGATGGAGGGACGATGCAGGCGAGCACCCTCGTCCCTTGCCCTCGCGGGCCCGTCTTCACAGGTCAGGCCTGAGCCACCGCAGAGGGCGGCAGAGACTTCCTGAGGGTCCCACAGCACAGCCAGGTGGGTGAAAGGGTCAAGAGGACCAAAGGCCAGCCCCTCTGCACTGGCCAGGTCACACAGGCCTGGGGGCAGAGCCACGCGGGGCGCACACAGGATGAGTGCCTGCCCCAAGTCCGAGGGAGGCCCCAAGTCCGAGGGAGGCCAGCTCCAGGTCAGAAGGGGAGGGCGGGGGAAAGCTCGGGGGAAAGGTTGTCCCCAGACCAGAACGGCTTCCTCGCGCCACAGTGGCTTAAAGATCATGAAACTATTTGTTGAACACTTTTACTTAGTGTAGGGTTAACTGTACAATTGTTAAGTATACTGAACATTGATCTTTGTAAAAATTAAGACTGGGAATGCTGGGGGGGCGGTCAGAGCCTGGGAGGGAGGTGGGGGGGAAGTGTCACTATGTTCCTGAATCTGCTTTGATGAAATACATTAAACTTGTATAACTTAAATAAAATTTAAAAAATTAAAAATATATGTTATCATAAATAAGCAAATCTTAAAAAAATCAGGAAAACAGTAAGAAGTGAACTTTGCAATCTTTGAACCAAAAAGTTGAAAAGTACATTAGCAGACTGTAATTAAAATCTCAGAATGAAAATAAATTCAATGGAACTTTATACAGCTGCCATGTCCAAAAACCAATGCGTGTGTGTGTGTGTGTGTGTGGAGTCCCACCTTGGTTTACTTTGGAAGCATGTATGTACTTCCTGTACGTGGGCATGTGATTTAAATATTTAAATGCACATTAGAATGTGTACTCAAACGTCCCCCAAAGGGTCCGTCATGCCATCTAATCCCAGCACCAGGAGACCACGGTGGAGGGGAGACTCCTCCGGCACTGTTGGGGTGTCCCATCAGGGGCTTTGGGTGGACACCACCTGGCCCAGCAAAGCCACATGGGCGGGGCTAGTCCTTGCTCCACTTCTCTGGGTACCCACAGGCCTGAATCTCTGGACGGGGACCTGAGTGGTAGCTCCGTCAGTATTTGATGGCAAATGTGGATCCAAGGCTAGAATAATTTATACGCACTAACGTGAGCAGAGCTTCCAGTCTGAAAAACAAATATAGCGGAAAATGAAAATAAACATGAAGTAGACAGACTTGAACCAGAGATTTTTAAGTGCACAGTAAGTACTAATCTGTCGTCATCATCTTTGCTATGACATTTCTTTGGAGGCTAAGAGGGGCTCATGTAAACAAATAATATTAACCTCCCATCCAGTTCAAAGCTCTGGACCAAACAGGCAGGCTCTGGAATCCAGGCCGTGTGCCAGGCTGCTGGGAGGGACCCAGCTTTCGCGCAGAAGCTGCACACAGAGAGGCCAACTCAGTGCCACTCTTAAGATCAGCACTCAGCAGCTCAACTCCGGGTTTCGGCGATGCCTGGGGGACGCTCCCGTGGAAGGCAGAGCCCAGCCGACGTCCTGGTCACTCTCCCACACGCACCCATGGGCAGTGTGAACTCCGTGTGCCTCAGCCCCTCTCAGCTGCATTTTGGGGATGCCACACTCTCTACGCCTGAATCGACACACAAGGAACCACCAGCTAGCACGGCCTTGCACCAAGTAGACCGTGCTCCACAGGTGGCTGCTGCAAGCGATGGTGTCATGCGTTTGACCCAACATTACCAGTGAATTCACTCAACTAAATGCTGGTCTTCAGAAATGCTCTCTCCTGTGGTGGAGGTAGGGTCGTGTGTTCCAGCCTAACTGGTGCTGGCAATGGACTGCATCTAGGGCCGGCACTGCGGCTCACTAGGCTAATCCTCCACCTTGCGGAGCTGGCACATCGGATTCTAGCCCCGGTCAGGGCGCCGGATTCTGTCCTGATTGCCCCTCTTCCAGGCTCGCCGGCTCCTTCCCCCACCCCGCCACTCACTGAGCACAGCCATCTCTGCCCAGAACCCAGTCACTCACTCCCAAAGCCTCTGGCCTCTCTCTCATCAACAAAGCGTGGTGCATTTTAGCAAATACACAAAGCCTTCCACAGGCAGATTCATTTAGAGCGTCCCGGAGGCATTTGGAAATTCATACGAGCTGTAAATATCAATACGGGAGTGACGGTTAAACGAGCGACTGCCCTTTATTGTTGCAATAAACATTTTTTAACTCATCATTTTTCTACAAAAAGCTAATACACCAATAACTATGGCAAAATAGTGACATTTGGCTTTGGATGGAAATGAGCACGTTGTTAAAATCACACTGTTGCGCTCTCCTGGCCAGGCCAGGGCACGAGGAGCTGTGACACCAAGCACTCCACTGTTTCCTTGGTGATCTGTGTGCCCACCAAGTCGGACTTCCCTCCTGAGAGGCAGGGCGTGCCGGTTATCCCGGAGCTAGCCAGCGTGGCCTCTAAAAGTGCTTTCCATAAGAAAACCAAGCAACACGGAAAAGCACAATTATTAATCAAGGAAGAAGTCCCACCAGCAGGCTCAGCAATGATGCCATCAGGTGGGCGTCAGAGCCGCGCACGGCCGCAAGGGTAAGGAGGAGGATTTGATACCGACGTTACTGGGGATTCTCTCCGGCTTGCAGGAAATAACAGGGCTCTCCCAGATACCCTCCTCCCCTCTCCCCCAGCGATGACCCCTTGCAGAAACGCAGCTCAGTATCACCACCAGGAAGTGCGCATGGACCCGATTCTCCAAGCTTCCTCAAATTTCACCATTTTTTCTGCATTCGTTTGAGTGCTCCTGTGAGCATTTCCTGGTGTGCCGTCTCACGAGGGTTCTCGCCGACTCATCCAAAATTGAGATCGTCATTGTTGATTTGCGTTTCAAAATGAAAATACCCATTTACAATCTCCCTTTGCAAACTGTGACTGATTTAACAGGCGTGCACTCAGTTAATGTAGATTCTGTGAGATGATTTTCTAAAAATCCTCTCTCTCAAGCATGTTCCACACCGTGCTGATTTGAAATAGGGCTCAGTTGTAAAGATAGCACTGACCTCGCACACTGAGCCAGCACACAGAGGTGGGGAAAGGACAGGCAGGAGACAGCCGCTGGCCAGAGGCTTCTGGACGCGTCACAGTGGGCTCCTGTCTTCCCCCGGGATCAGCAAGCATTCTGAGTTCCGGGATAGAGACGCGTAGTGCGTGTTTCCACGGATCCTCTGGGCTCCCAACCCCAACATCACTGTGTCTGGACACAGGGTGTTGATCAGGGTTAAATTCCCCCCCTCTCTCCTCCTTAAATTCTCTCTCCTCTCCCCCTCTACCTCTCTGCTCCCTCTCTCTCTCAGGCAAGAGAGGGCCCTGCCTGGAAGCTGGCCGCTGGGCGCTGATTTGTTATGGCAGCCCCCAGCCAACTGCGGGCACCCCTGCTGGTGACGACACTCTGTTCTAAAGTGACTTTTCTGGAATGGCATTCCGTCTCTGTCCTCCACCCCCTGTGCAGTGTCGCTGGGCAGGATGCAGGAGTCTCCGTCAGCAGCCGCTGCACAGGGCTGTGTCATGTTCAGTTGGCTCGTCTGAGAAAACCTCACATTGCGGCTTTTCAGGTTAAATAATTACCTGATGTGTTCTATTTATCAAACTGGGAAGGTAGCTTGGCTTCTGAAAAATAATGGGGCTATTTTGTTTTGTTTTTAATTAAGGCCGGTGTGGAGATTGCCACAAACAGTTAATCTCCCGCTGCTCTGTGGCACCGGGCAAATTACTGCATGTGTAAATTGCCTCCGTGTTGATATCCCCTTTCGCGAGAACCCCACAGTGATTACCGAGTGTGGTGAGGATGGTAATGAGAAATGAATTTTTCTTTATCTTCATGGAAAATCGTATTAGGTGTAATTGGATAAAACCGAGAATAAACAATCCATCATCCCTCGTTTGGGCCCAGGTTTGCATTGAGATCGTCAGACGCCGAGCACAGCGCTGCTCTGGGTCTCATTTTGAGCCCGGAGCTGTGCTAATCACACGGCCAGTTGAAGCCAGAAGATTTCCCACGGAAGGTGTGAGAGTGGAGACGCAGGAACTGAAATAACCGCAGGGCTCATTAGCATAGCCGCTGCTCCTTGGGGAAGCTCTGCCCGGCGCGTGAGGCAGATGTGTTTCCCCTACGCATCTCTTCATCTGCACAGAAGGGCTGGGTGGGGATGCAGGCGTTTGGGGAGTAGGTGGAAAATGCACCAAGCACCGGCAGAACCAAGAGTCGGTGAGGAAGGCTCTGGGTTCCACCTCCCTCGGGACGGACCCCTCCTCCCTCCTGGGGCCCTGAGGGAATGAAATCATCCTGCCCTCCTCCCCAGCTGCATGCTGAGTGGAGTGGACGGTGACCACAGGCACAGCTCACGAAAACATAACCACACAGGGCTGGTGCACACCCAGCGTGGCCCAGAGTCCCCAGGGCCAGGAGCTGTATCTGAGGAAGGTTTCCCTGCATAAACTCGCTTTTCCATCAGATAGACTCGGAGAGTGGAAGGACACGAACAGACGATTGCAACCAAATATTCGCATTTCCAATACAAAATCGGAGCCTCCCAGTGTGCGTGGTCCGGGACATGGCTCCAGGGTGGGTAACAGAAGGGCCAGCACACACCCCTCGAGACTCCCTGCGCTGCTGGTGTGGGCACAACCGGCAGGTGCACGTTTTCAAGCCCTGCATTAGGGAGGGGCAGGGCACTCACTGCCTTCTCTGTGATGATTTGATGTCTCGTCCCCCAAACCTCTTCAGACAGGGATTCTGGTCCCTGCCAGGCAAGCCCAGCCCAGTCACAGGTCCTTCAGTTCTCCAGGAATCACTAAAATCAGGGTGGGTAAAAGGACCTGCACCTCTGTCTCTCTCCATCCCCAGGGAGACCAGATGCTTCCTCAAGGGCTGCTCCCTGCTGCCCTGAGCCCTCTGCCAGCGTCCAGCTCAGATCCCATAGCTTCCCGAAGTGGATGGCGCCTGTGAGCCAAGTGGCTCAGGCTGGATATAAGTGCTGTCAACATGCGCTCGCTGGGCGATGGGCTGTGTAGCCTCCAGGCTGCGCCAGGGCGGAGGGCGCTGGATTCACTGCCCAGCGTCCATCCTGCAGTCATGCTCCCCCAGGGGCTCTGAAACCCCACCCCTAACCACACCGTTGTGGGGTCCTGCCTGCTGGACCCCACCCCTAACCCATCCTACCCCATCTGGGATGACAATTTGTTCGTCCACTCATTGTCATCATGTGAGTTTCCAGTTTGGCTGTGGTCCGTGTTCCCTGACAGGTGTTCCTGTGGACACATCGTTCTTCCAGGTAGTGCCTGCCCATGTGGGACAGGAGGATGCGTGCTTTATGTTTTAAGTGGTTACCAAGTTTTTTCCTAAAAAAACTTATGCACTTATTTATTTCCATTTTACGTGAAAGGCAGAGAGACAGATAGCAATCTTCCACCTGCTGGTTCACCCCCCAGATGCCCGCAGCAGCCGGGACCAGGCCAGACAAAAGCCAGTAGCCTGGAAGTAGGGGTCCCCTAGGGGCGACAAGGAGCCAACCATCACCCGCTGCCTCTCAGGAAGCTCCACTGGAAGAAATGTAGGACTTGAACTCGGGTGTCTCAAGAGGCAACTTGACAGCTGTGTCGAAAGCCTGCCCCCAGAAGGGCTGTGTTTCTCATTGGTTTTCTAACCTTTGCATTTTTAATTGCAGGCATTGGACACTGAATTCAGTATGTGTAACACAGACAGTCCAATTGGTGCAGGCTGCTTCATCTCCAGTGAGATCCAGAGATCTGGATATGCCAAGGGGTTCACCCACTTCAGCCAAGTTGTCCAATACACTGCTATAAACTTTTTCACGACACTCCCTCCTTTTGCTTTTAGTATCTGCAGGGTATGTAGCAATGTTGTTCTATTCTCGTTCTTGATATTAGTCACTGTGTTTTTTTCTTTGCCTTTTTCCCCAGTGAATCTGGCTGGAGGTTTGTCAATTTTATTAACCTTCTCAGATGAAGTTTTGGTTTCATTCTGTTGTTTCTGGTTTTGCGCTTCACCAGCTTCTGTACTGATCTCTGTTGCTTCCAGTCTTCTGCTTGTGTGTGTTGAGTTTCCTCTTCATTCTCTCAGACAACAGGACCCACCGAGTTGAGACTTTGCCCCCAGGACAATAGAGTGTCAACCTTGTTGCTGCTGGCTGTTGTCCCGAGCAACGTTTCCGTGGAATCTCACATACTTCACCCAGCTGGGAATATTTTCTAATCTCAATTTTTCTTTGTGATCAAAAAGTTGTTTAGATGTGTGATACTTGGTTTCCAAATAATTGGGTGTTGTCTGCTTTTGATTTCTAACGTGACTGCACGGTGGCTAGGACATCCTTTGTATTACATGTGTTGGCCTCACTTTGCAGTACGGGAAGACCTCCTGTGTGCACTTGCAAATACAAGTTTATCTGGCTCCTGTGAACGATGGTCGAGTTGACTAAGAGCCTTTCACACTCGTGCTTCTGCATCCTGCTGGCTCAGTCGGTTTCCCAAAATGTCTCTAAAGTCTCTGCCTGTGGGTTTGTTTATCTCCCTTGTCTTGTGGTTCTATCAGGTTCTTGATGCATTTTGAAGGCTTGAAGGTATTCCCTCTGGAAGATTAGCACCATTATCATTCTGAGTTCACTTTCTTCCTTAGCTACATTTTTTGTACTTAAATCTACTTGGCCTCGTATTGATCTGGTCTCTCCAGCATTCTTTCATCAGCGTCAGCATCATCTCACATTAAGCTCAAGATCTCTTTTTTTAACTGCGTGGTTTGTAGTCAGTACAGAGTTCAGCACTGCATTCTGTGCAGGCTTCCGAGCTCTGCCTCTAACCAGGGTGTTCAGACCAAGGAGGAGCGGGGACCCGGGGCTCCTGGACCACTCCGTCTCACCGCGTCAGCTCCGCGCTGTGGTATCCACACAGCCACAGAAGTGAAAATACAGCACACAGCTGGCTTCCCGTAAAATTTATTTCCAAAAGCAGTTGAAGGGACAGAAAATCATTTACAGTTAATGTGCCTGTTTACAAGTCTAGGCTTCAGTCTATCATGATTAAAAAAAATTATCCCATCTGGTGTGTGAATTTTTTTCTCTTCTTTTTCTGCAGAAAAATCCCTAAATTGAAAATACAAAATCTAAAATGCCCCCAAATCTGAAACTTCCCGAGCACCAGCTGGATTCCCCAAGGGAAGGAGCCCATTCCTGACCTCATGTGTCACGTCACAGCCAAAGCACAGTGCACTAAACACATACAAAATTGCTTTCAGGCCACATGTATAGGTTATCTAAATGAGGTTCATGGTTAGACTCGAGTCTCATCCCTAATATATCTCATTAAGTACATGCAAATTTTTCAAATCCAAAGAAATCTGAAACCCAAAGCACTTCTGGTCTCAAACATTTTGGTTAAGAGATATATAAACTGTATTAATTTTTTAAAAAGATTTGTTTATTTGAAAGGCAGAGTAACGGAGAGGGAAAGGGAGTGGGAGAGGGAGGGGAAAAAGATCTTCCATTTGTTGGTTCACTCCTCAAAAAGCCACAATTGGTGCTGGGTCAGGAATTCATCTGAGTCTCCCATTTGAATGGTATGGATTCAATCACTTGGGCCATCTTCTGGTGCCTTCTCAGGCACATTATCAGGGAGGTGGATCAGAAGCCGGCAGCCAGGACTCAAACCAGCATTCCTGTATGGGATGCTAACACTGCAGGGGATGTCCCAACCCAATGCTGGAACTACCTGTGTTAGTGATTTTATGATACATCCCTCCCACCTTGGTTGTTCTATTAGCCAGAATAGGAATTCATTTAGTGATTCATTTAGGATTCACAGAATACATTTTAAGTTAACATATCTGCTTTTAAGACAAGTTATGCCACTTTTTATAATAGCATGAGTCTTGCAATAGCACAGTTAAATGTCTCCCTTCTCATCCATTGTATAATATTGTCCTGCCTTTTACTTTCACGTATCATAAATTGCACACTGCATAATTATTGCTTTCAAGAGATTGAAGCCATAAAATAATGTCATTTCTAATGTATCTCATTTCTGATCTAGCTAACTGGTATTGTTTTACCTCTGCTGGAAGAAGTTCCTTTAATATTTTTGGTAATGTACCTTTGCTGAGAAATTCCTTCTGCTTTCCTAAATCTGGAGATGTCTTTGTCTCTCTTTGGTTATGATATAGTTTTGCTGGGTATAAAAGACTCAGGGGACAGCTGATTTCCTCCAGTACTTTAAGGGGGTTGTTCCATTGTCTCCTCAATGGCTCAGCGTTCAGTGAGGAATGCTCCATCACTGCTGGCTTTGCTCCTTTGTGAATAATGCCCCTTTCTCCTTTCAGTGCTGTTAAGATTTTGCTTTTATCACTTCTGGCAAGCAGCTACTAAACCTGCGCTCAAGAACCCCCAGATCCTTGCATTTACACCTTCCACTTGAGTATGGGCTGAAGTTCTTTACTCATTCCTAATGAATACAAAATGGAAGAAGCGATGAGATAGCATTTCTGACATTAAGTTACAAAAAGGTTGTGGCTTCTCTCTTGTGTCTCTCTTACTCTTTCACTTTCCCAGATGCAAGTCACTCTGTGGAGAAGCCCACCTGTTGGGGAAATGATGCCTTTAGGTAGTTCTTGCCCAGGACCTGAACAACATAAACACCCACTGCATAAGTGACTCTGGAAGTGGGTTCTCATTAGGTTGCTGTAATCCTAGCAAACACCACGAAGCCAGGCTGGTAGAGACTGAAACACCAGCAGCCAGGTAAGTCCTGCCTGGAATCCTGGACCTTGGGAACTTTGAGAAGATAATAAATGCCAGACACTACTAAATGTTGGGATATGTTGTTTTGTTGCACACATACCTAATAGATACTTGTTGAGAAAATTGTTATGATGTGCTATGATACAGTTTCCTGTATGTTTCTTGTCATTGGGGTCACTAGACTTTTATGAGTTTATAGATTTTATTTAATAAAATATCTGGAAGCATACAGTCATCATAAAATTACACTTCTGTGGGTATATAATTTCTTTTTAAGATTTTGAATATGAATAGTTATTATTTTTCTTCCCTTTCTTTCCTCTGGAGCCTCTAGTTGTACCCACATGGGTTTATATGAAATTACACCGCAGCTGATGATGTTCCGTTCATTTGTTTAAACCATTTTTTCTCTTTCTCATTCTGAGTACTCTCTGATGCTGTATGCTCAGTCATTTCCATTGCTAAATGTTCAAGCTCAGCACGAATTCCTTTTACAGCATCTAGTGTGCCATTAATGTCATCAGGAGTATTTTTCATCTGAGACACTGAGATTTTTTTCCAGAGTATTCATTTCAGTGTATCTTATAGTTCCTGTGTGTTTATTTAATATTTACAGCTGATAGGATACCACGATGGGTTGCTTTTTGGTTTTTAAAAAATACTTATTTTATTTATTTGAAAGGCATAGTTACAGAGAGAGAAGGAGAGAGAGAGAGAGAGAGAGAGAGAGAGAGATCTTCACCTGCTATCTCCTTCCCCAAATGGGCGCCGGGAGCCAGGGGTTGTATCCAGGTCTCCCGTATGAGTACAAGTGTCTAAGCACTTAAGCCATCTTCTGCCGCTTTCCCAGTTGCAGTATCAGGGAGCTGGAGCAGAAGTGGAGCAGTGGGGACTTGAATTGGTGCCCATATGGGATGCCAGCTTTGCAGGCTGTGGCTTTAATTGACACGTCACAGCAATGGCCCCTTATTCTGCTAATTCTAACATGGATGCCAATTCTAGGTCAGTTTAGATTGTTTGATTTTTCTTTTCGCTATTGGTCATATTTTCCTGTTTTTGCATACCTGCTGAGTATTTTCAGATGCCACCCTATTTTTTACTTTGTAGGATTTGGGATAATTTTATTTTTCTGTAAGATTTACTGAGCCTTGTCCTGGAATGTACATAAATTCAAGAGTTGAGTGTTTGGGGGCCTTGAATTTAAAACTTACTTGGTCCTTTGTTTTGGGCTCATCGTTTCCCACTGCTGAGAGAAGAGACATTTGTTAGAGCTCTATTCACTATCCCGTCAATTGCAAGTTTTTCCCTTCTAGTTGGCAGAAACAAGGGCACTTCTTGGCTCCTTGTAAGGGCTACGCATTGCTTTCTTCTTTCGTCTCTGTCCTTGGTCTCCTCACACATGGCAGCAGATGCTACTGAGTCCCCGAGGGACATTGCCTGCTGTCCCTGGAGTCTCCCAAGTGCAGCACTCTCACAGATGTCGCCCTGTCCTGTAGCTCTGTCTGTCCTGGTCTCCAGACCCTTGGCTCTGCCTTCCATAAGTGATTGCTGTCGAGACCAGAATTAGAATTCTACCCAACATGCGGTAGTCTTCCCTGGATTCTCTGCTTCCGTTCACCAAGGCAAACACTCTTGCCCTGGGAGTTTTCGTGGGGACTGAGAGCAGATGACGATGTTTCGGGAGACGTTAGGGTCCTGGAGGTACCCACAGCCCTGTAGAGGCCTCTGGTCACAGGAAATGCATCTCGGCTTCGTGTTGGCTGGTGATTGTTTTCAGCAACTAACTAATCATAACTCTAACGTCCTTCCCCTCTTGTCCGAAGACTGAAGCTGGGAGGAGAAATTAAAAAAAACACTTCCTGTTTATGGGATGTATTTTGTGACACAGCCAAGTCCCTCCTGTCTCTGTGGATAGTCCTGCTTTTCATCTGTTTCATGAGAGGCTGCAAAAAGACTTTCATGAGGCATTAACTGAAATGATATTTGGTCTCTGGGATGTACGAAGATTGATTACTTTTGATAAAGGAATCATTTAAATATAATTATTCATCTAAAATACAGGCAATTAGTGGGAGTATTCAACTTTTGGCCAATTTATATTTTTACTTGCCATTCTGTTTTACCCAGATAGTGCCAGATTCTGCTGAATTTAGTTATTTGAAACTTCTACAGCTAGTGGATGAAGTCATTCTCAGAGTTCTTTCTGCTTTCTTATCTTTATTCCAAATATTTTTATTTTTAATATTTCACTTAGTATGAAAATATCTTAAGGGTATATATTACCAAAAAATTAAAACTAACTGAAAACACTGATAGGACTTTGTTCTTTATTGTACTAACCTTTCCCCGATCATCAGGTCCAGCTGCTCCCATCTGTCAAGGTCTAACTTAATAGATCCTAATCACTGGCACCGAGTTTATTTTAATTAGAACTTTAAGCTGGGTTGTTGCATTAACACTTGCATTTGTTCTTTGTTGAAATATTCTCTGAATGATAAAACTTTCAAAGCATTTCTTGAGGGTATACTGACTAAATTACTCAATGCAACAGAGAAAGAGTGCATCAGAAGCAAAACCTATGAGACACTGGCAGAAGTATTTTATACAAATATTTGGGAAACTCGTATGAAATTTAATCGCACTCTTGGGTCTGGAAACCATAACTCAGACTTGAGTCTTAGATGACCACAGTCAAACTCGTCCCACTGTAACTTGAGGCATATCTGCAGGCTCACTCTCAAAAGGGATGGGCTCAGTTTCCCTAAAATGTTTGCACCAGTTCAGTACACAGAACAAAAAGACTCCCTCGTCAGGTTGATTCAGATGGAGAGTTTTGAGTGTCCCCACCTCTCCACCACCCCCCTGTCTGAAGCGGAAGGATGCTGGCCATGCATTACAAACGTGTGACAAACACTATGACGACGGTGACACAGGGAGGAGCAGACACTGCAAGGCCACCCAAATATTCCACATCTTTGGGTTCCACTGGTTTCTACCACTCAGAGCGAGGAAATGCTGTTAGTCTCATATCAGTTTTAACAATCAGCTTTCAAGCCAACGTTCAAATGCACAACTCACCTCCCCGATGCCAAGGCAGACATCTTGGCTCCTTGTTTCTAGACTTTTTCCTGGGTCCCAGTTTCTCCCTCAGTGATGCAGGCTCATTAGTCACTCAATACTGAGATGAAGTTGCGATTTTTTTTTTCAATAAAGAAAAAACACTGAGAAAAGTGTCCCCAGACTCTCTGGCAGAAGCAATGACACTGTCCCAAGTGTTGCTGGGACCAGCACTGTGTGCATCGGGTTAAGCTGCCATTGGGGATGCTGGCATCCCATCTGGTGCTCATTTGAGTCCTGGCTGCTCCACTTCTGAGCCAGCTCCCTGTTAGTGTGCCTGGGAAAGCAGAGGAAGATGGCCTGATGCTTGGGTGTCTGCAACCTACATGGGCATGGGAGGCCCTGATGGAGTTCTTGGCTCCTGGGTTTGGTTTGGTCTGGCCCTGGTCATTGCAGACATCTGGGGAGGGAACCAGCAGATGAAAGATCTCTCTCTCTCTCTCTCTCTCTCTCTCTCTCCAACTCTGCCTTTCAAATAAACACATAAATCTTTTCTTTTTATTTGACAGGTAGAGTTCAAGTGAGAGAGAGACAGAGAGAAAGGTCCTCCCTCTGCCACTTCACTCCCCCAATGGCCACCACAGCCGGCGCTACGCTGATCCGAAGCCAGGATCTGGGTGCCTCCTACCAGTCTCCCATGCGAGTGCAGGGACCCAAGCACCCAGGCCATCCTCTGCTGCCCTCCCAGGCCACAGCAGAGAGCTGGACTGGAAGAGGAGCAACCGGGACCAGTACCCGGCACCCCATCCGGGACTAGAACCCGGAGTGCTAGTGCCGCAGGTGGAGGATTAGCCAAGTGAGCCACGGCGCCGGCCAACACATAAATCTTTTCAAAGAGCTGCCAGCTCCTGTGCTACGTGTGTGTCGAGATGGCACACCCCACCACTCAGCATCACCACCATTTGAAGGCTCAGATCTTGGGAGTGACTTCCAGCCAGTGTGGCGTGGAGGGAACACAGACTCCAAGGTGTAAGGGACCTTCAGAGCAGCGGTCACCATTCACAGAGAGGCAACTCCTGAAGCTTGGGTGTCCCCGACATTGCACAGGAGGGAGAGAAGTCCATGGAAGACCAAACCTGCAGCCCCCTGTCAGGCCCCGATTTGTGTCACCCACCCTGCAGATTTGTAACTGAAGCTCTTCATGCAGATGCCGCAGTCAGACACACAATAGTCTGTTCCTTTGCCAAATGGAAGATGTCAGCACACGCTTTGTTGCTAGAAAATAGTGTCACCCGTGATGTTGAAGTAGGGTTTTTGAAAAAGGTAATGAAACTCCTGTCTCACCTGGGGTATCAGAAATGAAACCCTGACTCTGTATCATCCATGAAAGGGCAGCAAATTAACCAGCGAGCCTTGCTGCTGGGCTGCAAACAAGGGACGGGCTCTGCAGTCAGCTCCCTGTCCTGTGATGTTCCCAGCATGGGATGTGCACATCCAGGAGCTGAGTAAACACTTGGCACTGGTGCTGAATGTGAGGCTTTTAATTGTTGGTTTGTTTTGTTGAGGGTTTCCCCTATGGCACATGTACTCTAATTCATGTGCTAATGAGCCAAATTAGCGATGGGATTCTCTAGTAGTTTGCTCCAGCAATGCAAATCCTACAAAGGTTATTAAATGGCATATTTAGCAAACGTTTCATTTTTGTCCCAAGTTCTCTCCTCTCCCTCCCTTCCCTCTCCCTTTCCTTCCTTCCCTCTCCCCATCATCCCCTTCCTTCTTCCTACTCCTCTTCTTCACTCTTCCTCCTGCTTCCCATCCCCTCTTCTTTTCTTCCCTTCCAGCCTCTCTGTCTCTCTCTGTCTCTCTCCCTCTCCCTCCCCCTTTCTCTCTTCCTCTCCCTCTCCCTTCCCCTCTCCTACTCTCCTCTCCCCCTCCCCCTCCCTCTCTCCCTCCTCCTCTCCCTCTCCCTCTCTCTTCTCTGTGGGATGCAATATGGCTGGTTCACTGGCTTTGGAGGAAAAGTGAAGGGCAGGAGGACTGTAGGTAGATTCATCTGTTTATGAAAACCTGGTGGTTGTGTTCTCTGGGAGGGGCTCTCTAGTATCACCTGCATGCCATAGATCAGTTTCCAAGCCATTTCTAACCTGTCTTTTCCCTGTCACGAGTGCTTGTTTCATTGCAAGAATGGCAACTCCTACCATAGGTTCTAAAGCTCACAAAAAATGACGTGATGACTTTCCAGTTTTCAAGCTTTGGGGACCCCTAAACTTCTAGAGAATCCATACACCCAACTTTTCTCTTGGATTTTCTAGAAGAAAGTCATGTAGCCTGGATATAAGTAAGAATATTGCTCTCCCCTATCATTGAGTCAGTTCATTTTCCATTGTATTTAAAGCAAAAATTCTCCTGCATAGAATATGTTCTAGTGGCTACCAGGTTATGAAGGAAAGGCCAGGGCTCGGTGTTCTAAGCGCGTTCCACCCGGCACTGGGTATGTGCTGTGATTTTGAAGCGCTGTTGGGCTTGGTGTTTATGACGTGCAAGGTAACCGTCACTCCTGCTCACATCTTGCTCAGGAGAGGTGGAAAGTCACCCTACTCTCCACGTCATGCTTCCCAAGAGAATCATGCTTGAATGCTTCGTCCTAAACTCGTGTTGAACAAATTCATGTGCTGACAGGATTTGGAGGTGGGTCCTTTGCAAGCCAATCAAGACTAAAGGAGGCAGTAAGGCTGGGCCCAAGCTGGGACGAGTGGCTCTCTAAGAAGAGGGAGAGACCTGAGCTGACTTGCTCTGTCTTGTGTATGATACCTCCCTCCTTGTGCTGTAAGAGGCCCTCACCACACCCCACGCAGGTGCCAGTGCATGCTCTTGAGCCTCACAGCCTCCAGAAGCCTCTGTTTGGAAGTAATGCAGCCTCAGAGAGTCTGTTCCAGCAGCAGAAATGGAGCGAGATGGTTTGGTCAGCTGTTCTGTCTATGCAGGTCTCCATCTGTCTATGCAGGTCTAGGACTCAGCTCCCACAGGACTGTTCTCCAGCCTTGTGGATCTTCACATCATGGTTCCAAGACCCCAGGTGAAAGCAAGAGTTAAACTAGTGACCTAGGTAGTTTACATTTGGCAGAGTTTTCAAATATTTGAACATTTACAGAGTAAAGCGGCTGAAGCTTTGTGGAGTTTTTCAGGATGTGTTCATCAAGAAACAAGGGACATTATACAGATGAATGTGAAATTAATAGATAAAAGGTGTCCAATTTTTTACACAACTGAAACATTCTGATTGTTCTGAAGTTAATGTCAGATGACACAAGTTGAATGTATTTCCCACAACCTCAGAATTATCAACCAGCTGTGTGCATGACTGCATTCGAGAGAATTTCAAAAATTCAAGGTGCAAAAAACGGAGGCCCGTGCATGCTTTTGGCATTCTGCATCTTCCTGGACCTCTTGAAGTCCTCTCCTGCACAGGCTGTTTAACTGCACATCTGCGTCCAGATCTGTCCACTGCGGGGTGATCGACATTTGGGGCTGGATAATTCCCCGTGGAGGTTCACCTCTGCTTCCTGTAGGGAGTTCGTCAGCACCCAGGCCCCTGGAAGCCAGTGCGCCCCAGCAGCAGTCGAAGGCATGAAGGCCAATTACGTCTTTAGACATTGCCGGACAGCCCCTGGGCAGGGAAATCGTCCTTGGTTCGGGACACAGATCGACCTGACAGGAGGAAGCATCTTGATGATGTGCACAATTTCAGCATCATTTTAGGAAATCACCAGATCCAACTTTGTGTCTGTAAAAAAGGGACACTTTCAAGTCACTGATTTTTTTTTCAATTTTCAAGGGGTTCTTCTGTCTCGGAGCAGGTAGGACGAGAGTTCAGCCTGAGCCACTGGAAGCTCTCTCATAACGAGTTCCTTTATGGTCCTGTGAATCTAAGCCGACGGACGTGTTTCTGTCTGGAACGTTGGAGCCTGACAATAAAGCTAGGCTGGTGTTACCAACTCAGCGTTGGAAGCCAGAGAGGTAGGGAGAGCCGGAACGAGTGATGAGAGTGGAGAACACAGAAACCTCAGGGTTTGCTTGATGCAAGGCCAACCGGAAGCCGAGGGTCAGCGCATCAGGAGAGGGAGCCGACGAATCGGTGCCGAGTGGGCCACAGCAGGCTCTCAGACACTGTGGAAGCTTCTCCCCAGAGGAACGTGACAGCGCCTCCCTCTCTCCTTTACTCCGGCCACTCAAGCTCATTTCTGACGATGGATTTTTGAAGGTTGGAGGATGTCCAGAGAGGACAGCTCTGAAAGGGGAGGGACATAGAAAGAGAAGCCTTCTCCCCCTGTCCCCCAGGGTGGTGTAGCAGGAGCACCTGATTCTGCGCTGGCCCTGCAGGTCTTGCTCACTGATGCTGGGAGCCTGGCCTGGCTTCTACAGAGCGTGATGTGGACACTGTGCGGTGTCTCCGGGAGAAGTGGCTGTGTGATAGCAAAGGCCCACAGCAAGCAGGCGCTCATGTCTCTGCCCTGAAGTCTATCTCAATGAATTTTTAATACAACTGTGCCTATACGTATTATGTAAGCAGGGAGAAGGGACGTGATTAGTTAGCACCATGAATGGGGGAAGCCATCCGTTACTATTAGTGTTTAAAGGTGAAGACAAGAGGGATTTCCTGGCTTCCCAGGTGCGTGTAACGGGCACTAACAAATGGAGGCTTCACACTTTACACCTTAAATGTGCAAATGCGTGGTCAAGTCCGATTCTAACAGCTTTCTCCTCCACCTCGGGAGTTCTCAGAGCTCAGAGGCAACCTCCCCTCTGCAGGCGCCATAGATCACCGTGGCCCAGTGAACCACAAAATCTGTTCCAGTGCATGGCTATCACGTTTGATGGACTGTGAACGCAGAGGAGCAGAAAATAAGTTCTGCGCCCGGGCACTTAGTCAAGCAAAGGCTGAACGGTTTAATAAGTCGATAACTTTCTCCCCTCCGGTAAGAGGGAGCAGTGTGCGGTATTGTCTCAGTCAAAGGTTGGTAAGTTATCGCGGGAGAGAACCTCGCTCGCATTTGACAACTGGTTGGACTTTACCAGAGTAGATCAGTTGTGTTTTGTTTTCTTTTTGTCTCTTAACCACGTGCTAATTCTCCACAGGCTCACACAAACACAGGCACGAAGGATCAACATTTATCCTTCCTACTGCACGTGTGAAATTCCATAACAGAGCCTAGAATTCCTCAGAATTCCACCTGCCAAGCGACTGAGAAGTTCAGTACTCTCTTCTCGTAGGCTCCATTCCATCCTGACATGCCCCTGTGCTCTGCTGTCAGATTCCTCCCCAGGGATTGCCAAGGCTAGGCAGAGCCAGAATGTGGCGCCCCATCACTGGCCAGAGCTTCGGGTTTGGAGACCTCTCTGCGGCAGTTGTTTGCCTCCCAAGTCTTTCTCCAACACGGTGTTGATTTGCACATTGGTCCTGGAACCTGCCCTGAGCCCCACGGACCTCCCTGCTCCAGGCACAGGCGTGTTTTCTGTAGCCTGTCTGGCACAGACTCCCCCTGGCAGGGCGACCACAGCTCGTTGTCCTGTTGAGCAGGCATCCCAGCCTGGGGCACCCTGTGCAAAAATCAGACTTCTCCATGAGCACGTGGTCTGAGCACTGAACCTGGATCCCCACCACACACGCCCTCCTCACTGGGTAAGCCCGACTCAGACACCCACTTCCCGTTCCCCCAAGAGTACAGCCCAAATCAATCACGTCACTCACGCTCATCCCCAAATGGCGATCCTCTCCTGGGCAGGATCAAGTCAGCTCCATCCTTTGTGCTCAGACACCCTGGTCATTTACCATTTTCCTGCTCTCGCCATTTCCATAGAATTCTGAGCTATTCCATATGGTGCTTCTATTTGTATAATTGTTTAGCTTGCTAAGTGCTGGGGCAAATACAGTCTGCTCAGTGGAGAGTAATTTCACTCCCACATACATCAGCAACGTCTGGAAACTTGTTAATTGTCAGGAATGTGAGAGGGGCACACTATGACATCCTATGGGAGAAGTCCCTATGTGGATGATGCTAAACACACAGCACTCCCACCACAAAGAACTCCCTGGCTCAACACTCGCTCTGACGGTGCTGTGAGGAGGGGAACCCCTGCCCTAGTCAACAGTGCAGGCTCAGAACCCAGACCAGCTGTCCTCAAGACCCGACTATCACTGCACTGAACTCAGGTATGGCATTTGGCCTCGTGTGACTCTGATTCCTCACCTGACAAACGGAAGTAACAATAGCATCAATGCTATCAGGAGGTATGGGATGAACTGGACCAATGGATTAGAGTGCTCAGCACAGGACCCGGCTCAGAGTCAGCGCTCAGCTGGGGTTGGTAAACACATGGGCACACACGGACACACAGCGTTTCATTTCTGAATTGCGAAAAATGCCGGGAGAACCTGCAAACACTCGGGAGGATCAAGTGATGATATTTTATCTTCTTTTCTCCAGACTCTTATAAAACTTACATATGTACCATTGATCAGGTCGTGTCTCGGTTTTCTTTCCATCCAATTCTCCTCTCTTCTCACAGATGACCTACTCACGCATTTCCAGTGTGCTTTCAGGCCGAATACATGTACCCACATGGTGGGCACCTATCTACCATGTACCTATCTTCATCACAACCGTCATTTTATAGCTATGCATACTTTAAGACACTCAGATAATTTTGCTGCTTACCTAACTGTATTGACCGTTCTGACCTCCTGTAAAACGAGGTAAGGACCTGGCACGACTTCATTTCTCCCCAGAACCACCTCTGCAGTCCTGGATGTTCTGAGTGCTGAGCCCACGGTGCAGATGTCGCTGTCTGTGGATGTTTCACTGTCGCTCATGGCCTCGGCCCCAGTGGACAACACCAGTGTGTGGTCTGCTTTGTTCACGATGGTCAATGACTGGCTTCATTGATTACCTCCCACTTTGGGATAACTTGCCTCTGGGTGTTCCTTAGCTCTGTTCTTGTTGCTCTCAGAGTGTGAATCCCTCAGCTAAAAATTACACCATATATGTAATATATATACACATACTTACATATTACTTCTGTATATGTAAATTTATATGTAACCACTGTATATATAATTTTGAAAATTAAAAGTTCATGGAAAATGGAATTAAAAGATAAAGATAAGTTCATTTTGATACAAAGATTCTGAAATTCTCCAAAAACTGAGAGGAAAAAGTAAATTATAGAAAAACTATGCATGGATCATTTTTTTCACCAATACGAACTTATTTTTAATTCCAGTTCTGGTAAACTCACATAGTGGATGGGCCCAGCGAGGGCGTCTCAGGTCTTCACACTGTTTTCATTCTGGACTCCTTGCGTGGGATCTCACTGCTGAGACTACGGAAGGCCGTCTTCCCTTCCCCTTCCCCCTCCCCACTTCAGTCTGCCCTGCTTGGTCAGGTGCTAGGCCTGTGCCTTTGTCTGTCAGCTGTGTCTGCTGCTGCAGCCCAGCTCTGCTAGCCCTTCAAGGATCTGGTTATGTTCTCACGTAGTTTCAAAGTATGCTGCAACACTGATTATTTCCCCATGGATTTCTTTTCGTGATCCATGCTGGAGTTGTGCATGAGGGTCTCTCCTCTGACCTGCTCCTCCATAGAGAAATGTGGGGACAGGAGCCAGGGCATAGCCAGTCGTGACCTGGCTCCCACACTGACCAGCTGCGTGCTTGAAGGTGTGTCTTAGCTGAGTCTCTGTGTCTGATGATCTTAGTCTGATGATCTGCGTCTTGAGCATTGTCTGGGGTGATGCATTTCAGCATTGGCTGCTGGAGTTCGGTAGGGAAATTCAGAGCTCTCAGTGTAAGGTGCACCCTCCCCCCCGCCTCCACCCTCACTACAAGCCAGGAATCCACAAGGCTCATCTTCAGGGCCAGTGTTCCACAGCACTGCAATACGGAGCTGCTGTTCTGTGATGTATTTTTCTTGTTTCCTTCGTTCCTCTCTCCCTCTCTCCCTCCCTCCTTCCCTTCCTTCTTCATTTTATGGAAACTTGTTTCTTTACCCAATCGCACACAAAGTATCATGGTAAGTTTCTTCCATTTAATGCTTATCTTAATTGCTCCATGTTTTGTGGGCTCTTCGTGAACCTACTCTGTTCTATTCAACTTCATTCCTCAACAGATGTTATAGCAAGGGTCTAGGCTGCTCAATCACCCAGTTTTTGTTTGGCTGAACATATGTCTGAGATGCAGGCTTCCTGAACTTCTGACCTTGTCCACATCTTCAGTCCTGACCTAGCATGGTCCATGCACAGAGCTCCTAAGGGCTCCGTGCCACCTGCACACCCTGCCTGGCTCCCTCCAGATGCCACAGGCACCCTCCATTATATTGTGGCTAGAATTTCCTCTTGGATACCCAGACACGTGCCTTTTTTCACAAGCTAGCTTATGCACTTAGAAGAACTAAGTCATAGTCAGCATTTCTAGGTGTTCCTAGTAGACAGATTTCTGCATGAGCATAGTTGCTGCATCCCTGGAGCCAGAAATCTCCAAGCTGATGCTGCACAAGCTGCTGGGGTCCAACCAGCAGAAAGGATGATTCCAGGTAGCACAAGCCGCACTCACAGGGACAGACAGACAGGAGGCAGCCTTCACTCAGGAGCTGGCAGAAGTCAACGAGGCTGCTGGCTCAGACAAGGTCTCAAAGGCTTGGAAGAGTAGCGAGCGCGGCGTCTGGACGTCTGGACCGTGTTCTAATGGAGCGTGAACGTGTGGCTTCAAAGAAGGCCTGCATTTGAGAAAGATGCACTGCGTGAACAGACCGAGGGGGATATTGGGCTTGAATACGGGGACCACCTAGGGCGTGTCTGAAACACTGTAAACAAGGAGTGGAGGTAACACCTCAGCAGTACCTGCAGAGAGCAGCTGAGACTGCTGGAACGGAGCCCTGGGCCCTCCACCAGATGGAGAGCAGGGCGGGCGTGCCTGCTCATCCTCTCTGCCCTGGAGCCCTTCCCTGGGCACTGCCAGGTGCCACATGCCTGCCTGGGATGGATCAGGTTACCCAATCACTGCCTACGAGCGTGCACGTAACCGGGGGCTGCTGCAGGGCTGTGAGCGGGTCCTCGGAGGAAGGTGGAGTACGAGCAGGTGCTCGTCTTCACTCCATCCCAGCACTGGACACGCAGACCTTGCACGCCCCTCCTGACCGTCTTCCTCCTCGCTCTGTGTCGTCTCTGCCTCGATGGCTGCCCGCCCTTCCCCTGAGAGATTCCTTGGTGATTCTCACCCACTGCAGGCACAACTGGCCACACGGATGCATAAATGCTAGAGAGATTTAAGAAAACATCCCGGTGAATTAATAGTTCAGTTTCCAACGGCTCTGATCTGACCTGAACCTCTCCCGAAGGGCAGGGATGCCTTCTGGGTCACGAGGGACCTGTGGCATCTGGAGCGATGTCTGGCACAAGGCGGGACCCCGCAGGTCGGTGCCCAGCGGGTGAGTGGGGCCCTGCTGCCCATGCACCTGTGGGTCTCAGCGACACCCAGGACCCGCCGCCTGCGCCGGTCAGTCTAAGGTCTCAGGACATTCTTGCCGCATACGTGTTCCCAGCCTCTTCCCCACCCCCGTAGGAGGCGGCTCTATTTCTATTCAAATGTAACTCAAGTGTTCCCTGGGAATTCACAGATGATTTCATACTGCGGCTCCAAAAGAGGCATATTCAATCGAGGCCTTGAAGGTAACTTCCATAAAATGTGTCATTTGATAGCATGAAAACAGATGGAGAAAAACCATCTTCATCTCCTGCTTATGGTGCTCTGGAAAGAAAGTTACAGACTGTGGCACGATGAGTTCTATAATTAAAAGCGAGTCAGGTTGATTTAACAGTTGGCTAAGCAATTCTTTCAGTTCCCTTTCTGCGTCGTCATAGGCTGAGACGGAAGCTTCCTGTTTGATTGTTCATTATTCTCTTTTATTACCTAAGATGTCCTTTGTGCTCTCGTCTGCTCTGTAATTCAGTGTTATGGTTAACACGCTCATTTCTGCCTTACCAAAGCAGGCCTTTCAAATCCTCCAGCAGGAGAATTACCTCCACTTCTCACTGAGGATTCAAAGCACAGAGGAGCTCTGCTCCCGGGGGGCGACGTGGCCCGCTCCTGGGGGCAACGTGGCCCGCTCCTAGGGGGCGACGTGGCCTGCTCTCCGGAGCCTCCCTTAGCAAGCCCCCCAGCAGCTTCTGGGTTCTCGTCCCAGCTGTGCAGGGGGCAGGTCTCCCACCACTCATGGACTCATCAAGCCAATGTCTGTTCTCAGCACCAGCCATGCGTTTTCTTTACGGAGTACCTGGAGAAGACAAAAACATCAGCGAAGAAAAACCCAATTACAATGACACCACTAAGAGAGAACGGATTCTTTGTCGTGGTGTAGCTGCTCCCACATTTTGATGATGTATTTGAGCAGATTCCACTGTGAGATTTCTTTTTCCTCTATGCAAGCATCCTCGCTGGGAGTGTCACTAGCTGATGGAGAGGCCCCTTTCAGAAGTGTGGGGTACGGGTGATGTCTAAAACATCGCGTCATGAGTCGTGCAGCTTTCACTATCTTTGATAATACATGTTTGTTTTTATTCTCTATTCTGATCAGCACGTATTTCTAGAAGTCTCCATCTTTTAGGAATAGTGACTAATTAACATAATGCCAGTTTCTTTCTTTGTAGAAGAACAAGGATTCTTGAGTCAGGATAATGGCGCACTGTGTTTAGAATGAAGAACTGGGAGTGGGTTTGAGCTGCAGTGGTATGCTCCGGCCTGAGGAGCCCACATCCCGCAGCAGGGAGCCTCCGTCACGCCCCGCTGCTCTGCGTCTGGTCCAGCTTCCTGCCACCGCTCACTCTGGGAGGCAGCAGACGATGGCTCAAGGACCCGTGTGGGCACCCAGTGGAGCTCCCGCTCAGCTGCTCAGCCCCTGTGCTGCAGCCATCTGGGGCCTGAACCAGCAGATGGAAGGTATCTGACTCTCCCTCTCTCATCCTGCCTTCCATGCAAATAAAAATGAATAAATAAAACGTACATCACTGAATAACATACACTTTCAGGAGCTCGGGTTTTAGTCGGTTTTTGTTTGAACTGGGAGTCACAGTCACTCACAAGGACTCAGTGCGAATCTGTATGCTCAGGACCTCACTCTAAATGTCTGCTGACCTGGGGCTCACCGTCAGGGCTAACCTCCTGGAGCCGTGAGCAGCTGCGTGGGCTGCAGAGCAGGTGAATGGGCGGGATCGTGGACACGCTCTACTTGACACCCTGACAAGGCTCAGGGAGGTGCAGCCACTGCACTGATTCCTAGAGTCAGGGAGAGTTGTTTGGGGACAGTGTTCATCCAAACACTTGCTGATTCTCCAATCCCAGGTACGTGCATCCATGATTCTACTCAGAGCCAGGGTCTTTGCAGCTGTAATCAATTGAGAGGAAGTCACTGAGAGGAGCGCAGGTGCCCTGGGACTGGTGTGGTTAGAAAAGACCCTGGCACAGATACGGGAAGGGAGCAGTGTGGCGCGGATGCAGATGGGAGTGACGCGTCTGCCAGGCATGGAGCACCCAGGACTGTCAGTGCCACCAGGAGCCTCGAGAGGCCTGGGGCAGCTTCTCCACCAGAGGCCGTGGAGGCGTCAGGTCCCTGCAGACACTCTGACCGTGGACTTCTGGCCTGCAGAGCTGGGAGGTCAAGGGACTTGGCACCCAGTCCTTCATGAAGGCAGCCTTGGAATAAACGCAGGGCGCAAGCAGACTGCTCAGCATGGCCGGCAGCGTAGCAGGCCAGGCTGTCTGCCCGCCTTGCCCAGTGCTGTCAGCCGACTGATCTGTGTCCCACCCGTCCCAGGCCACGGGGCAACCTGCACACACCCCTGGGGCACGCTTGCAGGCTCGCCTCTGCTCACGACCATCGAGCAGAGCCCCTGCAGCAGAACCAGGTCCCTTCATTTCTCTGTTTCCACTGAGAGCAGAGAAAGCCTACTCCTTTCTTCATCAAGAATTAACGATAGCGGAACACCCTCTAGTCCGTGACAGCCTGCAGGACAGTGTGTGCTGTGTGCAGATCCCAGGACCCCCGCCTCCATGCATCTTCCAGTCCACTCTGCTGGTGATGCGGCGTCTCTCCCACTCTGCCCTCAGCCTACCTAGCTGATTTTTCCTTCTCTTTCATGCCCCAAAATATTTGCAAACAACTTTCACAAACTATCTGCACTCATTTGGAAAGCACTGGCAAAGAACTCTCAAACGTCTACCAACCGCTGTTCAAGAAGCAAGGAACACCTGCATTTGAAGAATGCCTAGAAATTAAAAATTCCCGAATTTTCCCCCCAGTGCATAGTGTGATGACTGAAACACATAAAGGTTTCCTTTTGCAAGCCCTACTTGCAACACCTACTGCAAGTCCACAATTACTGGAGTAATAACTACAAACTGACCAGAGACAAAGTTCTACTAATGAAGCATTCCAATGCCCTCCTTCTGTTTGTTTAATAGGCGTTCTTCCTTGCAGTCTGGCTACAATATTGAACAAAGGTTTAAAATACTAATTCAAGCTTAAATGAGAATTTAAAGAGCGAATGATCAGTTATAACACCTTTGAGGGTTCACATACACCAGTCTGAGATACTAAAGGAATTTTTGGATCTTCGGATACCTAACGTACAAAAACCTCACATCTAGGGGCTGAATTTGGAGACACATTCGCATGTGAATCATATAAAAGCTGATTTCAATGGTACCCACCGCTGCATCTTCCCAACAGCGGTGGGGGGGTTCCAGGGGACAGCGCTGAAATCCCGGATCACGAAGTCACTGGGCATGCTGAGTGCTGTGACCCTGGGAGTTCCCACCCTGTTCCCGGGATGGGGCTGGTTGGATTTGCACCCTTAACCAGCACTTCAGAGTTGCTCCTTTACCTTGTCCCCTGGGGTGGAATAAGCTGGGGTCACAGGCATTGAGACCCCTGCTGGGTGGGTGCTCCTGGTCACAGAGCACGGAGAATACGTGTCCTACTTCTCAGATGAGAAATGAGAATTCTGGGATAATAAAGGCGCCCCGTGGGTGGAGGGAGTGTGGGTATGAAGAGGAGGGTCCTCTTGGGATCCATGATTCTACAGATTGCGAGAACAGAACATCCCAGTGAGGGTGTGCATGGAGGTGGCTGTGGGGCCCCGGGCACCGCACCCCATCTCTGCTGAGGATTCAAGCCTTGGACACTCAGAGCTGTGAACCCCAACATGTTGGTGTGCACCACGCAGTCCTGCCCTCCAGGGCAGGGGTCACCATGGCCTGGATTCCACCTGCTGTCTGGGAGAGAAGCCGCTGACCCCACTCTTAGAGAGACGGAGGAAAAATGTGAACACACGACCCGCAAGCAGTGTCTTCCGGTCTCTTCCGATTGTCCTCTGTCCGGACTCTGTGGGCCCGACCTCCGTGCCAGCCAAGGGGTGACCATAAATGTGGCCAGCAGTGTTCCCGGGAGAGACCTGCAGCAGACACCCAGGTCCTTCCACGAAGAGCCGGCCTCGCCTCGCTCTGGGGTGCCCTCGGCCTCCAGCCTCAGCGCAGCCTGCACACCCCGTTCCGCGCTGCTGGCCTCCGTCCCCGGCCGCTGCGCTAAGCCGGAGCCCGCTCTGGCCACTCCTCCCCTACAACACGGTGACCCGGGCCTCTGACCCGAGCGCCCCTCCACTGTCTTCGCTTAAGCCGGGCCCTCGCTGCCCCTGGGAGCCCGCAGCTGCTGGCCGGGGCCGGCACTCTCCCCACCGTCACTGGGTCACTGGGGGAGCCGGAGTCCGGCCTCCCAGCGGCGCTCCCCATTGCAAGCAGGCGTGCCAGGATGACCTTCTGGAAGGTTCTCACTGCTGACAGCACGCGCCTCATCACGGCACGCGAGGGCTCACACACATCGGACCCAAGGCAGAGCCTGGCACCGCGCCGCCCAGAGAGCCCCCGGGCCTCTCCCGCACGCCCAGCCCCCGGCCCCTGCCCCTGCGCGGGGCTCCGGCAGGACGCAGGAGGGCCCATCC
This sequence comes from Sylvilagus floridanus, assembly GCA_949820135.1. Lineage (NCBI taxonomy): Eukaryota > Metazoa > Chordata > Mammalia > Lagomorpha > Leporidae > Sylvilagus > Sylvilagus floridanus. The sequence continues at coordinate 98,997,379 of OX463246.1, read as the reverse complement.
GCTCCCTTGCAGGCCGGTTCCCAGCGACGCCGGCCGTGGACCGCTCCCGCCCCCTGCAGGCCGCACGCGCAAAGTCCCCGCGCAGGAGACAGCCCCGGTGAGGCAGCGGTGTCGGGTGGGGGTCGCCGGGCCCTCAGCGCGCTCAGCGGCCGCCACCTTCTCCTCAGCTCGGAGGACCTGAGGACCGGAGGACCGGAGGACCGGAGCCGCGGAGAGGAGAGCGGAGAGGAGAGCGGAGAGGAGAGCGGAGAGGAGAGCGGAGAGGAGAGCGGAGAGCAGAGCGGAGAGCAGAGCGGCTCCTCAGGGCGTCCCTGCCGCCTGCAGCCGGCCTCGCCCTGACGGGACAGGAGGTGAGGGGGGCTGCCCCAGGCCACGGCCGCACTCACTCCCACTCCCGCAGTCACACTCGGTCACACATTCACACACAGTCACACACATTCAGTCACACACTCAGTCACAGTCACACAGCTACATGCTCACTCACACTCACACACATTCAGTCACAGTCACACAGCTACATGGTCACTCACAGACACACACAGTCACACACATTCAGTCACACAGCTACACGGTCACTCACAGACTCACACTCACACACAGTCACACACATTCAGTCACACAGCTACACGGTCACTCACAGACTCACACTCACACACAGTCACACACATTCAGTCACAGTCACACAGCTACACGGTCACTCACAGACACTCACACACAGTCACACACATTCAGTCACACAGCTACATGGTCACTCACAGACTCACACTCACACACAGTCACATACATTCAGTCACACAGTCACAGCTACACGGTCACTCACAGACTCACACTCACACACAGTCACACACATTCAGTCACACAGCTACACGGTCACTCACAGACTCACACTCACACACAGTCACACACATTCAGTCACAGTCACACAGCTACACGGTCACTCACAGACTCACACTCACACACAGTCACACACATTCAGTCACACAGTCACAGCTACACGGTCACTCACAGACGCACACTCACACAAAGTCACACACATTTAGTCACACACACAGCTACACGGTCACTCACACTGACTCACACATTCACATACAGTCACACACATTCAGTCACACACTCAGTCACAGTCACGCAGCTACCTGCTCACTCACACTCACACTCCTGCAGTCACAGTCACTCAGTCAGCTACACGTTCACTCACGCTGACTCACACTCACATTCACACACAGTCACACATTCATTCATTCACACACAGCCACACACATGTAGCCACACAGTCACTCTCACACTCACAAACACAGTAACACATTCACTTACACTCACATTCATACACACAGTCACACAGCTACACATCCATTTACACTGATTCACACACATTCACATTCAGTCACACACATGCACACACAAAGTCACACAGTCACTCACACACATGCTAACAGTCACACATTCACACACTGACAAGTCACACACATCATCATACACATATTCTCACACAGATACACACACATTCACTCACACATTCACACTCACACATTCACATACTCGCATACACAGTCATAGACAGACACTCTCTCAACTCTCTGTATTCACACGCATTCCCACACACTCCCAAATACACACATTTACTCACATGTACTCACAGTCACATTTGCACACATATGCTTGCACATACACATTCTCACACACATATGCTCACACTCACGTGCTCACATGCATGTCCACACAAGCATGTGCACACTCACACACCCACTCACATTCACACAGCCACGTACACATTCACACACACACGCACACCAGCTTGCAAGCCCAAAGCCAAGCGCTTGCCCCAGCCTGACTTGCTGTCTCTTCGGAGCAGGGCAGGTTGGTGCTCCGTAGAGGCGGGGCCTGCGGCGGAGCCGCCTTCCGTCTCTGCAGGCCTGGGGAGGAGCAGCACGGCGCGCAAGCCAGGCCCACGCTGAGAGTGGCCGAGGCAGCCTGTAGTCTGACTGGTCCAAGTCAACCGGCCGTGGCTCCTTGCGAACGTTAAAGGGAGTTACAGGAAGTAGCCCTTGCACTGTGCCCCCATCCCTACCCTCAGGACAAAGAGGCCAGACCCTGCCAGGCCTGCAGCTACAGACCTGGAAGAGATGCAGGCTCCACCCACATCCCTGCAGCAGCGCGAGTGGGGCAGCTCTGGGGCTGGGACCCAGGCCACGGCCACGCCGGCCACCCAGGCCCAGAGGTGCCATCCCGGGCGACACCTGTAGGTAGCGCTGTGGCTGCCTGTGTCTTCCCCACTTCAGGTGGCGCCTGCATCCCACCAGTGAGGACAGGCTTTCTTCCCCTTCCTGCAGAGTGGCGTCAGCTGGTAGGAGCAGAGCCTGGCTTCGGCTTGTAACTGGAGAGACAACCTGACCCAGAGCCCAGGGCCACCTCTGTCCTGAGCGTGCCTGTCCGTGTCCTCCCTGGGGCAGCTCCCTGCCCCCTGACAGTGCTGAGCGACCCTCTGAGAACCTGGCCGTGGGTGTGGGAGCAAGGGCTTGGTCAGGCTTCACGGGGAGCCCTCTCCCGTGGCTGTATGTGGACTGTTCATACCTACGTGAGGTTCCAAGTTGCTGGTCTTAGTCCCCAGTCGCGTGGGAGTTAAGGACTTACCCCACGACCAATGTTCCAAGTAGCACAAGAGTTTCTTCCATAATGACGAAGAAGTACAAGGCCATTTTTTTGAAATGAAATAGGATGGACTTGTCACAGAAAAGACAAACCTGGGACTCAGAGGAAGCAAAGCTGAACTTTGCCTCCCAGTCTCCGCTCCTGCCGCCCGCGGCAGCCATACGCGTCGCCTGCATCGTCTGCGCACGAGCTCCGAGGAAGCTTCCAGCAGCCCCTTCAGAACTCAGCTCAGGACCTCAGCAGCACAGAGGGCACTCTCTCTCCAGGCTGCAATGCTTCCGGGGGAGCAGTGGGAACCTCTGGGCGTGGGCCGCTGGTGCTGCCACACAGGGTCGTCGCCATCTCGGCAGTTTGCAGCCCCACCATGAGGAAAGTGAAGTAGTGGATTTGGTCCATCCGGTGTGTTATTTTTCTTTTCTGGATTTTTTTTCTCCAACAAAGAAAGCACAGAATATATCTGTGCAAAAGCACCGAGTAATTTGTGCAAGAACACATGAAATTAGGTCTGTGGAAGAATGTTGTGTAAAATAGTACAGAGTACAATGTGTGAGACACAGCAGACAGCACGAAGGCATTCTCCACAAATAAATAGCACCAGGAGAATGAGCATATTCAGGCTGCAGAGAGCAGCTGAAGGGAGTGTTTCACAGGAGCTGCGGGGGGTTCTTAGCAAGCAGGAATCCCATTTGCAGAGCTGTAAAAGTTGCTTTTCTTTTTAACCTCAGAGAAGGTCTAAAAAAATTCTTTCAGATTCTGGAACCTGCTGAGTGCCTGCAAAAAATGCAAACAAGTGGCTCGGCGTGGGCTGTGCGTTCAGTTTTAAGAGCTGAGGACAAAACTTATTCAAGAGGCAAATAATGCCTCCTGTGTGATGTGCGTAGGTAAATCGCAGCTCAGAACACACACAGCAAGATGTGGGGAAGGTGGTCTGACTGCCGATGTGGAGAATCCGCCTTGCCGCACACACTCTCCACGCTGAAAAGGGCCCACCTTCCTCCGGGGAAGAGAGGCAGCCCGTCTGTTTTCATTTAAACACTGACAACAGAGAGGAGGCATCTGAGGAAGGCTGGGGAGGCAGCAGAGGACGTCCAACGACAGAACTGAAGACAGGGCCCTGACAGCCAGGGGCCAGCGAGGCAGAAGCAGGCACAGGACTCAGGGGAAAGGAATCTGCCCTTATTTTTAGGAAGTTTCCTTCAAGCATCTCACAATTCTTTATATAGATTATAAGATTAATGGCTGTCATCATTGGAAAGTTAAAAGGCAAGAATGTATTGATTGATCTCTCCATTTTATAGATAGAAGACTGAAGTAAAAATGAAAACCATGCCTGTTTGTCAAATGTTTTTATTCAGAGAGGAGGAGAGAGTCAGAGATGGGGAAGGAGGAGAGGGCTGAAATGCATCTATGTGATAAAGGTCCCACACACCAGCCCTTCACTTCACCATGAGAAAGAGAATACCTCATTCCAAAATGATAAGACTTAGAATTCTGGCTCACAGGAGACCTTGTGAATGGCTATTAGACTATGAAAGGAGAGGCTATTGTGAGCCAGCCTGGAAATGCAAATTAGAATTATAATGGCAAAGCACTACATAAAGAGGGCAGTGTTCAAAGTGGAAACAAAGAAACAAGCGCGTGTTTGTAAACATGTTGAGTGGCTGGGAGGGAAACTTGGCCAAACTGCTTTGGAAAATTGCATGACAGTGTCTGCCAGTGCTGGATCCACATGCAGCCTCCCACCCCAGAGTCTCTTTCCTGGGTCTGTAACAGCAAAGGTGCAAATACGTGCACCACGTCTCAAACTGGGCAAGAACGTTGATGACAACATGATTCATGGAAGACACCCGTCAGACGCCCCGGTACGTTCTTGGTGTTTCATCCCACGAACGACAATGCAGTGTTGGGAATGAACCCGCACCTGCTACATGAAATGTCACCGTGGGGAACTCACAGACCACGGGAATGGATCCACAGACTGAGATATTTAACTCTGCCAAAGACATCTCGTGTGTGGTCAGAAGTACGGAGAAAGGCTGAGGTGTGGAGGGGAAATGGTTGACAAATGAGGCTTATAAAATGCAGGTCGTGTTTGTGACTGGAATATTTCAATATAGGGGTCACCATGGTGTGGGAATCTGATCCAAACACACTGAGCTGATTTTTTTTAAAAGATTTATTTATTTGAGAGGTAGAGTTACAGACACAGAGGGAGGGAGAAGGAGAGAGAGAGGGAGAGGGAGAGGGAGGGAGACAGAGAGAGAGAGAGAGAGAGAGAGAAAGGTCTTCCATCTATTGGTTCACTCCCCAAATGGCCACAATAGCCAAAGCTGGGTCTATCCTAAGCCAGGAGCCAGGAGCTTCTTCCAGGTCTCCCATGTGGGTGCAGAGGTCCAAGCACTTGGGCATCTTCTGCTGCTTTCCCAGGCCACAGCAGAGAGCTGGACTGGAAGAAGAGCAGCTGCGATACTAACTGGCACCCATATGGGACAGCAGCAGTGCAGGCAGGGCTTACCCCACTACACTTCAGCGCAGCCCCAAGCTGATGTTTGCCACGTGTGTGTTCTGTTCTGTGGCTGGAGAGAACTCATGTAGGGGTCCATGAGAGGCTTCCTCCACTCTGCCGGGGAGAACCTGCAGCCGTGGTGCAGGTTTGCCGCTGACTTGCTGACGTCTGTCCAGCTTTGGTCGTCCACACCATGAGAGACAAAGATGGTGGGAATTCTTCACCAGACTGCGCTGAAAGAATCCATCAGGAACCCCCCGCCCCTTTTTATAAGGTTTATTTTATTTCCCAGGTCCATAGCAAAGAGCTGGGTGGGAAGCAGAGCCACCAGGCTCACACCAGTGCTCTGATCGGGGACGCAAGATCACAGCCGGCAGCTACCCCCCACGCCACAACACCGGGCTTGCGTCTTCAGATTGGAGAATAAGATTGTTCTTTTGAAGCCCAAACTGGGGGCTGGAGGGGGCCACGTTCCCAGGTTGTGAGACGGATGTGACCAAAAGAGCAGCCTGAGACCCATGGCCCTTCTCTAAACCAGATTCCGCAGTGCAAACACGTCCCAGATGCCTCCTTCCTGGGGTCCTGAGGTGGCCGAGGGCAAGGGGCACTGGTGGCTTCTAGCTGACCCTGTGCAGACTGCACACCTCTGTGCAGTAGTAGCAGCGACGTGGACACAGGGCCCGCCGCAGCTGCTGTCCACCTGCAGGGGTGAGGAACATTTTTTCTGCCGAGGGCCATTTGGGTATTTATAACACCATTCATGGGCCACACAGAATTATCAACTTAAAACTTAGCCTGCCATAGATGGAGCTTGTGTTCTGCCTGCGGTTGCCTTGGCAGGGTCAGACCAAAGGATTTTGCAGGCCTTGCACACCAGACACTCCCACCCCTGCTCAGCTGTCGCTCAACAGAGGGCAATGGGCTTTGCCCTTCTAATAGTAAATGAACTAAGCATCACTTTTCTAGACATCCAGAAAGGCTGATGGCCAAGCCGCAGGGATAGCCCTGTTCTTGTTCAAAATGGAATCCGTGCCTGGATGCGTCCTTTGTTTTGTGGTCTCTCCTGCCAGCCGTCATTCCAGGAGAACAGGGATGTTTTCTGTTCCATGTACGGCCGCAGCACCGCCGCCCTCTGGTGCTGGACACACAGGATGTGTCCTGCTGAGAGCATAGCTGCTCTCCTACTAGCATTTCCTCATCTCGCAGGAGCGTGCGCTGAAATTGGTGTGTTCAGAAACAGGTGCACGGGCTACAAACACACACACGGGTTTGCTTGCGTCTACATACAGCTTTATTATTCAGCGTAGCATGAGGCGATTCCCGGCACAGGTAGGCTTTCCCCTGCTTCACCTGGGATTAGGGGCTTTACTTAAATAGGGGCGACCGCTGAGGAGCCTGGGCCGGAGTCGAGCCGTCATCTCGCCCTCACGCCATCGGCATTGGCCTTGCTGCCCTGGGATAGTCGCAGAGGGGACATGAGGTTGACCAGGCACAGGGACATCCAACGTGGGAGTTTGTGGCTGAAGGACATCAAGAGACCAAAGGGACTCATTTTTGTCCTCTCCTAAATGATCTTGACCCCTGTGACCTCAAAGTTAGCACTTGCTGAAACTCTTTAAGCTCCTGCTGATCGGTACTTATTATTTAGATTGTGTTTAACAGGGCCTTTCGGATTGATTATCTTTTGAGTCAGTCACATAATGATTCTCTTTATTGAATTGACATGTTTCTGGCAGGATTTGATAAGCTATTTAACGGACACGTCTGGAGATCCTAGCCTGTGCCAGGCACTTTGCGGGAGATTTTCATATCTTTTCTCTCATTAAGTTTTAGCGAACGTGTTGATGGAAAAGAATACTATTACCCTCCGGCCACTGCACAAGTTAGCATTCTAGTCATGTGTGAGTAATAGGAAGAAAAAAGCCTAAATGAGGATGACTGAAATTAGATTTTTTTCTATTTCCTGGTCAAGAAGTTTGGAGAGTGTGAGTTCAGGATGAAGTCCCCTGCTGTGTAAGTGACCATAGCTCTGCCTGGAGGACACCTCGTGGTCCAAGATGGCTGCGGAGTCCCAAACAATACAGCTGCAGACACCCTTCCCTTCAGCACGTGGATTGCAGTGTGGCCACATGGCCCATCTCTAACTAGGCCTTTGGCAGTTCACACAAGTAGTCTCCTTTCACTTCTGCTTATGATGTCAACACAGTTTTGAGATTCAGTGTTGGGACCGGCGCGGTGGCATAGCGGGTAAGACTGCCCCCTGCAGCACCAGTAAGGGCAGCAGTTCGATTCCCAGCTGCTCCACTTCCTGGAAAGCAGTGGAAAGCGGCCCCAGTGTTTGGGATCCTGCACTCACGTGGGAGACCCAGAAGAAGCTCTTGGCTCCTGGCTTTAGCCTGGCCCAGCTCTGGCCATTGCAGCCATTTGGGGAGTGAACCAGCAAGTGGAAGAGCCTTCTCTCTCTCTCTCTCTCTTTCTCTCTCTCTCTGTCTCTCCTTGTAACTCCACCTTTAAAATAACTAAATAAATCTTTTTTAAAACTTAACACATAATAAACTGAGCTCCTGTATACAAAGAGAATTGAAAATGAATCTGGATGCAAATGAAAGGGGAGAGGGAGCGGGTAAGGGGGGAGAGTAGCGGGGGGGAGGGAAGGTATGGGGGGGGAGACATTGTAATCCATAAGTTGTACCTTGGAAATTTATATTCTAAATAAAAGTTAAAAAAAAAAGAAAAAAATTTTAAATCACTTTAAATCTTTTATATACAAAAAAAAAAAAAAATCAGTGCCAATGCCTGCTGTAGTACCTCGCTCACTACCTGGAATTCTGTCAACAGAAGTGCTCCGTGCTGAAAGAGTAGTTTGTAAACACGCTCACACTTACGGGGCACAGATGCTGTGTGCATGGCGGACCTGACAGCACAGTGATGGTCAGGAAGGAAAGGAGGGGGGAGGGAAGAACGAGGGAGAAGGGAAAAGAGAGACAGAAAAAAGTCAAGGAAGTTTTAACAGGGTTGCAGAAGTCCCCACTGTGCTGTGCGAGAAGTGGGCCTACAGTTGCCCTCTGTGTGGTGATCAGAGAGAAGTCAGCTCCTTGCTACTACACGTGTTTTCCTCTCTGTTTACCGTTCTCTGTCTACTCACCCAGCAATCGTTGGGTCAAAGGCAACCTCACGTCCAGGGGCGTCTCACACTCTCTGACACCAGCCCCTCCTCCATCTGTACCCGGAGACACGCAGGTGAGAATGGACAGAAACAGCAGCTCCCGTAATGGGCAGCAATCGCTTTCCCATCCCGCGCTGGGGTCTTCCACAAACATGTGATTGAGACTGAGCTTGAGCGCGACCCTAAGTCCTCATCAACAATGAAATGATGTTTATTTTTAACATGTAGTCCTCTTGTCTTTGAGTCCTGATCACTGCTCATAATTATGTACCAAACATGGAAAATGTACGACCGACAGGAGCAGATGAAGCCCTCCGATGTCCCGGGCACAGACTCGCGCTGGACCAAGAGGGCCTTGGCTTTCCATCCGAGTCACTTCAGAAACCATGACACAAAGCACCAAGAGAGCAAAAGAGAACATTTGAAAAAACACGTAAGGTTGGGATTTCTGGAACTTTAATAGCTTTCCACTTAAAATTTTGGCTATCATGCACTTTAGCTAAGAAAAAAAAATAATGAGTTTAACAACATTCAACGTGCTTTATAACATATTACATAATGGTGTAAGCTCCATAAAGCAGGTTGTGTGCAGCGTTGTAAAACTTATTAGGTCACCAATATTTCTGGTTTCATATGAAGAAATTAGAAGTAACGGTTCAGATTAGAGTTCCCAGAATTATGAAAAATCCTTTGAATTGAATCAGTCATTCCCAAGGATATACTAATGAATTTGTAGCCTAAAAAAGGCAAAACAAGCTTCCTTTATGAACTCACCTGAGGTGAAAGAAGTCATGTTAACAGTCGGAGGTTTATGTGGACTTTCCATAGGGTCGCACGCTCGCTGCTCTCCTCTCCTGCTCCACAGAATCCGCCTTCATTGCCATTTTGTAGGCCCCAACTGAGAATGAAGTTTTAAATCAGACTTTTAGTCTGAGCATAATAATGACGATCCACCCTCCTTCACATGTTATTTTAGGTGTAAAATGTCTCAGCTCCATGAAGCAGCTCGAAGTCCAGCATGCTCTGCAAGTTGCCCTTTCCCCTGCACTCTGTACGAGCCCTCCTGTTCTCCGCCCTCCTTGTCTGGGGAATCATCACCCAGTTAGGGCTTCCAGCAGTGGTGTCTGCTGGACACAGAGCCACGCCACTCTGCTGCCGTGGGCCAGCGTCTGCTAAGATGTTCTCATATTCGTGCCTGAGACCTCCACACAGGCCTGAGCTTCTTCCGGTGAGGAACTTTCTGTAAGATGGCACAGAATACGTGCAGAACAGGGCCTTGACACTCTTTCTGCTAAAAGTGAGTGGAAGAAAAAGAAGCCAGGACAAAAGAGGAATGCCGTAATCTGTGCTTACTGTTGCTTCAACTGCTTGACAATGCCTCTTTGAAAGGTCATGTTGCAACAGGAAAATGACCTAATCCAGACCCAGAATGCAATTCTTTTGTCCAGTTTTCCCAAAAGGGTGTTTGACTGCACAAAATAAATATCCTTGCTTCTTAGAGGGGAGTGGCAGAGCACAGGAGTATTAACCTGTGTGTGAGTCTCACGTCTCTGAGAGAATAGAAGTCCTTTATCCCCTCTCTATTCATTGCCTTCCCTCTCTCCCTCCCTTCCTCCTTCCATCCAACATCCATCATCCAGTCATCCACCCAGCGAGCATCCATTGATGCCCCTCCCCCCATTCATTCATCTGTGTTCTGTCCATCCACTCCTCTAGCTGCTCAGGGAATCAACTAGCCAACCAGCAAGTAAGACTCGATGACCACCTAGTAAGGATGTACCTAGCACTGTGGCACCACAAGCATGTGTGAAGCTGGATTTGTCCTCTGGGAACTCTGTGTAGGCAGTGTGGGTGACATCAACCCTGGCAGGCGAGGAACAATGAGTTGATTGGATACGCTTCTGTGGGAGTGTGAGCTCTAATAGTCTGGGGAAGTCCAGTCCTCTTAACTCTTTGAGTAGACAACGAGATGTAGGCCAGTAATCAACAACTTTCCATTTATGCCCAACCTGCTTTATGACAAACCAAGAGAGTGCGCAGACGGCTTCACATGAAATCTGCTATGCTGACCTCAAGGCACGCCTTCACTTTACACACTGTTGAGAACAGGACTAACAGTGGACAGTCTTAGAGGAGTGCTGCATATAGATGGGTGATCGAAGAATTAGAGCCTACGGGACTGGCCTTGTGGCACAGTGGGGTAAGCTGAAGCCTGTGTCATCAGCGTCCTATAGGGCCAACAGTGTGAGACTCAGCTGTTCTACTTCTGATCCAGCTCCCTAGTAATGTGCCTGAGAAGGCAGTAGAAAATGACCCAAGTACTTTGGCCTGGCCGAATTCTGTTTGTTGCAGTCATTTGGGGGAGTGAACAAGCTGATAGAAGCAAGTAGATGGAAGATTCTCTCTCTCTCTCTCTCTCTGTCTCTCTCTCTCTCCCCCCCCTTCACATTTCCCCCATCTCTCTCTCCCTCTGTAACTCTGTCTTTCAAATAAATAAATAAATAAATGCTTTTAATAGTGGTTATAGCCTCAGTATGATGGTGACTGAAAATAAACCTGAACACAGAGGTCTAGGAATGAAAGCTTCAAACCTCAACTCTGGCCCGGGATAGAGAAAGAATGAAATTACTGCACATGTGCGTCTCATGCTGACGTACGTCGGGAGGTATGTTGGAAGTCACTCCCCCAGTGACATTGAGAGAGCCTCAGGAAGAACTTTTGTCTTCCAGGGATTTGAAGAGGATGATGATGCTCCCAGATGGCAAAGAGGACCAAAGGCCTGATCCGACCACTCCAGCCACCACTCAGCCCTACAGTGTCTCCACAATGCCATCCGTAGAAACACAAGGTCAGTTTCAGGGGAGACAGAATGCAAACGTAAGTAATCACCTTTGGATCTCCATGTGTAGATATGCAGTCGTATGAATTATGGATGGGTGTGTGCTCAGTGTTCATCTCCTGTCTGGTGTAGCTGGGTATACAACCCCCATGGATTATAAGTAGGTCTATGATGTAAGTGCTTGGAAAGCTTTGGTAAGATTGTTATTGAATAATTTATTAACTAGAAACCCAGTAAGAAATATACCATAGCTCTCTTCTCTTTGGAGCTTTAGACCACAAATCACACTTGTAGTTGTTTATAGAGATGACCCTCCTCACGCCCACATGTTTGTCTAGGAGGATAGTAAGCTCACAACACATTCTCACAAGGAGTAGGCTTCTTTCACTTCATGTCTGCCAAACAATCTCGTTTAGTAAATAAGAGAAGTACATGAAGACTGACCTGTATTAGCCCATCTACATGAATACCTCTTTTCAATGAAACAAGTGTGTCACGGAGTTTTTTAAGCAGATCTGAGACTGATAGTAAAAAGCTATTCCAAGTTCTTTGACAGAATTATTGAAATGTCTCATGATTGCAAGACTGATTTAACAGAAAGTCTAAGTGATGTGAACAATAATTTTCTTTATTTTTAAAAGATAGATTGATTTATTTGAAAGGAAAGGTGATGGAGAGTTAGGGAGGAGAAAGAGAGAGAGAGAGAGAGAGAGAGAGAGAGAGAGAGAGATCTTCCTTTAACTGGTTCACTCCCCAAATGGCTTCAATGGCCAGGATTGGGCCAGACAAAAACCAGGAGCCTGGAGCTTCATCTGGGTGCTCTACATGGCTACAGGGACCCAATTGTGTGGGCCATCTTCCACTGCCTCCCCAGGTGCATTAACAGGGAGCTAGATCAGAAGTGGAGCATCTAGGGCACGAACCAGCACCCATACGGATGCCTGTGTTACAGGTAGAGGCTTAACCCACCACAATATAGACCTCTGGACGGTAATTTCTGAGAGTGGGACTTACTTTGGGAATCGGAACAGGCAAATCTTAGAGTTGATTACACAACTGAGAACTGGTAGGAGCACAGGGCCACTCTGGTTCCTGTCACATTTGAGGGGTGTGGAGAAAGCACCGTGCCTGACCTCAGTGTTCATGCTGTGGTTATCGATAGAGCTCGTCCACGTGTCAGGATCTGTGTCAGGGGCTGAAGGACAGGAGAGGATTGAGGCTTTCTTTCACATGTTACTCTTTCAGGGATTTTGTGTACTCATGATTACAAGAAACCCGCAGTGGCTCCCAGGGATGATAATAACAGCTAATACTACTGTGGTACACAGGGAATTCTTGGACTCTCAACCATGCTGTTGGTAACTGGAGAGTCTTTCTGAAGACAGATCTATCTCACAGGGAAATGGACGCACGCCCCAGAGTAGTGTTAAAATGTGACATAAATCACTGTGATGTGCTTCCATGATTCTTTATTTGCCCATGAGCAGTCACCAAACTTACCAGCGCCTTCCTCTGCTTCCCCTCAGAGCCTAGCTCAACGTCTCCTGCGTATTCAGAGTGCACAGAGCTGAGTGTGCACCCTACCTTGGGTCCACAAGCCCACAGTCCAGCAAGCAGACACACATGGAATTAAAGATTACGATGCTGTGCGACCAGTGCCGTGGTCTAACTATGAAAAGTGTGAGGGCTGGGTATCAGGCGTAGGTGCATCTGCTTAGAATGAAGCAAAGGAGAGGGCTGGCAGAGAAGAAAGCTGCCGAGATTAGAACGACCACTGTGTCTCAAGGAGAGGATGGGCAGTCACCCTGCTGAGTTGACTTTGCTCGTTTCAACCTCGTGTCTCGGTATTTAGTGTTTCTAGAAGGATCTGTGAGAAAGGATTGCTGGGAGTGCTCACAGAAAGCACACCAATGCAACTCATCCTTATGTTGCTTTGAGACATCTGTGTCCATAGCTGTGTCTAAACAGAACCCAGCAGCAGGAGCCAGGACAAGTCAGGGAGAACCCAGGCGTCACTCAGATGACTTGTCCCATACAGTGGTCCTTCATGCATGACCCATTATACACTATAAATAAACTCCAGCTCTTTAAAAATGCATCTGGCTCCCTGGTTCTGACCAGTGGACCCCACCGGCACCCCATGGATGGACGACTCTGTGTGCACTGCATGTCTTGCACCCAGCACCCTTCTGAGGACCTGAGAATTCTGAATTCTTCTTTGCCTTTAAGATTTTTGCCATGGACCCAAAAATCCTGTAGAGTTTGCCTCCTGCTATTTTTATGGACCTACTTAAGTCACGTTCTTGAAGACCCAAATTAAGATTTTTTTTTTCAAATAAAACAAATTGAACTTAAAACCGACCACATGTCTCCGTTCAACCGGGCTGCCTTGTGATTCTTGAAAAATAAAAATAAGTGAATAAGTGCTTTTCAAAGTGATATTTTAACCTCCTGCCAACACTGTTGTAGTAAAATATAATTTTTTATTATCATTCAAATGTGAGTTTGGGGACATGATTGAGGTTTTCCTAAAATCAGTAAAAATGAGGAAACAACTTAAAAATGTTTGGGCAACCTCCAAATAGAGGGAAAAAACGTTTTTAAAGGTGAGTGAGTTAATGTAGCACATGTTATATAAAAACCCAACAAAAAGTAGCCCTTATAGTCCAATATTCTGGCACACAAACTCAGCCATTCTTCGGGCAGAATTTACTGCCTTATTTCTAATAGCGAGGCCTAATTATAGCACAAACAACCCAAGAGAATGCTGAGAAGGGCTGAATAATTATCGAGTGCCATCGTCACGAGGGGGCACGGAGTCTGCACCCCATCACGGGGACTTTCCACCCCTTAAAAATTCTTTCCATTTACAATGTGTGACATTGAAAAAAAATCTTGTCACTAACGGTACAAGCGGAGTCGGAGAAAGCGAGGTTTGAGCTGCGTTGAAAGTAGTCCTCCTTCTCAAGGGTGACGGTGTCTTCTGTCACTACAGCGGATTTTACTTAAACGTCACACTTTTAGCTGAACTCTCTTTTTCAAAGTAGCTGGGCAGAATATCAGATTTGTTTAAATGCCTCATCTGTAAGCCTTACTGTATCTAAAATTTGGTTAGTCTCATCAAAAGTGGTTAAGTCACTAGAAACGAAATGGCATCTAAATTTCCTTTGAGTCATGGAGTCACAGTTCATGATCAAAGTCAGATTTTGCCACCCATGAATGAGAAAAAGAGAAAAAGTGTTTGGACGCAGATTTGCATAAAATAGCAAAAAAATAAAATGAAATAAAAAAGGTCAACAGTGGATGCTGCTGTTTGACTCTGGCAGTGAGGGAAACAGAAACATGTCCCTGAACTGGTGCGAGTGAAATTCACTCAACCCCTGGGTACATGCAGCCCCCAAATCCATCTTAGCCAGCCCCGCTGTGGAGAGGATGCCAGTCTTCAGTGTGTTGCTGGAGAAGGAATCTGATGAAACCAGCAGTGGACAATATTGAATCAGATCAACTCTGGAGCCTGAGAGACCAGATAAAAATCAGCACCGTTGTCAAACTGCAAAGGTTGTGTGTCAAGGTTTCCACGCCACTGCCATCTGTGGGGAGGACCAGGTCATCCCTGGCCACAAGGAGACTGGACCAGAGGGAGAGAGTGGGCACTGGGCATCTCCACAGCTCTGGGTTCATCTTCACAGTAGCCCCGGGATACCCATCCTTCCTTGGAACGACACAGGAAGAATCCCAGAAAGACACCAATGATGAGACCAACAGATAGAGATCCGAAGCCGGATGAGTTACTGGGTCAAAACTGTAGATGATGCTAAAGGAATCCCACTCAGCAGACGCTGCCTCCCACACTGTGAATGCTGGACTCCTTCTGGGCTGTTGCTGCGTGATCTGAATCCTCTCTTGTGATGCTGGGCAGCCGCAGTGAACAACCTCCAGGTCAGCCCTGGGGTCACCGGGAGAAACAACTGACACTCTCGGGTGAGCTACGTGGCTGAATGAGGCTGCCTGGAGGTGAGGGGCACCCAGCAGACCGTCAGTGTATGCTTCTTGTCTTTTTTTTTTTTTTCAAAAATTTTATTTATTTGAGAGTTGCAGACAGTGAGAGGGAGAGACAGAGAGAAAGGTCTTCCTTCCGTTGGCTCACTCCCTAAATGGCCACAATGGCCAGAACAGTGCCGATCTGAAGCCAGGAGCCAGGTGCTGCTTCTGGGTCTCCCATGTGGGTGCAGGGGCCCGAGGGCTTGGGTCATCTTCTGCTGCTTTCCCAGGCCACAGCAGAGAGCTGGATTGGAAAAGGAGCAGCCAGGACTAGAACCAGCACCCATATGGGATGCAGGTGCCACAGGCGGAGGATCAACCTACTGAGCCACAGCGCTGGCCCCAGTGTATGGTATTTTCAATGTGCCCTGGGACTATCAGGGGGTAACCCCACTATTAGTTGAGAAGCATCTGGAGTTGGACCAGCTGACCATTAAGGATCCATACTCCAAGTCACATGTAAGAAAATTGGTGTGCAGAGGAAGAAAGCCAGGGTTGGCACGTGAAAGTCAAGATCAATTAGGCGATTTATTTTGCCAGGAACAGATCAGGGCCAGTATTCTGTTGCCAAAAAACCATCAGCTGGAATCCAGGTCTTCAGTGAGTGGCCAAAATGCACATGGAAGATTGAAGCAAGTTACTCAAACTTCAACCATTCCTCACTTGTGTGGTAAACCACGCAGATGGCTGACATCTCCTTCTCTGTACTTCCATCTACAAGTGTAGATGAGCTCAAGCAAGTGAAAGTCACCCTATCGTCCCCATCAGTGCCTCTTTTTGGCCCCCAAAAGCCCTGACAGAGCTGAGTCATCTAGTGGGTGTCTGAGAACGCCTTCTCAGGACAGAGCCGATGTCCCGTGGACACGTAGCTCCTCAGAAGCTTTTTGAATGCTAAAAACTTTATTGTTTTCTTTCACATGTATATATTGTCTTATTATAGATATATAATATATCTCTCTATATTTATATAGAGAGATATATAATTATATATTGTAATATGGTCTTTTATAATAAGACCATCCACGGAGTCGAAGCCTTGTACTACTGGGATGGAGAACACATTTTATTACACCAAACATGTGAAAAGTGGCCTCATAACAGGCTGTGTCCTGTATTGTGCAGGGGGGAGGCCGGCCGCCACGCTGGGCCCCAGTGTGCACCTGCCTTTGTGTTGTTTGCTGCCGCCTGCAGGAAAGGAGGGCGTCCGCCTCAGACATCGCTTCTTCCCAGCCCTCGCCTCTGAGCCAGAATGATGGACAGCAATTTCTCTCTCTTTCCTTCTTCCTTTGTTTGTAACATTGTCAGCACTTCCAGAATGCCACTGATTGTGGTTTATTGGTTTAAAGATGTATTTATTTGAAAGTCAGAGTTAACAGAGACAGGGGAGAGACAGAGAGAATTAGATCTCCCATCTTCTGGTTGGTTCTACAAACGGCTGCATGTCAGGAGCCTGGAACTGCATCCACTTTCCCACGCGGGGAGCTGGGGCCCAAACACTTGGGCCAACCCCTGCTGCTTTCTCAGGTGCATTAGCAGGGAGCTGGACTGGGAGTGGTGCCGCCAGGACCACAGCCGGCGCTCCTGTGGGATGCTGGCATCACAGCCGGTGGCTTAACCTGCTGCACCTCCACATCAGCTCATTTCTAATGCACACAGAGAGAAGTTGGAGGATATGGCCAATGTCTTCATTAAAAACGCTAAGCCAGTCATGCTCCACTGGAATAACGCAACTTCAGGGACTGGTTCTGAAGAGCCAGGTTCTCCGAGAGCGCGTCTTCCTGTCGGAGCAGAGATGGGCACGGGAGGGAGGTGGAGAGCTCTGTGCAGCCTGATAGTGAATCTTCCTTCAAAGTTAATCACTGCTCTGCATTTCTAGATTTCTTTTGGGTATATTTTCCCCTTTCGCAATTCAAAGCTTAAAGGAGTTGCTGAAAACCAAGCTGGGAAAAACAGCGTTAGTCTAACTCTAGTGTAGAACTTTTAAGTTATGTTAAATTTTAAGCCTAAAGGTTTAATTTCCATGCTTTCTGGTTTTAAGCCAGACAGACTCCAAATATTCACTTAATGTGCTTTCTTATGGTTTAATGTGTAGTAATTTTAGCATTTTAGAAATTTATTTTCCTGAAAAATGTGTTTCACTGGTATTTCTGGGGTGGGGAAAGGCTTAGGAGAAATCCTGCCAATTAGAATTATGAAGCTCATTAGTATAATGTGAAGGAAAAAGTGTAAAATATTCCACACAATTTTTCCCATTTTACCTATATCTCACCCGAAATACTGAACAGAGGAATTAAGGGTAAAGATATGGATGTGAATTTGTATTCAGATATAAATTATAATATAACCGTTCCTCTGTATCCACGGGAGACTGGGTGTAGAACCCCTGTGGATACTAAAATCCTCAGATGCACAAATCCTTTATGTAAAATGTGTAGGGTCTGCTTCTAACCCGTGCACCTTCTTCATACACTTTAAATTGCCCCTAAGTTCTCTCCAGCATCCACTGCATCCACTCCAGCTGTCTGTAGTTCGTAGTTAGTCTGTATCGTTTAGGGAAGAAGGATGAGAGTAGTAGAGTCTGTGTGCTCAGTTCTGTGTATCCAATCGGTCCTCCTGATTTTCCTACTTCCAGAGTACCAACCCTCCCAGTTGGTTTTCCATCCCGTGACCACTCATTGCCTTGTCCACCTGACAAATCCTATCTTGCTCTGTCTGCCTTCAGGGTAGCATCCTGGACGCAGTCAGTTGCCGAAGGGGACCGAGTGGGACATGAACATTCAAGTCTGGTGCTTCGTGGGCCACAGCCTCCGCTCCTGTCTGGGCCCATGAGCTCAGTAGTGTCCATCCTGTGACCGCCGCCACTGGGGGGCGGTCATCCTCCTGAGCGGTGACAGCGCTATGGCTCGGAGAGGCTCACCTCTGGTCCTGGCGACAGCGATTAAGGGAGACTTTGCATTTCTCATAAACCAGTAGCATACGCAGAGTCAGCGTGTACAGGTGAGACATAATTAGAAAATATTTTCCCCATTGAGTTCTGCATTGAGATGCCCAAGGAGTGTTCCAGAAACACATTCCTGGGACCCAGTGCACATGCAAAACGAATCAGAATTCCCAGGGAGCAGCTCAGTGACTCATTTCAGAGAAGGATGCGTCGGATGAATCGTCCGTGCTGTTAACAGGACGCTCAGTGTGGTGGCCGCCATCTGTCTACTCGTCCCCGACAGCGGCGGTCGTGTGTCAGTAATCCCATCTTCTGTGTCCGTGGCAGCCTGTGGTCTCGGGGACTTCCGGCAGGGCTCAGCCCACGCCACGGCCCTCACACCACACCACCCAGGGCCGTGTTTTCACTTTTGTTTTAGCTGCTTTCCTTGCTACAGCTGGAAATACGTTCTCGTCCTCTGCAGACACTTTTCTGCTTACAAACTTTGTTTGTTTGTTTGTTAATGGCCGCATCGGCCGGAAACACACTCATCCGAAGCCAGGAGCCAGGTGGTTCTTCCTGGTCTCCCACACGGGTGCAGGGGCCCAAACACTTGGGCCATCCTCCACTGCTTTCCCGGGCCACAGCAGGGAGCTGGACTGGAAGAGGAGCAACCGGGACCAGAATCCAGTGCCCATATGGGATGCGAGTGCCGCAGGTGGAAGATTAACCAAGCGAGCCACGGCGCCGGCCCTACAAACTTTCTAATACACAGTGGAGCTGGTTCAAAGCCTGTGAAAGCTACGGCCGATGGGGTACGTGGCGCCACAGCCACGGCAATGCTGGTTTCACACAGCTGATGGCTGAGGGTCCTGGAAGGAACTGACCATCTTGGCCCTGGAAAGGCGGGAGTGCAGAGGCACTAACAGTGGGATTGCAGTCAGAGGCGCGGAGGCGCAGACCTCACGCCCCCTTTTTCCTCGTGGTGTTGGTCACTGTTCCTGCAGAACTTCACGCTGACCTGGAACAAGCAGTCTGGGCTGCACTCTTGATTTTGCTGGCAAGTGCTGGCACGACCTTGGTTGACTCCCTTTCCGTCCTCTGACCTCCAAGTGTCTTCCTCTCTGCAAACAGCCTCCCTGGGGACCTAATTCAAACATATCGCAGCTGAGGGCGCCGCTGTGGATTGCTGGGAATCTCCGCTTTCCGTTCCTTACTGGGAAGACCCAGCCCTGGGCAGTGCTTTGACCATGGCCTGTATCTCCTTGCATGGGCGCGTGGCAGGCAGTCTACCAGTTTGCCACCATTGTTTCTTCTCTGCCAGTTTAAGCGTAGAACATTGTGCTGGATTTTGACATCAACGGGTATCTACAATGACGGAAGAATAGTGACGAGAGTCGTTAGTTGATAGACAACTTTTCCTCCAGACACATATTTGCGATCGATCATGCAGTGGACTTGGCGAGATTTCCAGCTACTCGAGGGTCCATGGAAGCACATTTGTCGGTTAGAAACTCGGATGGGACAGCCGTTTATGTTTCCAGAGGCTAACCCGCTATACTGCTTCAACAAGTATTTTAATCTCTGGGAAAATGGACTATGTTTGATGCCTTAAACATATTTCTATTACTGCCCGAACACTTCAGTTATTAGCCCCAAGTGTGTCATTGTTTCAAAGGAAGAACTGGCTGGTCAGTGCCTACTCTTCAGTGTGAAATATCCTTACTCAGACCCCAGGGCGTCACTAAGCACGGGGGTGATGCAGAGCACAGCAGGGAGGCCTTTGCATTCTTCAGAGATGGAGGCAGACAGGGTCCCGCTGTGACACGAGTGATGCTTTGACAGCCCTGAGCTTTCCTTCCAGATGCTTCCGTGGCACCATCACCATTCCCCTCATCTTACCTCTTCCTGGATGTCGTCCTCTGCAGGGCAGGTGCAGCGCCGCTTCACATTCGCTAGCACTTGGCGGGGATTACACACAGTCAGTACCGCCTACATCCTTGGCAAAGAAGCGAGTAGTTTAAATAAAACCGGGTAGACATCAGTGCAGAACGGGCTCCACAGAGAGTTTGGTGTTTCTTACCGTCGCTCCTATCCTTGTCCGTTCATGCAGTTGGCTCATCATGATGTCGGTGCTCAGCTGCACTGTTTGTAAATTCCACACACATTTCCATGGATTTTCAACTCTTCTGTTTACACGATTAAAATCGCTTTTGCACTCCATCTCACGGAAAAGAACCCAGGTCCCGGATCAGAGCAGGGCAGGGCAGATGAGGAAGCACACAGGTCCCGGCTCAGAGCAGGGCAGGGCAGACGAGGAAGCACACAGGTCCTGGATCAGAGCAGGGCAGGGCAGATGAGGAAGCACACAGGTCCCGGCTCAGAGCAGGGCAGGGCAGACGAGGAAGCACACAGGTCCTGGATCAGAGCAGGGAAGACGAGGAAGCACACAGGTCCCAGAACAGAGCAGGGCAGGGAAGATGAGGAAGCACACAGGTCCTGGATCAGAGCAGGGCAGGGCAGACGAGGAAGCACACAGGGAAGACGAGTCACCGAGCCTTGTGCATCGCATGGCCGCGGGCATGTTCCACGTTGCCCTGCCTCTGTGCACCTGCTCTGTCTCCTCTGTCCTGTGACCACCTCGTTCACGGGCTCCTAGCTCAGCCTCCTTTCCTCTCTCCCTGCCTCCTGCTGCTGATTTAACTCCACAGACCCTGAATTCAGTGTTTCCAACAGCTGCCTGTGGGCTCAATCATTTTTGCCCGTTGCTCGGATGGACTTTGGATCGGGTGATGCGTTTGGAGAAGAGGTGCCCTTAACAGGCAGCTCAGTGACTCTTTGCTTCGGGCTTCCACGGTGACCCAGGAACCGGGCCTGGAGGGGAAGAGCCTCCTGCTCTGCGGTGCGGTGTCTCGGGGACGATGTGCTCTCGGGAAGGGCTGTGGGCTTCTCACTGCGTGCACTTGACAGACTTTTCTCTGCAGCTTTCTTGCTGTCGTTGAATTCTTTCTGCTTTTTAAAAGCCGCATTTCAGATCTCAGCTCCCAATAAATGGTGGAGCTGACTTGCACACTGCTTAATCATCGATTCCTAATCCTGATATCTGTAAACAGATTTTTGATTCAAAGCTTTTTTTTTTACCAATTCCAGTACAAATCTCCAACTTCCTTGTTAATAAATGGTAAGGATAAAACTTAAAGCCACTGAAATTCTGATAGCTTTTTAATTTTTTTTATTTATTTGACAGATGGAGTTAGACAGTGAGAGAGAGACAGAGAGAAAGATCTTCCTTCTGTTGGTTCACTCCCCAAATGGCCACCACAGCTGGTGCTGCGCCGATCTGAAGCCAGGAGCCAGGTGCTTCCTCCTGGTCTCCCATGCGGGTGCAGGGCCCAAGCACCTGGGCCATCCTCCACTGCCTTCCCGGGCCACAGCAGAGAGCTGGACTGGAAGAGGAACAACCGGGACCAGAACCCGGCGCCCATATGGGATGCTGGCACCGCAGGCAGAGGGTTAACCAAGTGAGCCACGGCGCCGGCCCCGATTCTGCTGGCTCTAGAAGGACCCTGCGCAGACAGCGCTCACCCAGATGGGTGCGCTAATGCGAGCACACAGCGAGCAGGCACAAGCATCTCTGACGCCGGCGTTTCTGCGGCCCATTGCTTCTGCACTCTTGCTCCTTAGTCTCTCAAAGACAACGGATGCACTCACCAAGCTTTTCCCAGCTGGAAAGTCACCCAGGTTCACTTATTCAGTGAGTATCTATGCAGCTACCACTCGGTGCTGAACACTGTGTGGAAACCCACGGTGTATCACTCTGTAGGATGTGTGCGTTCCTTGTCTTTTTGGGTTAAAAACCCCGGAGTGAGAGCCCCAGAGGGAGGCAGCACACGTTCCCGGGGACACAGGAGCATTCGCTGAGGGACTGCCCGCACACTCGAAGCTGCAAGACAGAGAGCAAACCGCTGTCGTTGTCACAGACCGTGAGGCGCTCCACTGCAGGTCGTTGTCACAGACCGTGAGACGCTCCACTGCAGGTCGTTGTCACAGACCGTGAGGCGCCCCACTGCAGGTCGTTGTCACAGACCGTGAGGCGCTCCACTGCAGGTCGTTGTCACAGACCGTGAGGCGCTCCACTGCAGGTTGTTGTCACAGACCGTGAGGCTCCACTGCAGGTCGTTGTCACAGACCGTGAGGCGCCCCACTGCAGGTCGTTGTCACAGACCGTGAGGCGCCCCACTGCAGGCACGGAGCAGGATTGACGATTTGCTAAGGAAATAAGAAACAGGTTGGCAAGTGGTTTAACTGCAGTTCTGTTAGGGGTCTGTGTGTATGGGCTCCTACAGAGGGGAAGGGGACACACGGAACGTCAGCACCGCTGTTTTCTGAGAAGTGGAATTATCGATGCTGTCTGCCCCGCCCCTCTTTTCGCTCGTGTGTATTTCTGATCCACAACACAAGGGCCTACTGAGCTATGTGAGGTATGGGTAGGATCAGAAAGATGCGACAGAAACACTGAAGGAAGCCTGTAGCTCCCGCAGGTGGGCACACATCCGCTATGATGAAGGCTGCCATGGGCTGCATTGTGTCACCCGAAGTGTGGACTTGACACCCTGACCCCCAAGCCCCAGAACCTATCCTTATTTGGAGACCTTCAGGAGGTAATTAATGTGAAACGAGGTCATCTGGGTGGGCTCTGCGCCAACAGGAGCAGGTCCTCGGAAGAAGAGATTAACAGACACACAGAAAGGAACGGCCGTGGGAGGACACAGAGGGGACCCTCTCCCTCAGCCAGAGAGAGGCCCGTGGAGACACCGACCCTGCCCACGGCCTGAGCTCAGACCCCAGCCTCCAGAACTCTCGTCCCAGGCGTCAGGGTGTGGAAGTTTGCTATGGCAGGCCCCGCAAACCGGCATAGGACGCCCCTCCTGACCAGGGTGGCTGGTGTGGACTGGTCTTAGACCTTCATACACTTCCTTTCATTCCATCTCCACATCTGCTTTCTGCAGTTCGATATGAATTTCATTTCCCAGCGGGGAAATGGAAGCACTCGGACACAAACCTAAAAGCTCAAAACCGAGGACTCACAGGACCCAGCCGGGCAGTGGCATCCGCCACCCACCTTCCAGCGCCTCCTTCCCTTAGGCCTGGGCTGTCCCCGCCTCCTCCCCGTGGAAATGAGGTTCTGAGCCTAATGGCATCTGAGTTCTGGAGTCTGTGCGTCAACCCTGTTTCTCCACCTAATCGGAGCATTTGTGCCCCATCAAGACGCCCCGAGAAGAAACCTTCTCCGTGAGGATTTCAGGCATGGTGGCAACACAAAATTACAGGCGCTCCGAGGAGAACATTTTTCATGAACTCGCAAGTAGAATCAAGGCTAGCCAAGGGAGCCTTCCTGGGAGCCACTTACTTTGTTTTCATATCGCACCGGGGTGTCCAGGGCTCCCGACCCTGGTACTGAGGGTCCCTTCCCGTGTAGAATATCACACGGGTTCCCAGGAGGACATAAGCAGCTGTTTATTAGAGAAAAGAGGGGTCGCTGGGGATCTTCATGTCTGCAGTCTCCAGGAGAATCCAGGGAGATTCCGCGGGGGATCCCAGAGGAAGCCAGGAGACAGAGCAGGCTGTCTGGAAAGGAGAAATGCCAGTCACAAGCCCATTTCCAGGACCGGAGTCAGGCGCTGCTCCCGGGATTCCCAGCAGCGCCAAAGTTGGAATTAGTCTTAATAAGCCAACTGAGATGGGTCAGCTCATCTGTTGCCGACACGACACTGGTCCATGGTGGAATAACGGCTTTAGGTGGAAATTGGAAATGATAGCGTGGCAGCCCTCCATCACAGGACACACGATTGCCAGCGCTCTAATGAAAGTCACTTCTTTCCTGTTTCAAGCATAAGACGGCCATGAACGTGATGCATCTCTCCCGACGATCTTTCATCTAGCACGTGGGTGGCTGCCCCCCAGAAAAAGAGCGAAAGCTATCAGGGTGAGAATTGCGTCCTAACTTTTACGGTGCTGGTTGCCAAAGGCCACGGGGTTCTATTGTGCAGAAACAAGATGGCAACAATGTTCTGGCAATCAGGGCTCACACGACAAGCCTGCGAATTTATAGCGAGTGGGGGGGGGGGGCAGCACAGCTGTAGCTCCTGGGCTGATAATAGCTGTGCTGATCTTCCACCTTGGAGGCGGCTTGCCTCGTGGTGCGCGGCGGCCGAATGCTAAGCGGCCGGAGCAGAGGTGCTGTGCTCAGCCATAATTTAAAGGACTATGACATGAGGAGAGTGTTAGGATGTTTAACTTATAGGGCATCCAAATGTCATAGGCCCAAGCAAGTTCCTATTAGCAATAACTCAGGCCCTCTGCAGGGATTTGACATTCAAAACTGATGAGCGCTGGTCCCCGGGGCCTGCTCCGACCTAGCCTCGCCCAGGCCACTCGGTCACCCCAGTGGCCCAGGGGTCAAACCATGATGGCCCTCTTCAATTTAAAGAGTGGCTTCTCCCGGCTGTGGGGCTCTGACTCGGCACAATAAATTTCCCAGAGAGCATAAAGAGCCATCTAGTGTATATCAAATCAATATCATTGTGGCTTGCAGCGATATCTGAGGCTACAGTTCACAAAATAAACTAGGCCAGGGGCTGGATTTCTGCCCTTGGCAATCAATCAAGCTCTCGGGTCATGGATTTTAGTGTAAATTAACACAGCAGAACCATCGCGCTCCCCAGACGAGCGTATAACACAGGATTTGCTTTTTTTCTTTAAAAAAAATAAATAAGAAACGGACTCCATGGCTGGTGTTTGGAGGTGAGGTTACACTAAACAGGAACAATGCCGATTGGTGATTAGGAAGGTGCTGGAAGGTGGGAGTGGAACATGAGCGTCCCCCTGACAAACAGACCTGAAGCGTGTTGGATCAGGTGAACAGCTGAGAACGCAGGCGCGTGGGAGCCCATCCAGGGTGCAGGCCTTTCGCTGATTCCACCGATTGCCGTACACGAGTGGTGGGAACTGGGTGTGGGGGCGTCTCAGCCGCACCCCGTATCCGTGGGAGCTCCTGCGGGTGTCTCCCTGGAAAGCTCTTAGGAACAAGGCACCGTGCGCTGCCTCCCGCCCCCGCCGTCTCTCTGCTTGGAAAACGCCTGCTGGTGGTCCCCAGTTCTTGGGTGGGAAGGGGAAATGGCCTTGCCTTGACACCTGTCCGAGAACAGTGTGTAACGCGCAGCTGCCTAACAGACCCTTCGCAGACATGGGGCTCAGGAAAAAGCCACTTGCAGGTTACAGAAAGCGTTGCAGATGCAGACGGAGTTCGAGGAGGAGAATGAGCTGCATGGGTTTATTTGGGAGGAAGAAAACAGACCGTCGCGTCCCGTGCCAGGCTCCTTGCAGCATGATGCAGATCAGATTGCACACGTGCAAGCTGATGCACAGGGCAGTTGTTGCTCCTTCTTAGGAGAGAAAACAGCTGAGCCCAGCAGGCGTCGGGTCTGGGAGTTAGAGCACCAGCCGGGATGTCTGCAGCCCAGATCGGAGTGCCTGGCTGAGTCCCTCCTGCTCTTCCCACTTCTAGCTTCCTGTTAATATGTGTCCTGGGAGGTAGCAGGTGACGGCTCCAGGACTGGAGTTCCTGCCCTGGGAAGAGACCTGGCTCGGGCTTCGGCCTGGCTCTGCCCTGGAGGCCTGGAGGTTGCGCTCATTTAAGGGGTAAACCAGCGGGTGGACGCTCTCTCTCTCTTTCTATCTTTCTCCCTGCCTCGCAAATAAATAAATGGTTTTGATAAACAGGGTACTTTATAACAGAATATTTATAATAGGATTATTTTTTGTAATGAAGACATTTTTGCAGCTTCTGAAAATGCCTACCCATGAGCAGGATAGCATTCTTTTGTTAACACGAGAGAGACCTTCAGGATGGCCGAGAGAGCAAGACCCTGGGTCTCCGCTCAGCCCTGTGGCCTGTGCGCTCACGGCAGGAAGTGGGGAGGGCTGGGGAGCATCCTGGCTTGCTCCTGAAGGGCTGTGTGACCGCCCAGCCAAGAGCCTGTGCGGGAGCACTGGGAAGATTCTAACGCAGCATGTGACGCAAGACGT
Organism: Sylvilagus floridanus; assembly: GCA_949820135.1. Lineage (NCBI taxonomy): Eukaryota > Metazoa > Chordata > Mammalia > Lagomorpha > Leporidae > Sylvilagus > Sylvilagus floridanus. Next base: position 98,971,170 of record OX463246.1, on the reverse strand, counting down.
TGTTAGGATCGTGGTCAAGTGTAGGCTTGGGAGTTTGATTAAAGCCTGTTGACAAGCTTCTGTTCACAATGTGGCCATTTGGGATCGTCTTGGACTGAGCCATATTTCTAAGACAAATGCCACCAAGCTGAAAATCCTCAGCATAGTCTTAAAACATAGCAAATAATAATAATATAGAAATAAACAAGGGTAGCACAACAGATATGGTGTTAGAAGAATGAAATTGGTGGGCGCCACGGCTCACTAGGCTAATCCTCCGCCTGCGGCACCAGCACCCCAGGTTCTAGTCCTGGTCAGGGCACCGGGTTCTAGTCCTGGTTGCTTCTCTTCCAGGCCAGCTCTCTGCTGTGGCCCAGGAAGGCAGTGGAGGATGGCCCAAGTGCTTGGGCCCTGTACCCCATGGGAGACCAGGAGGAAGCTCCTGGCTCCTGGCTTCGGATCTGAGCAGCGCCAGCTGTAGTGGCCATTTTGGGGGGTAAACCAATGGAAGGAAGACCTTTCTCTCTGTGCCTCTCTCTCTCACTGTCTAACTCTGCCTGTCAAAAAAAAATAGTAAAAAATAAAGTAAAAAAAAGATCGCCCAGTCCATGCCAGAGATTGAGCACCAGACCTGTTCACCAGATATTAAAAAAAGAAGAAGAAGGAAATTGAGAATAGAGCCCAGTGAGAGAGGAGCAGTCTCACTCACAGCCCCTACCCCTGCAGGCAGGAGGCCAGCCCCATGCTGGCCCGCTGGCTTGGGGTTCATGATGACAGGCCTGGCAAGCCATGCAGGTCCGTGTTCCCGTGGGGCGGCCGTGTCATGTGGCCTTTTTCTGGGTCACAGGAAGGACAGATTCTATCGGAGGCCACCCTCTGGTCAACCCACGCGGGAAACTGAAGTTGGACTACACCTCCTTGGACAGCTTCACCCTGGTAGCAGAGACATGCGTGGACGAGGTGAAGTTTCCGATTTTCCTGGGAACCATGTCAACACAACGGGAATCCCTTCACAGAGAGAGGGCTACCGAGAAGATTCTACAAACCACGAGGAAAAATGGCACAATAAATCAAATTTTTCCTTCCAAAAACTTCCCCTTGACTCAGCTGAGTCAGAGAACAAGGACTTGGATTTAGGGCTAAGGTCGGTGCTGCAATGCAGTGAGACGGGGGCTACATCAAGCCTCGTCCCAATCATGGTTCCCACTTCCAAGGCTCCTGAGAAGCAGGGCTTCGGCGTCTGCCACAGGCGTCTGCTTACACGAGGAGCTGTGAATATGTTGGTGCCATCCGCAGCTTACGGCGTCAACGTTCTCACCATAAAGAGGGGCAGGAGCCCGTCGGTGCATGCATGGCAGCTAACATCCACGTCCCAGCTGGGAATAAAAGAATGAAAACCCGTGGGCTCGGGCTGTGTGCTTAGCATTTTAACCAGACAACGGACTTGACTCTCAAGTGAGCTGTTGACCATACCGGTGATGCTGGCACTGTGCGGACAGAGGAAATCAGCACCCAGATAAATTCTTAGCCTAATGCAGATAAAACCATTAGCTGATTGGTTATGCAAAACTCCATTTTCATTTTTCTGACAACCATTTTAACCACTTCCAAAGGAAAGCTGGACCAGTAACTTGTCAGAAAACAGCAGAAGGACGGTGACAAACGCTGGGTTCCGTTTTATTACAAGAGTTCTGAAAAGGCCTCTGGTTTGAATATTTTCTTTCACATGAGGCATACGACGTCAGAAGATGTCTAGTAACTGGTGTGTGTTTTCTGGAGTTTGCAACAACAGCAGCATCAAAGGTGCCCTGGGTGGGGCGCAGGCAGCGTGTTGTCCAGGAAGGAGACAAAGGAGGCAGACAGTCCGGAAAACCGTAGAGTCGGGGGCAGTGAGCAAACAGAGCGGAGCCCCACAGGCAGTGGGCGGATGGAAACGTCAGCGTGGGATTGACAGATCCTGTGTCGGCAGCGCTGAGAGAGGGAGGTGGCACCCAACGTCCTCCAGACCCAGGCCCCAGAGCCACCTCCTGCTGTCCCCTCTTCCGCGTTCCACGTCCTGCCCCTAGACCGTGCCCCTGCCTTCCACTGCCCTGAGCGCCATCGTCGTTGGCCAGCTGTCACGCCTGTGTTCTTCCAAGTGCTCTCCCGGCACTGCCCTGGCCCTTCGGGAGCCTGAAGCCACTGCAGTCAGGCTGTGGCTCACGCATGCGTGCCCCCGAATGGCGTGGACACTGGCACCCCTGCGGCTCTCCTAGGCTCCCGGTGTCCTGGGCTCACCGGCCTCCTTGGAGTTGCTCAGCTGTGACAGGTGCACCTGCTCCTCTGGACTTCTCAGTGGCTCGTCTCTAGAGGAAGCCCTCCCCCAGGTAACTTCAGGGGGATCTCCCCTGCCTCCCACCTCCCCTTCCCAGGGAGGCCCACCCCACCCCCTGCCTGAAGTTGCCAGCTCGTCCCCTCTCCAGCCCCTTGGCTCAACGGTCGCGTCACTGTGGAGTCTCTGTTCGCAAGAATGTCAGGTCACCGAGGGCAGAGACATGTTCACATTTTGTTCATTGTTGTATCCAAAAATTCTTGAGTCATATGACCAGTCCTAAGTAAGGGGCTCTGGAGTACTGGAGAAGGAAAGGAATGAGTGACTATCTGAGAAAGATGATTTTAGAACAGTGAGAGAAGTCGCTGGTCCTCAAGTCAGTTGGGTAATTTTTTTCCTCCGACCTAATTGGACATCAGTGGGTTTGGGGGCCTGGAAGTACTGAGGTGGAAACCTGGCCGGCCCTGCGTGGGCGGTGGTAGTGGAGCCAACACGGCTCAGATGGAGAAATGCCCGGCGCTTCTCACCTTCCTGCGGGAGCAGTGCCTACCACAGGGCGCTTCGTGGCTCAGGCTGGGCTTTCTCCTTCCGCTACTTCCCTTTGCTTCCAAGCTCGAGAGTGGAGGAAGTCCTTGTGGCCCGTGACGGAGCTCTGCTGCAGCACATGTGTGTGAGCACGCGTGTACACATGCGTTTGCCTGTTGAAGTGTTTATGACTAAAGAGCAAGAACTATCTATAGGAAGACATCAAGGTCTCTACTTTTTGGATTTGCCTTTAAATTTTCAACAAAAACACAGTGCTCAGGTTAACATGACTTCTCTATCGCATAGTCTCAGTATTTCCACAGAAATGATAAGGATTTTCAAGGGGGTGATTTCATGGCATTTATGCACGAAACCAGGACAGTCAGCTCATGGCAACGTTTGTGTTAGTCCATCTGGTCTCTGTGGAAACACATGAAAAACTGGTTTATGCACCACAGAAATCCCTTTCTCGTAGTTCTGGAGGCTGGAAGTCCAAGGTCCCAGCACTGGCCGGTTTGGTGTCTGCTGTGGGCCTGCCCTCGGGCTCCTAGGCAGCACCTGCCGGCTGTGTGCTCACGAGGAGGGGCAAGGAGGACACTAATCCCATTCCCGAGGGCCCCACTCGCGGTCTAACCCTCCCCCAGGAGCCCCACCTCCCGACAGCACCGCCTTGCAGGTGAGAATCCACACCTGCGTTCTGGGGGCACACAGACTCCACCCGGACTCCTAGTAAGTTCCCAAGCTGCAGCTCAGTGTGCCGACTGCAAGATCAGTCACGTGCGCCAGTGCTGTATGAGCAGGGTAGCAAGACCACGAGAGTGAGTTCTAGCAAACTCATTTGTCGGTGTTGATGTCATGAAGAAAAAGACCCTCGTCCCAGGCTGTTTTTAATTTGGAAGAAATAGAAAGAAGTTCCGAGAGGCAGAGTGAGGTTCGCACAGCCTTGGGATGCTTCCGTGTCCCGTGATGGCGGCACCATCTGGGATTAGCCGGTTCACTTTTCCGCCAAGTGTCGGAGGTTCCAGATTTCTCACTGGAAGGATTCACATCTGAACCTGATCTAATGAGCAGCTCGACAGCTGAGACATTGCTTAGGTTGATTCTCATTACGATTCCTGCACAACGTCACTTGCATTTTCTAGGTCGTAATGAGATGCATTCAGGACAAATGATCCCTTCGGGGCTTCTTCTGGAGATTTTCGCTCCAAAGCTGTGTCAAGGGTCACCCACGGCGGGGAAGGTGAGTGTCAGCCAGGAGCGTCTGGGAAGCACCGGGTCGCACGCCGTGGATCTGGGTATCGAAATCACCCAAGCAAAATACTGATAGACGCGTCCCACCTTTACTCGTGGCCAAGGGACACGGTGAACATCTAGCTTTGTGAAGCAACACACGCTTGGACAAAATAAGGGTATGATTGATACCCGAGAGACAAGATTTCCAAACTGCTCTCGATGGGAATTCGCCTCTTTTGGGGGTGGGTGCCAATTTTATTTCACTTTACTGCTCTCTCTGCACCGCCTACCCCTCACATGGCGGGATGTTGTACAATCTCTCAAACTATTCGAATCAGAAAATGTCTGGCACTTTGTAATATTTACATCGTTTTATAATCTTTATGCAAAAGATTATTTGAACACACATCAAAGCACCTTGAATACGACATTTTAGTTTTCTTTTGGGAAATATTTATGTCTATTTATCATTTGAATTCACTGCGTGCAGATAGCATGTCTGAGTCAGTTTCTTTCAAACTAATTTTTCATTACCAGCTGAGTCAGTTTCCTGAGTAGCTTCTCTAAAATTCAATTCTTCCTCCTTTACTCATCTGATATAGAATATTATCTGAAACAATAAGTCAACATTCTACAAGTAAAATATGAATTCCAGATGTAGCAAATAAAAATATAGGATATTTAAATAAATTGGAATTTCCAATAAACAGTAGATTTTTTTAATATGATAATGTTCCAGAGCCGGCATTGTGGCGCAGTGGGTTAAACTGTTGCAGTGGGCGAGGCAGGGGCCGGTTCAAGTCCCGGATGCTCCACTTCTGCTGCAGCTCCCTGCTAATGCGCCAGGGAAAGCAGTGGAGGATGAGCCAAGTGCTTGGCCCTGCACCCGCACTGGGTGAAGCTCCTGGCTCCTGGCTTCAGCCTCACTCAGCTCCGGGCCTGGTCACTGCAGCCACTTTGGGAATGATCCACCAAATGGAAGATCTGTGTGTGTGTGTGTGTGTGTGTGTGTGTATCTCCCTCTCTCTGTCTCTGCCTTTCAAATAAAGAAAGAAATATTTATGAAAGCTCCAAATTCTGCACAGAGCATACCCATAGTAAAAATAAGTGTGTAGTTTGCCAAAAATCCTCAATTCCCTAGGCATCCTATACTTTTCTGGGACCCTAAATAAGAAATGCACTGTTAGTCTGATTCCGATCACACTGGAACTGAAACGGCCTTCATATGTTACCTTTGGTTCTTTTTTAAAAAGTCAGTGAATTATCACTATGTGGTTTCTAAATCTGAGTACGAATTCCAAACTTTGCTTCATTCGTTTGCAAGATAAACATAATAAAACAGCTTGTGCAGGCCGGCGCTGTGGCTCACTAGGCTAATCCTCCGCCTTGTGGCGCCGGCACACCGGGTTCTAGTCCCAGTCAGGGCTCCGGATTCTGTCCCAGTTGCCCCCCTTCCAGTCCAGCTCTCTGCTGTGGCCCGGGAGTGGAGTGGAGGATGGCCCAGGTGTTTGGGCCCTGCACCCCACGGGAGACCAGGAGAAGCACCTGGCTCCTGGCTTCGGATCAGCGTGGTGCACTGGCCGTGGCGGCCATTGGAGGGTGAACCAATGGCAAAAGGAAGACCTTTCTCTCTGTCTCTCTCTCTCTCACTGTCCACTCTGCCTGTCAAAACAAAACAAAACAAAATAAAAAAACAGAAAAACAAAAAATAAATGGCTTGTGCAAGCGGAAGCAGGGAGTCAGGCGCGTGTCTTCTCGGCACCAAGAATGGCCTGGTGGGTCGTGAACAGTGAAAGCTGCAGACAGTGCCCTCAGCTCCTAGGGGCCGCCCCCCCACCCCAGTCTGCCTTCGCAGACTACTGTGGTCTGGAGGAGATGAGCTGAGGTTAGCTTGTGTGTCACCTTGACCGGGGTGCAGGGCAGGCAGCCAGACGTTTGCTCCAGCACCCCATAGGTCTCCACAAGCTTGCTCTTGCTGAGGCTAAACTTCCAGGGAACAGACTGAATGGAGCAGACGGGCACGTGGGCCTGGTGCAGTCGAAGATCTGAATGCAGCGGAACGTTCTCCAGCCCTCAGGTAAGAGGGACCCCCCGCCTCGCTGCTGTTGCACAGGACATGACCTTGCCTGCCCTTGGGCTCAGACGGAACCCTGGGCCCTGTGGGACTCCGGCTTGCCACCTGCAGACCGGCAGGCTCGCCAGCCCCGGGAACCCCGTGAGCTGACTCCTCGCACTAAGTCTCCTCTCTTTTGTTGAATGGAGATGTGCAGGGAGGAGAAGAGGGTGGAGGGAGACGTTGAATAGAATCCCCAGGGGGCCCCATGGGGGCTGGGGCACCTTGTATTTGCGAGGTGTCCCCAGGGGAGGCACGTAGCTCAGGTCACGTCCAGAGACCGTTTCTCACCTCCTCCCCTCTGTACAAAGTCGGCCATGACCTTTTACAGCTAAGATCTGCCTTTCAGTCATCGAGATGCCAGAACACTTCTTCTTTGTGCGGGTTTGCGATGTAACGGAAGTACACGAAGCTGTCAGCTGGAAGTGTTCTTAGTTTTCCGTTAATGTGGAAAACGTGAAGTGACAGAAAAGGAGCCGGGCGCAATAGTGCACTCCATGGCAGCCTTGTTCTGTCACCACTGCTTCTGTGCCACGCCCTCCCCTTCCTCAGCATTCACGCTTCCAGTCTTTATTTTTAATACATTTTATTTATTTGAAAAGAAGAGAGAGAGAGCGCGCTAGAGAGATGATTTCCATCTGCTGGGTCACTCCCCAGTGGACCTGGCCAGGCCAAAGCAGGAGACTGGAACTGCATTTGGGTCTCCCACGTGGTGGCAGGTGGCCATGCACTTGAGCCAACTTTGACTGCGTTCCCGGGGCCGGTAGCAGGGAGCCGGGTCAGTGCTCATGGGATGCCAGCGTCCCATGCAGCGGCTTCCCCAGGTACCTCCCACATCTCCGCTCTCTGAGCCCACATCTACGGAGAGCGTGCGGCCCCTTTGATGGTGACGCCTGCACTGCCACTCACTCCCCGAGGGGAAGTCCTTACAACCTATGGCCCCCGAGGTCTCTCACTGCTCACGCAGGAGACCCCTGCCTTTCGAGGGCCTTGGGCCCCGTCCCCGTCACCCGTCTTCAGACACAAGCAGCTGGGAACGGGTCCTGCTGGGGGACTCAGGAAGTCCACGGCGTCTCCTCTCTGTGCACGTTGAACACATAGGAGCCATTGATTGTTTTAACCAGGCTCAATTTATCTTTGAAAGAGACGTTTTAAAAAGCAAAAGAGCTTAAACAAACATGAAAGTAATCTAATTCAGACATAAACATGAAAGCTAATAAGATTACAATGAATTGATCTAAATATTACTTAAAATAATTAGAAATGATTTTTGATGGCATGCCATTTCAGCCAGGACACTTTTAAGCTGCATTAGGAAGCAGACCGATTATTGCTTTCTAGAATATTTTCTTGTTGGTTATGACCTTCAGAAGAAGTTCCCGGTTGGCAGACCTGTCAATCAAGACCTGTCCGTGTGATGGATGGAGCAGACGGAGGCTTCGCTGCTGGAGTCTGTGACCTCTCCTCCCTAGGTCTTCCCTCCGAAATGCTGCCTTGGTTCAGCAGGGATTAGCGGTCCTCTCCAGCACAGTCCCCAGATACTGTTTCAGAGAGCAGAAATATTCAGTTTTTAATACTTCCCAGTAGTATGGCAAGAGGGGGGGCATGATTCTCTCTCCCCGACCACCTGGCACAGGCATCCCGTAGCTGCGAGGACAGGCTCCATTTTGGACATATGTAACAGCATGCCCAGCAACCAGCTGAGAGGAGGTGCCTGAGTCTGGCTGGGAGAATTGACGGGGGGCTGAGTGCTCACCACCATGGGAGCCTTGTGTGCTGGGACTGTGAAAACACTGCGGCTGTGTGGGAGGGTGCAGGGTGTGGCTGGGTCTTTGAGCAGTCACTGTGGGCGGCTCCACAGGCGCAGGGCTCCCTGAATCCCTAGTGAGGGTCACTGCTGCAGGATGCATGCTCGCACTGAGGACTGACTGCACGGATCCTTTGTGTGGTTCTTGTGGCTGCGTGGATGAATATGTACCCACTGGGGATGGTGCCCAGCACTGGTCTCCTTGCAGGAGAGGAGGTGAGCCTGAGCTAAGCCAGCAGAACAGATCAAACCCTCCCCTCTCATCAAACAAAGAAAAGAGGAGATTTACCAAGTCCAGCTTGGGTGCCGCCTCGGACACTCCCTCACCCTGGAGCACTGAATGAGCTCCTGGGCCACACCCAGCACACACCTCTGGGTATTCACTGAAAGAGGACACTCCACTAAACCACAGAGGGACAGTCCAGAGAAAAGCCATCCCAGGGGTGGGAGGGAACCGACAAGCATCTCCACAGATGCCGAAATGTAAACACAGACATTGAAGAAGCAAGAATAAGGGAGACAACAGGACAGCCCCAGGGGAACACAGCAACACTCCAACCCTGGGGTGTGAAGATGCAGACACTGAAGAAATGCTGGAAATGGAACTCAAAAGGCAACGCTGTTGACTGTGGGCTGTGCTCCGACACGGGAGTGAGCGGAGACTCGTGTGATAAGCCTTCCCCTCACTGTTAAACAGGCCATGGCCTTAGGGTTGTCCTCAGACAGAAACAGAGTTTTCTGCAGATCTCGTCTCCAGCCAGTGCTGCCCCCCTCAGCTTCCCCTGGATAAGTGGCAGACCTCAGTGCTGCTTCAAGTCAAAGCTGACCTAGGACACACAGCGGACTTGGCGGTGAATGAACTGTCATCCGTATTACTTAGAGCACACTTTGCCTTTCTTAGTTAATACTTTCATGTGTCAAACTAAAAAAACTGTCTGGAGCCTAAAGTGACTCATCTCCATGGTGCTAAACACTCAATCCAGAAGGAAACGGCTTCATAAGCAGCGCATCCATTTCTGGATTATTTCCAGAGAACGTGAGCAAGATAGGCAGGGTAAAATAAGTGATAGAAATATAAAATTAAAAAGACGAAAAAATGGGCCAGCGCTGAGGCTCACTAGGCTAATCCTCTGCTTGCGGCACCGGCACACCGGGTTCTAGTCCTGGTCGGGGTGCCAGATTCTGTCCTGGTTGCTCCTCTTCCAGGCCAGCTCTCTGCTGTGGCCCAGGAGTGCAGTGGAGGATGGCCCAAGTGCTTGGGCCCTATACCCCATGGGAGACCAGGAGAAGCACCTGGCTCTTGGCTTCGGATCAGCGTAATGTGCCGGCCTTAGCAGCCACTTGGGGGATGAACCAATGGCAAAGGAAGACCTTTCTCTCTGTCTCTCTCTCTCTCTCTCACTGTCTAACTCTGCTTGTCAAAAAAAAATTTTTTAAAGGCAATAAAGTGAACATAAAATAGTGGCATTCGCATTAGCCATAATAATAAAACACATTGAAAGGATATTGTGAAAATAGGATTTTCATTGTCCTCACACTAAGTCTTCGAAGAACAATATCAGGACCATTAGTTGCTGCTTGGGTGTTGGTTCACGGCACACGTGCGCCAAGACCTCCAAACCCCGTGAAAACCCTGGCCTACAGAAGCTGGCTCTGTCCCGAAGTCCTCCCTAAATGTTCGTTTGAGAATCATGTCACTTTCTCACTGCTCATCTGTAGCCCAAAGTCCTGAAGATGAAGCCTAAGAGCATCTAGGAACAGCAGGAAACTCAGTTGCGAAATTTCAACAAAAAATATGTAAGTGTCAAGGAGATGCAAATCAGAAAGGGTACAATGCTTCAGTGATAATAACTAACTGCACTTGTCTGCTTCGAGGATTAGATGTCTTGAAACTGCCTTCCAACCCTTAGTGATAATTGTAGCCATATTTTGTTAGTCTCTTTATTCCCTAACTTGTAGTGCCTCAGGCTATAATTCAGACCAGCAAGGAGCTCCAACACCTGGTTCGCTGTCGCTCACAAACTTAAACAGCAGGAGCATCCTCTGTGTAGTCTGCATCTTCGCCTGCATCCGGAGCAAGTCCGCCAATTCTCTGCTGGGCTGACCGGGAGGGGCTACCCCAGCGCCTGTGTGGAACGCTCAAGTCCTGCAGTGGCAAGCCCACCCACAGCAATACCGTGAATGCCACTGTAGACCCTGCCACAGAGTGTCAGATCCCAGTTCTTTGTTCTCAATTTTTCTAATCCTTTTTTATAATAAAGGAATATATAAAGAATACACTTACGAGAGATACCAAAATATACTAATGACTTCCCAGCCCATTTTTGAGTGGGAAAAAATGCAAGTCTATTGTTGCCAGTTCATTTCTTGGAGTTTTTTTAGATGTCTTTTTTATTTGAAAGGCAGAGTTATACAGAGAGGGAGAGACAGAGAGAGAGGGATCTTCCATCTGCTGGTTCACTCCCCAAATGGCCATAACAATTGGGGCTGGGATAGACCAAAGCCAGGAGCCAGGAGCTTCTTCCGGGTCTCCCAGGGGCCCAACCACGTGAGCCATCTTCTGCTGCTCTCCCAGGTGCACTAGCAGGGAGCTGGATTGGAAGTGGAGCAGCCGAGAGAGAATCGAATCAGCCCCCCATAAGAGGCCGATGCTGTAGGCAGTGGATTAAACTGCTATGCCACAGTGCTGGCCCAGATTTATGATCTTACTAATCTTTATTGAGGCCATTTTAGAAATAGTAAGAGCCACTAGTTTTAGAGACAAATAGAATGAATTATAGCAAATACATACAAATAAGAGTACTGCAAAAGGTTCATGGAAAGTGAGATTAAGAGGTAAGTTCATTTGCCTACAAGTAATTTTTGAAACCTGTGCATCATTTTTTCATGACAGACATTTCATAAGTTTTACTGCTTGGGAATATTGGGTGCTCGGTCTGCGCTCAGAGCTTCTGAGGGAGCCACCACCAGCACAAGAGAAATGGGTGAGCAACAGCAAGAAAAATGAGAAATTTACGAAGATTCCTTCCTCAGAATGTCTCAATGTTCAGTGGCTGGAACGCCACTTTATAACAATATCTTATCAAAACTTTCCGATCACACTGGATAAGTTAATCAGGGTGCTGTGCTTGGGCGCTGCTCTCTGTCAGTATTCCCAGCGGAAGGAGCACAACGCTGACATTTACTTTGCAGGCCCTGGTGACAAAAGGCAATTATAACCAACTGGAGACGTGAGAAGTATTTCTGCTCCAATAGCTAAGAGGGAGATAAGAGGAATGTGGGCTGTAATTGGAAATGGGCTCCCTTTTCAAGAAAAGATGAAAAGAAGAAAAACAAAAATAAGCAGAACCTTGACATGTGGTAATTGGAGTTGTCATATTTCAACCCTTGCAATTAAAGGTTGAGCCCATTTTCCAAGATTGTGTTGTTTAATTACAAAACTAAATAAATACAATTAAAAAGCCCAATAAACACTGCGAGATGCACTGTCAGTAGAGCATTGAAACACAGAAAAGATATTTGAAGATAGTTTTGTCATTTCAAGTCATTATGAAGCAGGCTTGTCTCCACAAATGATGAAAATGGCCAAGATATTGACATAATTGGTTATTTATACTATTTATTCTTGGGTGGCTTGAGCACAAGTCAAAGAAAATGCCTTCTCCTATTAAATCACAAATGGGTCCCACTCACCTGTCAGAGTACGGCAGAGAATCGGAAGAAGGATTCATGATCTCTGCGTGCGAGCACTTGACTGCCAGTGAGACTAGCAGCCTTGCTAACGGTTCTCAGAGGTCTCCTCGCAGGAGGCGTTCACGTGCGTCTCCATAATGTGAGCGCTTTGCTTCCAGAACAGGCGGAAGGTCTCACGAAGATGGGAGCCACTGTTGCCAGTATCAGTTGGACGCTACTAGGCAAACATAGCCAAGTATATGTAGCAGTAGGTCTTCATCCCCACAAAAATACGTCATTGGTCATTCCCTGGCCTGCTGTCTGCCCTCCCACGGATCTAATACCAGGACAGGAGACATCAGCTAGGGAGCCTGTATTGCAAGGAGAACCGCACTGCAGCCTTCCTGGACTCCAGGGGGCTGTCCGAGACACCCTGTGTTCACACCCTCGCTAGCTCCACCCCTGCAAGGTCACTCAGCAGCAGCCTTATCTGCCGCTGCACCTCCGGCTGTAGCAGCACGATACCAAGGAGCAGCCTACACAATCCATTCTGCTCTGGAAGGGAGAAGTTCAAGTCCGAGGGTCCAGCAGACTGGGTTCCTGGTCAGGAATCCCTTCCTGGATCACAGCTTCTTGATCTGTCCTCATGTGGCCTCCCTGGTGCATGGGCAAGTAGGGGAGGATGGAGAGAAGGAGCTGCCTGGTGCCCTGTAGGGACAACAATCCTGTCTGATCCGTGCTCCCCCAATGAACTCACTTACCCTGCATTGCTTATTCAAATGTCCCGCCTCCAAATACATCCATCACGGAGGTTAGGGTTTACACGTACGAGTTTGAGGACATAATCACTCATTCCATAACATTCTGCCCTTGGTCCCTTAAAATCCATGTCCCTCAAACGTGCAAAATATAATCCAGTCCCAAAGCTCTGGAAGTCTTAAATCAACACACCGTCAACTGCAAAGCCTAAAATCTAACATCTCTAGATATAAGCTGAATCCCACGGATGAGGGAGATGTGAGGCCTGGCTGGTTTTGAGGATTGGTGCGCCTCTGAAGGGGTGGACTCCTGGTAGATCTGTGCCTCCAGCCACAGTGGTGGCATCGGCATAGGTGTTTTCTTCCCAAAAGAGAACTCAGAGGAGGGAAGTGAGTGGCGGTTTCTCAGCAAGTTCAAGTCCTAGCGAGGAGCGCCCCATTCCCTCCTCGCGCATCCCTGGCTCGAGTTCCCTGCTAGCCCAGCAGTGCTCAGAACACGGCGCTTTATAAGCACCTCTGCTCTGCCCCTGGGAAAGCAAGACATGGAAAGGTCAAGGGGCAGATCCAACGCCACCCCTGGGGAGGGATGCAGCGGGCCCTGACCCTGGGCATGCACCCAGCCGTACTGGCGCAGGGCATCCCCGGTCTGTGGGAGCCTCCGTCCAAGGGCAAGGCGGTGCCAGAACATCAGTGTCCTGAAGCCAAGGATCTGAGCTCTCTGTGGATGGGCTCACAGCTGCAGAAATCCACCGCAGAGCAGCAAGCTGGCCCGAGTCCTGGAACCTTAATGCATGTGGGGGCCGCATTCTACACAGCAGGGTTTTCTGAGGCAATGTGGCCATGGAGGGAGGCCAGCAGGGGCGACGGTGGGCAGTGTCCTGGCCCAGGACCTGGCCTCATCCCCATTGTGTCTCAGGAGCTGCAGCTGCCTGATCTGCAGGTGGGAGCGTGAGTCCCAGGCTCACCAAGAACTCCAGTACGCAGCTGGCCCGCCCCCTGCCCAGGCCACAGCCCCTTCTGCTCCTCTGAATTAGACCTCCCCCGGATGACCAGGGAGTTCACACCCCACCCTCCAATGGGCTGAGGCACGTGCTCATGCTGAAGTCAGTGTTGGCGCAGCGTGGCTGCTCACAGCACCCAGGTGGGTGCACCTGGTGCAGCACCTTTCCTGAGACTCTTCCCTTGCAGCTCCAGGTTCCCATTGCCACAGCGGGGGGTGGAAGCGGTCTGTGCCCACCGCTAACTGCACAGCCATGGGTTCCGCCAAGGGAGGAGAGTGCAAGTTGCAGCATGGGGGGCATGGAGGGGGCACTCGCTGTGACATCTCCATTGAACAATCCGGACAGTGTCTCCCGGCCGCGCTCGCTCAGGGAAAACTTGAGGGATCAGCACACCGGCGTTTATTTTGGAGTTTTCTCCCAACTTGTGTGTGTGATCTGCTTTTCTTTCTTGGAAAGTCTGCATTTTCTTGAAAACAGGATGTTCTCTTACTGGCTTCTGTCTTACAAGGTGAGCTAAGCCTTCCAGGAAAAGCGTTTTTCTATGTGAACCTGCATATTCGCTATTTCCAACCTCGTGCACAAAAGTTCTTTAACCTCAGGGAAGTGACTTCGCATAGAGCAACGTGCTCCTACGTAGCCACTTAGTGATGTGCCACCTCCAGGATCAGTTCAGTGGAGGAGCGTCTTTCTTACTTGGAATGAAGAGGGTAAGATATTAATGCCAGTGCACCTTGCATCACCCGCAGAGGCCTGGGAGAGCAAGAGAGGCAAGCTGAGCACATCGAGCCCCGTCTTTATCGGGGTGCTCGTCAGCTCTGGGAGGTGATGGCCATCCGCAGTGCCATCCGGGGCAGGGCTGACCCTCATAATTGTGCTAGTCGCTTCGCAGCCTGTCAGCACGACAGGTTGTGACTTTTTGAGGTGAGAGAACCTTGGGTTTTGCCTCAAGCTGGTCATTAACTGTTGCTAATGATAGCTTTCCGGAGGAAACTGGAAATAACAGGATTGGTTTAGGAGAAATGTAGTATGTCAGAAGCTTCCCCCCCATCCCCAGGATGTCACTGTTGAGGCGGAGAAACCTGTACTGCACCAGAAGCGCTGCCCTATTTTCAAGCGGTGTAGAAAGAAGCCTGGTGCCCGAACACGTCGCCACATCTGCCGTTTCTGACCATGGCTCTCCAGCGGGAAAGGCGGGATCTGGGCTGGCACCCAGGGATTCAGCGGCACGGCTTCCCTGGTGTCTGCGCAGGCCACAAGTCAACGTAAGGCTGATCCTATCCAGAGTTCAACTCTCGTGCAAGGAGTTCAAGCTCATCTAGAGGGCTGGCAGGAAGGAGAAGCCGAGAACTACCCTGGGTTAGCGATGCTTGGAAACAAACCACTCTGGAACACGGGTTGACCAGTCCTGCCTCCTAGTAGACATTTGCCTGCAGTTTCTTCAAAGGAACTATGACGTAAAAACAAAAATCCCAAACCCAAACGGAAAGCACATCACCACCTCAAGGTTCTATTTTGGTTACAGCTGAACTCAACTCCTCTTTCTGAAGAAGAGCTGAGCTAATGTTGATGAACCTGCTGATGTAAGTTCATGAGAGTGATCGAGGGTCTTGTTCTCCTGGATATGGTGAGAGGGACGACTTCGTCTGAGCTCTGACTGTGGTCAGGATCCATGCTGACCTGCTGCCTTCACAGGGATGTGTGCACACACACACGCCACTTATGGCCCTGGCCAAGACACGTGGCCCTTCTGCGTCTCTGTTCCTCATTTTTAAAGTTTATGAAGCAGGGATGTTGGACCCCCTTGCAAAGACTAAATGCTGTGTCTGATGTGAACAACCTAACCTGACACCTCGCACCTGGTAAGCCAGCCACGTACAGAGAGTACATATGAGCTGGTGCAGTCCAGCTTTGTAAAAAGTTTCAGTGTTGAAGTTGCTCATTTATTCAAAACCTTGACTATACACCTACTTTCTTCCATGGTATAAGCATACACAATTCAGCATCATTTTAGTAAACGCATTTCTTTTCTTTTTTTTTTTTTTTTACAGGCAGAGTGGACAGTGAGAGAGAGAGACAGAGAGAAAGGTCTTCCTTTTGCAGTTGGTTCACCCTCCAATGGCCGCCGCGGTCAGCGCGCTGCGGCCGGCGCACCGCGCTCGTCCGATGGCAGGAGCCAGGAGCCAGGTGCTTTTCCTGGTCTCCCCATGGGGTGCAGGGCCCAAGCACCTGGGCCATCCTCCACTGCACTCCTGGGCCACAGCAGAGGGCTGGCCTGGAAGAGGGGCAACCGGGACAGAATCCGGTGCCCCGACCGGGACTAGAACCCGGTGTGCCGGCGCCGCAAGGCGGAGGATTAGCCTGTTGAGCTACGGCGCCGGCCAGTAAACGCATTTCTAAACAAAGATCAAATGCTCTCTGATCTGATACAGGCTGGCCTCCAGTCTCCGACACGTGGAGAGGGTCCGCATCTCCCAGCTGACAGCTCTGTCCACACATTTGGGACCTTTCCATTGTCTGTCTTAGCAGTGTGGTGTGATGAAGGACTTGAAACGCATGGAATTGGTCGGGACTGGGACCCCTGGAAGGAAAGAGAAGAATGCATGGGCAATGCTGCAATGGCCCCGAGGGAGGAGGAGCTGGGAGCAGCACCCAGGGGCATCCTCGCATGTCGCTGCTCCTGCTCAGTGGACCCAGCCCTGAACTGGCCCTCTGTAAGCTTCTGTACCAAACAGCCGCTCCAGTATCAGCTGCCTGATTGATTCACATCCGACACCTTATTCGTAGACACCTTGACCAATCAGGGAGAACTTCCTGCTTTAGAAACCTAAAACTCCTGAGCCAGACAGGCTCCTGCTGGTTCACTCCCTAATGGCCACAACAGCCAGTGCAGCGACAGGCTGAAGCCAAGAACCAGGAGCTTCATCCGGGTCTCCCACTTGGGTAGCAGGAGCCCAAGCACTTTTGCCATCCATCCTCTGCTGCTTTTCCCCGGCCGTTAGCAGGGAGCTGGGCCAGAAAAGGTGCAGCCAGGACGTGAACCAGTGCCCCTGTGGGATGCCGGCCTTGCAGGGGGTGGCTCTTCCTGCTACACCACAGCACCAGCTCCCATGCGGTCTTTTGTTGTTGTTCCCAGCTGAATAGCGCCCCTTCCTCAAAACCCCACATGCATCCAAAACTTCAGAATGTGGCCTGATTTGGAAATAACCAGCGGGGGGTGAATGGATCCTGGGTGAGGGCTTCCCTCACTCCCACGATGCTGTCCTTCCTGGAAGAGGAGCGGTCACAGCACAGACACAAAGGGAAGAACGCAGCAAGCGTGGCAGGAGGCAGCGTGAGCCCAGGACTGGCAGGTGCACGAGGCATCTGTTCTTCCCAAGAGCCCGTGGAAAGAGGCAGCCGTGCAGCTACCGCCATCTCAGGCTGGGGCCTCGGAACCGTGCGGCAGCACATCCCTGTTGTTTGAAGCCGGCTTGTGCTCCTTTCTTACAACGACGACAACACATTCTATGCTCCCCAATTTCTGCACGGATAAAGGGCAACTGAAAAGGTTGGTGTGTAATGTTCTGCTGATCATTGTAGAAAACCCTGTGCACAGAGATAGCTGTATTTGTTACCGTGATAATGGGGAGGCTATGAAAAACGTTTTCATGTTAGAGCAAGATCAAATGCAAAGGCGTCTTTGATGAGTTCTACAAGTAATTTAGCAGCATTTAATTCTCGCTTTTCCTGCCACCTTCAGAATCTAGCTCATGTACGTTTGAATTCAAGGTGTTTGCAAAGCAATCAATGTGGTTTCTAACAGCTCTGATGGGAGACGTGTCTGCTTAGAGTGCAGTTACAAGCCAGCTTGTTTTTTTGAGAGGGATGGGCACATCTCACCATTTTCTTCTTTTCTTTTTTTTTTTTTACAACTATTCGTTTATTTGAAAGTCAGAATTATAGAGAGAGAGGGAGAGACATGGAGAGAGATTTTCCCATCTGCTGGTTCACATCCCAAGTGGACGCAATGGCCAGGGCTGAGCCAGGCCAAAGTCAGAAGCCAGGAGCTTCATCCAGGTCTCCCACGTGGGTGGCAGGGGCCCAAACACTTGGTCCACCTTCCTCTGTTTTCCCCAGGCTGTTAAGTGGGAGCTGAGTCGGAAATGGAGGGTCCAGGACATGAACTGGGGCCCATGAGGGATGCTGGCATTGCAGGCTGTGGTTCACCTGCTGGGCCCCAGTGCTGGCCCCATGACTATTTTGTTGTCAGTGGAGTTTCTGAATGAAGACCTGGTCAGTGGCTCCATGGATCAGGAGCTGGCAGAGCTGGTGATGGCTCAGCCCGATCCCCATGACTGTGCTGGAGCCTGTGGCCCCTGCCTAAGCAAGACCCCTGACTCAGGGCAGGGACCGGGCGGGTGGAGGCTGCACAGGCAAGTGATGGCGGTGTGTGGCTCGTCTTCTCTCCCCCTACTCTGCATCTCCTAGGCTTGTCCTGGCTCATTCTCCGCCTCGGCTCTGCAGCTCCCACACCCCACGTGCCACGTTCTGCGTCTTCTCTGCCTTCCAGCCCTTGCTGGGAAGCGATAGTTACAGGAATCACCTGTCAATCCTGATGGCTTCTTGGAACACGCTTTTGGGAGTTGCCCCACACAAGAGCATCCGAGTCCTGCTGTGGCCCAGTGGTAGAGTCATCTTCCTCTCTGGTGTCCTCTTACTGCAAGAAACGAAAGAACAAGAAAATAAATTAGAGAGACAAACCACTGTCGTCCAGCCCAGCCGCACGCTGGCTCCATACCTCCCTTCAGCCATACACAGTTGCTAAACTGTAGTCAGAGCGCACGTTCGTTTCTGTGGTCTGCACTTCTCCTTTCACATAAGCATGTATTTCCAGTGCGGTGCACTTTTGTGGACACTGTAAATGACTAATATTTCTTCCAATGAATATATGGGAATTTATTCTTCCCTCTATTCTTAGTTTTTCTCCAAATAATTAATTTGTTTTCTTCTTGCATTCCTGTTGAGGCTAGACTATAAAGTCTAAGGAAACGAGTTGAAACACATGTTTTACTGCTTCTCTTATTTGTTCTGGTGGAAAACAGCATGGTGGACACGCGTGCTGAGATGACATAGTTTTGCTGATGTGAGCTGGGTTTTTTTCCCTGGAGCTCAGACTGGAGTTTCTGAAGCCCAGGGACCCACTCATCTCCAGCCTTGACATTGGCACCCACTCATCTCCGGCCTTGACATTGGCACCCGCTCATCTCCGGCCTTGACATTGGCACCCGCTCATCTCCGGCCTTGACATTGGCACACAGCTCTGGTTTCTTCGTGCGTCCATACTCAGGGACGATACGGTTACATGGATGTGTGATCTTTCTTAGCTAAATGTTCATTTATTAGAGAAATGTGAATTAACACACCAGCAAAGCTTACTTCTGATAATAATGCTCAGTTCATGTGACACAACATCAATACCAGGGGTGAGAAACAGCATCCCAGAGAGCTTCCTGGGAGCCCAAAGACCCCCAGGCTGCTGAGACAGGACGGCATTTACTGGCATCTTCCTGAACTCTGGGATGTGCTTCATGGAGCGCCACTGTGAACCAATTCACGGTGTGGCTTCACTCCACACCAGCTCCCTTCCCAATTAGCCAGCCACTGACGCTTCCCCTACTGCAGTGGCCACATTACTTATATTTTCCTTCTATAAAAGACTGACGAATCCCTTAGCCATACAGAACCTATCACACACCTTACCTTGCTCTAGGGACTAAAGACCCAGACATAACTCACTCCACAGAGCCCCTGCTCTCAGGAACATACCCCAGTGCAAAGAGACAGGTGCACGAAGAAGTGAGAAGCTGCCAGTGGGACCCAAACACCAAACACCGTGGCAGGCAGTATTGTGTTACAGGGGTCACGCTGGTCAGGGAAGGCCTCTTTGACACGGGGACATTGAAGCAGAAGTGCACAGAGAGGGAGGAGAAGGGGAAAGAGTTGCCAACCAAGATGACACTGGGGCCACGGCTCTGCACGGGAGAATGGGCAGAAGAGCGTGAGAGGCGGGAAGGGTGAGCAGAGGCAGCAGGCAGAGAGGGAGGTGGGCAGTGCACTCAGGAGCCTGGCCGTGGGCTGCACGGTGGGGCCAGCTGGGTCACCATGGGGGATGCTGACTCGCTTCCCAGAAGGCTGGAAAAACCAAGGGGCAAGGAAGTGATGTGATCTAACCAGGTGTGTAAGTGTGCATGTGTGTGCGTGTGTGTGTGTGTATACGTGTGAATGCTACGATTCTGAGGGTGGACAGAAGCTTGGAAGATCTCACACAGATGCTGAAGCGGGGGCAGGGCTGGGATGCTGCAGCTTCCTTACAAACGATGACATCCGGGGAGGGGCAGCGTTTCCCAGGTGACGCACTGCCTCCCTGCTCACGCAGGGACCCCCGTGAATCATCCTTGCCTCCCCCACTCTGAGTGACAGAACCCCTGGAACAAACCCCAAAACAGAGGCAAATTGGAAGTGTTTGTGGGAGCGCTGTTGGCTTTTCTCTGGAGCTAAAACCCAATAGTGTCTAAGGAGGTGACTGGACAGAGCAGAGTGCCTGGTGGACACAGAGATCGGTCTCTTTCCCGCACAGCAAGGCCTGCACAGACCCAGAGGGGAGATGACCAGGACCACACAAGCATCTGTGATCGAGAAGTGAAAGAGCAGGGGTCAAAATTGCCCTCCTTGGGGCCAGCGTTTTGACACAGCAGACTACCCTGCCACTGGCATCCGATCCACCCTGCTTCCGATCCATCTCTCGGCTAATGCTCCTGGAAACGCAGTGGAAGATGGCCTAAGTGCTTGGGCCCCTGCACCCACCCGGAAGTCCAGGATGGAGTCCCTAGCTCCTGGCTGCTATGGCCGTTTGGGGAGTGAATCTATGGATGGAAGGACCCTCTCTCTTTCTCTCTCTCTTTCTCTCTCTCTGTAACTCTGCCTTTCAAATAAATAAAAAACTAAAAAATAAATAAATAAATAAATCACCCTTCTTTCTAAGTGGTACAAGAGAAGTCGGTTGTCCACCAGTATCAAATGTCCAGCCAGTGTGCGAAGCAGAGGTCCACGCCTTCTGTGGGTGGTGGTAACTGTGGCCCAGCAGCATCAGGGCGAGTGTGCTGACGACACAGATCCGCAGGCCAGTGGAGGCCAGAGGGCAAGGAGAGGCAGCCTGGACAGGGTGAGCCGAACTCCGTAACTGGCCGACAGACAGCGAGTGAGCACCAGGCGCACCCCTCTGGAAGGAATGAATCCATTGCCGCGTCCGTGCTGAGCGCTCTGCCCTGGGTTAGCTGTGGCCTGCGAGAGTGAGACCTGAACGTGCTCTCAGCTCAGGGAAGGCAGCTGCTGTGTGCAGAGCAGCAACCAGGAAGAAGGAACAAGATGTCAGGCGGTGTGCGGAAGGGGGTAGACGATGCATGGACGATTGGGAGCCGTGACAGCGCGAGCCCCCATATAATCCTTTGCAAAAACCCAGAAAGGGATACATGGAAAGGGGGGGTGGGACGCCCCCGAAGCAGGGGTCACGTGGCCGTGCCTGTGTTGGACTTCAGAGCAGGGAGGAGAGACAGCAGCGGAATCATTTCCTGTCCTGGCTCCCGACAAGTGGATGGTAGGATGTGGTGTGTGCAGAGACTCGAGGCGGCGCGAGTCATCTTGGTGCAGGAAATGACTGCAGAAGACGGAATGTGTCAGGACATTCCAGGGAAGCACAGTTCAGGCCGGAGCCCGAGGGGAGGGAGGCTTTCATGCCTGCAGCTGGAGAGCAGCTTGAGCTGGAACCAAGTGTTCGAGAGCTTTCGGGAGTTCTCTGCCAGCACATCTGGCCGGAGCCATCAGCGGAACCGCGGAGAAGCGCATTTCACGTCTGCACTGGGGCGGGGGTGGGGTCTTCTGCCTCGGCGAGCCCAGCTGCCTTCAGGAAGCCTCCACACAGCACCTGCTCGGTGCCCCCTAGCCCAAGGCGTCGGCCCCTGCGGGGCAGCTCGGGTAAGTGTGCTCCCGGACACCGCGGGCTCTCGGGGCTGTGGGGAAGCCTCCACGATTAGTCATGCAGAACCGGGTGTTCTGATTCCTTCCGCTGCGTCAGCAGGTTCCTCACTGTGTGCAGCCTGCCTGGATCAGCTCTGGGGGCCCCTCGCGGCCGTGCCCTGGTGGAGGGTGGTGGTGGGGGTGGTTTTGAGAGCAGGGGGTTACATCCCAAAGCAGGAAGCCAGAGATTGGGGAGGGGGTTTCAGGCTCAGTGCTTTGTAACAATCTTCTCACAAGAACAAACCAGAGTCCCAGAAAAACTGCTGTGGTTCCCCTCAAAGGCACATCCCAGTTGGCCCAAAAGCCTGTCCCCATGCCTGACCTCTGACATGTGCCACATCACCCCCAGGGACCAAGCTCCCAACACACAGTTGCGAAACTAGCAAATTCCTAAGGGGTGATCCAAGCCTGTTAGAGTTTGCTGATTTTATTTTATCATTTTAAAAAGATTTTTATTTACTTATTTGAAAGGCAGAGTTACAGAAAAGCAGAGGCAGGTGGGGGGAAGAGAGAGATCTTCCATCCATTGGTTCACTCCCAAATGGCTGCAACAGCCAGAACTGGGCTGATTCCTAAACTTCATCCAGGTCTCCCACATGGCTGCAGGGGCCCAAGAACTTGGGCCATCTTCCACTGCTTTCCCAGGTGCATTAGCAGGGAGGTGGATTGGAAGTGGAGCAGCCAGGACTCGAGCCAGCTGCATTGCAGGCGGCCTCCTTACCTGCTACAGCACAGTGCAGGTCCCAAGTCTGCTGATTTAAAGCACACCCAAACCACCTCCTGTGGGGAGCACACAGCCTGGGGTGAGCCCCGCCCCAGGCAGGAGGCAGAGGCAGGGAAGGGAGCTCCTTGCACCACTCGGAAGCTCAGCCTGACCCCTTTGGATCAATTACTTCTTAACGTTTCTGTTCCTGCTTTTGGACTTTGGGGGACTGAAGCCCCAGGCAGTGAAGCTGAGGGTAAGGAGGGAAAACCGTAGCTGATTATTGCGGGACACAGATTGTGAAGTGTCTGGATTCTCGGGAGAGGCTCAGACCCCTTAATAGCTACGGTGTTTGTCAATCAATAAGGTGAGACCAGAACACGGAAGAGTTTGCCGATTTTAGAAATAGGTCACAGAATGTCACTTTACTGCAATGAGATGTGACATTAGGAGGACAGTTCAGATTGCACCTAGTGTTGGGGAAAGAGGCCCATTCACAAAATGAAATCCACCTGTTCCAGGCGTGGAGAGACATGGAAACAGTGTGTCCTCCACAGTAGCCCCAAGTGCAAGGTGCGGTTTCTCGTGGGCGGGGCCAGTTTCTCCTTAGCAGGTGCAGGGTCTGTGACAAGGCGCTTTTCTCTGCAGCATTCAGAAAGGACAGCGCGTCCCTCCCCTGTGCACCCAGGGCGTGCCTAGCTGTCGTCTCCACTGGGTTAGAAGCTGCTGGCTCCCTTCTCCTCACGGCCCAGCTGCCTGGTATCGGAGGTCCGAGAGAGGCCTGCGGAATCACTCATCGTCACGAACTCTGGACTTCCTGAAAAGGGCTTTTGGTTTTCATCTCCTATTAAGAGGAGGTTTTGTTCGTGTTCTTTAAGTTTCCATGTTATTTGCTTCATTTTGTTTGAAAGGCAGAAAGACGAGAGAGGGAGAGGGAGAGGGAGAGGGAGAGGGAGAGGGAGAGGGAGAGGGAGAGGGAGAGGGAGAGGGAGAGGGACCTTCTATCTGCTGGTTAACACCTGCCTCCACCCCAACACACCCAATAGCTGAGGCTGGACCAGGACAAAGCCGGGAGCCTGGAACCCTATCTGTGTCTCCTCTGCGGGTGGCAGGGCCCAAGGACTTGAGCCATCACCTGCTCCTCCCAGGATGCCCAACAGCAGGGCTTGGGCTTCCACCCAGGCACGTTGATGTAGTAGCATCTTCGTGCTCGCTCCTGATGTTGCATTTCTAAAGTCGCATTGTGTATTTGTTGACTGTAAAAAGATCATATATTAGAGTTTGGGCAAACTGGATCTTGGAAATCACCAGATTTATCCAAATTTAGGCACCAAGTAAACGGTGAACTTTGACCAGCATCCAGCCACGTAATGGCGGGTGTCAGCCCATGGCAGGATGCAGGACTGCTCACGGCTGAGAACCTACAAACTTGAGAAGCGGCCACAGGAGCCCTAACTGCAGAGCCCCGGATCTCCCTTGTTAAAGCAGCACACAGAGGTTCGGCGTCCAAACCTCTCTCGTCACAGTGCGGCTGGGCGCTGGTTCGGCTATGAAAAGTCGCGCTGTGGCGTCCCCCTCCCGGGTTTGTTCTGCAGGGCCTCTGCGCCCCTCCTGCCCTTCACACCATTCTAAGCTGCGCTCTGTCCTGATCCGGGCTGCCTCTTGCAATCAGCTCAACAACAGCTGAAGAAAGATAGCGTTTGCGCTGATCGTTATGTGAAAGGAAATAGCTACTCGATTGGAACCAGATACCCTCGTGCTGCTTTCTTCCTCTCGTTGCAAGCGAGTTCCAAGCCCCCAGCCCCCGGCCCGTGGCGCAGAGTACCGCCTTCCGGCTTCCCTTCCCTTTGGCTGCTGCAGACACAGGGGGAATGCAGAGAGGGCAGCCAGAGTCCCACCACGCCCTGCATTCCAGGAAGTGTTTTCTGACCAGGACATCTGCTTCCAGGTCACAGGGGTGCCTCTGGGATGACCCCACCATGGGTCTCGCTCCGCCCCCTCCCCCCCCCCCCCCCCGCCGGGCTGGAAACACAGCCCCTCCAGTTGGCTCCCATGGAGGCTGGTGGAGCTCCCGCCCTGGCTCCTCTCCGGCCCCCGCCGGCCACCGCTGTGTTGTGTTCTTTCATCACCCATGTAACATTCCCTGCTTTCTCATCCCTGTTTGCAATATCCAGAGAGACTTTATCCCCTGGCTGGACATCGCCTAACACAACTCAGTTTGTCCTCCAAAATAAAATGCCTTGCTGAGAATCACTTGCTGAGGATTGCAGCCGGGCTATGTCTTTCTCTTGGGGCTGCGCCCTGTCTAGCACGGCTGATAACCAGTGTGGGATGAAAGCTTGCTGCCTGCTGACCAGAGGCTCTGTGGCTTCTGCCGCTGTTGGTATCAGGGAGCCTCTGTGCTCGGACTGCCAGCAGTCGGCCAGCTCTGAGCCAACAGGTGCAGACAGGGGACTGAACGCTTTGATCTTTGTTTCTGGGGGGCTGCTGGCGATCCAGTCTCTCTAACGCTGTGTCCGAAGGCTCAGCGGACAGTGATCAGCCTCCCGATGGTCAGCGGGACTCAATTTGGAGATTTCTGAAGACGCATCCAGGAAGACTTAAAGATGATCATCTGAGAGAATGTTCCCCGGGCAGCAGCTGGCCAGGTAAAGATGGAACACAGACTTCCTGGGCAATGAGTGTTGCCAACCACGACCAGTTTTAATAGCAGTTTTCTTGGTATGCATATACCCATTACTACGCTATCACTTTTGACGATTGAAAATCTGTTGTTACCACTTTTTAAAAACCCCGACCACCTTGCACCTTGTACCACCTCTGGAATAGCTCATTTTTGTTGGAACAAGAGAACTAGAGCCACACAGCTCAACATCTCACCTCTGAGGCTCGGGGGCCATGTCAGAGTGAAAGCAGTCAATACTGGTTAATAAGCCAGATCAGAGCCATTAGCCGGCGTTACGGCCTTGGCATACTTTACTGTGTGTACAGATCACTCACGAAGACTCGGGCTTCTGTCTTGTCTAGACAATGCCTTACACGGCCATTCAAATTAATCATGTTGCAGAGTTTTCTTATGCTTAAAGCAGCTGGCTCTATATTGACTCTGGAAATTAAATTTACTCCTCGGCACTATTGACAGCTGGGTCTCCGGCTTATTTAATGGCTCTGAATGGAGACGGGGCTGTATTATGTGCCTTCAAGCAAAATGTTGATAACTCATCATTTTCATAAAAAGTGAAAAAGTGCTTTATCTATACACGCGTCACCTCTCCGAGGGCCAAATCAATGTAAGAGGTATTTGCAGTCGGCTGCACTTGCCCCCGAGTGAGAAGCAGAGGGAAGCTGTCCCAGGCAGGGTGTACGACAAGTGTCCGCTGCTTCATTAAATGAGTAGTTCCGGAATCTCAGTGCGTGGTAAGGGGCCGTCTTCGTGCCAAGGAATTTAATCTGAACATAATGAAAATTCTCATAAATGTGTATGTCCGAAGTCCGTCCTGGAAACGCGGTTCCGGAAGTCTACACTGCAAACGCGGTTCCGGAAGTCTACACTGGTTTATTTCAGGCAGGAAATGAGGGAAGATTAGCTCTGAGCTGTGCTTGTGCCATTGTTTCAATTGTGAGGGAAAAAAATACCACGTCAAGGACAAGGAAATATGGGGGATGCGTTGACATGGACAGGCTTGGTTTCACGGAGCCAGCCCATCAACCAGAGCTGCCAGAGCTTACTGCCTCACCCCTGCAGACAGACGTGAATCTCCTGACTCCCAGATATGCTCAGTTGTAACCTGATACTACGATGGCTGTTTCTATTTATTATTTTTTTTTTATTTTTATTTTTTTTTTTGACAGGCAGAGTGGACAGTGAAAGAGAGAGACAGAGAGAAAGGTCTTCCTTTGCCGTTGGTTCACCCTCCACTGGCTGCTGCGGTCGGCGCACTGCAGCCGGCGCATCACGCTCATCCGATGGCAGGAGCCAGGTGCTAGGTGCTTCTCCTGGTCTCCATACGGGTGCAGGACCCATCCTCCACTGCACTCCCGGGCCACAGCAGAGGGCTGGCCTGGAAGAGGGGCAACCGGGACAGAATCCAGCGCCCCGACCGGGACTAGAACCCGGTGTGCCGGCGCCGCAAGGCGGAGGATTAGCCTGTTGAGCCACGGCGCCGGCCTGATGGCTATTTTTTTCTATGTCACTTTTAAAACAAGGCACAAAAGCCAGCGCCACGGCTCAATAAGCTAATCCTCCGCCTTGCGGCGCCGGCACACCAGGTTCTAGTCCCAGTCAGGGCACCAGATTCTGTCCCGGTTGCCCCTCTTCCAGGCCAGCTCTCTGCTGTGGCCCGGGAGTGCAGTGGAGGATGGCCCAAGTGCTTGGCCCTGCACCCCATGGGAGACCAGGAGAAGCACCTGGCTCCTGGCTTTGGATAGCGCGGTTCGCCGGCTGCAGTGGCCGTTGGAGGGTGAACCAATGGAAAAGGAAGACCTTTCTCTCTGTCTCTCTCTCACTGTCCACTCTGCCTGTCAGAAAAAAAAAAAAAAAAGGCACAAAAGCCACTCAAGCCTGAGTTTGTGTGTGAGGGGCGGATGTTTGCTGTGAAGGTCAGTTTATGGGCGGAAGTAACTCACACATTCGTCTGGGTCTCTCACTGTCCAATCCCAAAACACTTCATGGTGCACGATCAGCCGCCTCTGTCGTTGGCCAGAGACTGCCTGCTTGTTCTATGAGTGCAGATCACCCTGCAAAGGGCCCCCACGGAGCGTTTGCACTTCCCACTGTGTTCTCCCCAGTGCAGTATGGAGTTGCAGCCAAGACCTGAGTGTGCAAGGTCCCTGGGGCGGGAAGAGCAGTGCCCTGCAGGAAGGGCGCCCCTGTCAGGTTTCACTGCCTTGCAACTTCAAGTGCATGATTTGGGGGCTCTGTGGAAGGAGACATGAGCTGCACAGGCGAGGAGCAGATGACCAGGAGACAAGCAGGAAGCCCCAAGTAGAAGCCGAGAACACCGGGAACTGTTCACGCCTGTGCCGGTCAGTCGGTGTGCACTATGGAGTCGGTTCCATCCCCCACTCCTGCCTCCCTGGGTCCAGTTCACACTGTGCTCCGTGTGGGGCATAGCAGCAAGGGTGGAGCGTGGGTTGCGTGACACCTGGAATTTTTGCATCTGGGAAACAGCGGTTTGAGTTCTGTTTGGCTCTTTAGACTCTGTGGCCAGTGGTGGAGAAAGACCACTGAATGTTCTCTGCAAAGTCTGACCATGCGAGTCAGTGTCCCAGGGCTGCTCTCCCAAAGCTCCATGCGTCGGTGGTGAGAGACGGCCAAGTGGGAGGAGTGGGCAGGGCCTCGGGGCTCCTTGGCTCCTGGCTGCATCCATCCTGTGCCCGTGAGTCTGCGTGCACAGTCCCCACTTCTTACAGGACAGCACTCGGCGGATGAGGGCACACCCTCCACTGGATTTCGTCTGTGCTGAGGCTTGGGTGAGACAGAGTGTCCCCATGGCTTCACGGGCAGGAACTGCACCCTCTTGGGAAGCATTAAGGGGCGGGAACTGAATCCAACTGCGGGGTTTAGAGGCGGAGCACGTGGGAGGTGAGTAGTGTTAGACAAAGAACCAGGGCGCCTCCTTGCCTGATGCCCAGGGGCTTTTCAAGGAGAGAGGCGGGGGAGACACACGCACACACACTCACACGCTACCCCTCGTCCTTTGCATCGAGATGCTCTGAAGTGCCTCCAGGCTCTGCCAGCCAGAAAAATCCAACACCAAATGTCACCCCTTGAACCTCCAGAGCTGTTTGGCTCACAAGGACCCTGCCACGGGTGTCTTGTTCTAGTAATGCAAGACGGTCTGACACCACGTGCAAAGACTGGATTTCCAAACCCGCACACCTTCACAGCTGGGGGCGGGGGCGGGGGCTTTGACTCATCCTTCAGCAGCACCCAGTTCAAACCCTGACACCGGTTGCTGTGCTGAGGCTGAGCGCCCCCAGAGAGGACTACGCTGCTTTTCGGAAACCAGGGGCCAGGGCTACACATCAGCCTCTCCAAACAGCTTTAGCTGACGCGCTGTTTGCTCTTCACCCTCCTGAGAGCTGCTCTTGACCCCCGGCTGCTCTAGGCGTGTGCTGTTTGTGTCAGTCACAGACTCCCGCAAAGGAGGCCACAGGAGAAGCGTTTTATACGTGGGGCAAGTCAGGAGCCACCTCCAGTCCAGAGGTCATCATGGACACCCCGGCTGCGGTTCTCAGCACCTGGCCGTGCCGGTGTGAAGCGTCCTGGTTAAACGGGAAGGTTGGTTCACAGAGGGAGGACCGCCCTGCGGACGGCGGGGCCGAGTGCCCGTCGCAGCTGGAGGATCTGGACTCGGGTGTTCCGGAACGTTTCCTGTGATGGCCCCACTGTCGCAGAGGAGAGAGCTTTCCTGGGCGCCGTCTCTGCCTCGGTCAGCCGCCCTCTCTACAGAACATGACGGAGAAAGTGCTCCACTCACTCCCCATTCTCTCACTGATAACACTTTTCTTTTCTCATGCCAGTATGCATCACATTCATTCACTAGTGAAAAGCCCCTCATTGTTCCAGACGTGGATATGTCAGCAAATACAAGTATCTTAAGAAATAAAATAGGGGTCTGTGCTGTGGTATAGCCGTCTAAGCTGTGCCTGCAATGGCAGCATCCCATATGGGTGCTGGTTTGAGTCATGGCTGCTCCACTTCCCATCCAGCTTCCTGCTAATGCACCTGGGAAAGCCGCAGAAGATGGCCCAAGTCTCTGGGCCCCTGCACCCACGTGGGAGACACGGAAGAAGCTCCTGGCTCCTGACTTCAGATCTGCCCAGCTCCTGCTATTGTGACCATCTGGGGATTGAACCAGCAGATGGAAGACCTCTCTCTCTCTCTCTCTCTCTCTCTCTCTCTCTCTCTCTCTCCCCCTCCCTCTCTCTGTAGCTCTGCCCTTCAGATAAAATAAATAAACCTTTGTAGAGATAGAAATAAGAATATAAAGCCATTTACAAAATGCAATCTCCCCAACTTCAAGATCAGACATGTCCTGAGCAATACTGTTGTTTTTCCACAAGGAGAAACCCAGGTGTCAACTCAAACAGGGATCCTCCCATCACCCAACTTTCCTACCCTAGTGACAACAGAGAAATGTGGAACACGCTTGTCACATAAAAAAAAAAATGCATTGTCCCAGGCTCATTGTCTACAGTGCATTTTTTATATCGTTTTGTCCGGAGACCTTGCGTGCAATTTTGGTCAGTTTCATAATGAGGAGTACCGCAGGGAGTTCTGCCTTCGAAGCTGGATTTGCTCTTCTGCACACACACAACAGCCACGAAGGTCAAGGTTGGTGTTAAGCACAAGGAGATGGAGGCGTCGACCTTCTTTGGAGGACTTGGAAGAGCAGCAGAGGTGGCAGACCGGAGGGCAGGCCAGAGTCGCCATGGCCGCCTGAGGGAGGCGTCTGGGCTGTGGCGGGTCCCGGGGGCTGGATTGTGCTGGAGAACCAACAAGCGGACCTCCACTAAGGAGCGGTGCTCAGCCCTGGGGAAGAGGGATGCCTGGGAGTGCCAGCTCCCGCGGCCACGCCGGCGTCGTTTGCACAGCTGCCCGGTGCCCCTTGCAGGCCCTGTGACTCTGAGCAGGCCAGACAGCAGGGCTGATGGGTGCTGGCGTCAGAGCACGGAAGCCCAGGCCCCAGATGAGGGGACTTTCCCCAGGATTTCACTGACGTTTTCTCGGGCCTTTCAGTTTGTCTGTCTGGCTCCTGGTTTCTACTTTCATGTTTATTTATTGTTTTTCAAGAAAAAAAGAGGGGATGACAAAGAGAGACACAAATGAAACTTTTCTTTTTGATGACCTTTTTGGGATTCTTGTAGTCAAATCAAAATTGACTTAGTGTCATATGGAAATTTGAGGTTGGGGCGCGTGCAAAGTGAAATACGCATTTCTCTCCCTGTGCAGCAGTGAGATGGAAGGAAGACGGACAAGGCGTCGGAGTCCGATCCACAGTGGCCGTGGGGTTTGCCTAAGCAAAGGTAGTGCCCATCCTTGGCCTCTGTAAATGGCAAATGCCTAATTGAGACACATAGCATCTCACAGAGAGGAACCATCTCTCTCTAAAATTCATGCTTCCACATTTTTATCCATTGCTTCATCCTCATACAGAAAGGGCGTATGCCATCTCTTCTTGCTACTTGGGCTGCCTGAACAAGCCCCCTCCAATGAAATAACTTCTGAACAGGTTTGCACTGGGTGGCCCAGGGAGCGGTAGGTGGGATGCTGGGGCCCGGGTGTCTAAGGGCGCATCTGACCTCTCCATATTCGTGTCTCAGGCAAACCCCAGCTATCCTGAGGCTCCAGGCTCTCACGTGGGATGGCCTCAGGTAGGGTTAGATGGGTCTTTGTGTTGAACATCATTTGGACACTGCTAACGTGCTGTTCTCACAAACAGCGGTGCTGCAACCGATCTGCTGTGAGGAAGCTGTTCCCTTTCAGCCAGGAAAGGCCGGAGGGACCCCCACCCCCATCTCCTCCATGCAGGGCAGGAGGGGTGTGGGCAACACCTGGATGGGGGAGACGGGGGCCCACGGACAGCCCTCTCCAAACTGTGCTTGGGGGCGGATCAAAGTGCTCTGCACTTGGCAACTGCCGGCAGCATCCCCTTCATCTCGGGGGGTTTCCTGTTCAAACGGCTCGCCCTGCCCACATGAAGGGAGCGCCTGTTCGGAGGTATGTTCGCGTGTTTGCGCAGTTGTGTCATTTACATTGGCCATATGTCAATGGTATGTACCCGAGAGCTGGTCTTCCGTTAGAAGAGGGCTATCCATCAGCGCTTCTGGGAAGCACACAGCGGACAGCGTTTTCAAAGGCCATGCCTCACTGAACGTACATTCCTCGAGCTCGTCTATAAAAAGATTTTCAGGCACGCATTCCGCACTTGGTCTTAATTTTCTGTTGATTTCCAAACTCGAGTAAACCACAAGCAGCTCTGTGGTCTTCTCCAGCAGGCTGGTTCTGCAGATGCAGAAGCAGCGAGAGACCTTCTCCTAAATCAGAATTACGTGCAGCCAAGAAGGGCAAAGGGACCGGTGCAATGCAGATTTGCACATCATCCCGATAAGCCATCGTGGGACGTCAGCGCCGCGCTGCTGAGCGGAGTCTGTCACACAGGCATCTAAGAACACACGACGTGGGACACGGTGTGCTCCCCGGGAGGGCCTTGCTTATGGTCTTTGGTTCTCAGCGCGTGTGTTTCTCTGCCAATGGAACGAAAGTCATTCATTTTGGGGGCCGGGTGTTCCTCTCTCAGGTGCCCCTTGTCCCCTCATTAATGTGTCACCAGAGCCATATTTCTGCGTGCAGCTGGAACACTGACTTACGTGATCCCCGCGCCATAAAGCGCATCCTGCTAAGAAGAGGATTTCCCCCTCTCCCTGGTGATTCCCCTTTCGTCTTCTTTGTCCCCGCTCCCTTGCTAGGAGTAGGGACACCAGCTTTGCTGGCCGGCAGCTCACCAGTGCTTCAAGCTGGCCAGCAGGGCGTAGGTCGCAAGCCCTCCAGAGCAGCGGTTCCACCCCGGCCTGTCCTAAGGGAATTTGAGAATCAGGGGAGCGCTTGCTCTTCACACCAGGGCGTGAGGCAGGCCGCTGTGGGGTCAGCCGACTGACGGGAACCCGTGGCCTCCCCTAGTGGTGGGGCCTTACAGAGAGCGCTCACGTGTCGGGTGAGCAGTGTGCACAGGAGCGAGAGAATCCTGGCGTCTGTCAGGGCACGAGGGGGCTCACAGCCCGTGTCCAAGTGTTTTTACAAAAAGTCAACAGTTGCCCCGTACGAGGCTTCGACGATCCCGATGTCCCTTGTGGCGTCCGATTTTCTCCAAGTGTGACACGGTTCGTCTTCAGAACCACACGGGGTCCTACTGAGCAGACGGTGCTCAGGGGCTCACTTCATTATCCCGCGGCCCGAATCGTGTCTTCAAGGCTGATAGTTACTGTTGACAATAGAAGCTAAATCGTCCCCGGCATCTGCCCCCTCCTCCCTCTCCCTGCCGTCCCCCCTCCCCCTTCCCTCTCTCCCCTCTTCCCAGGGTCTCCTAACAGGAGCCCAGGTAGGGAGAAGAGGCAGCTCTCCTGCCGTGCAGCAGTGGGCGGGGCCCGTGACGCCCTGGCAGCAAACGCAAGTTCAGTACACGCTAGCTAGCGCATCACTCTTGCAGCCTCGGTGGTAAACACGCAGTTCTGTTTGGTCTCGCGGACTGGGGGCCGTCTTGATCGTTCTTTCTGAGTTCGCATCAGTCACGGGAAGCACTGGGTACAGCTGGTTCTATATAACCGGTTATGTAGTTATATATAGCTATGTGGTTATATACAGCCAGTTATTGCCTTCTCTGTAATTCTACCGGCACTCAGACGCCACTGTGTCACTGTAGCCGGAACAGGTCAGTGTCAGAGCTGCATGTCCCCTGGTTCATTCCCCTTTGCTGTTGTCTTGGTGACTTAAAATCGACATGAACATGTGCTCCGGCTCTTGGTCTTGGTATGACGTTCCATGTAGCGGCAATTAGCAAATCATCTATTAGGATTCTCTCAGTACTTCCATGGTGTGTGTGTGTGTGTGTGTGTGTGTGCACGCGTGCACCTGAGGAATCCGGTTCTCTCGATACACTCGTGGACATGCAGACAATTTTCCCAGCTTTCAGTGTGCAGAAACCAACATTCTGATGTGGTTACTGTGTTATAAACCATTTACTGGTGATGTTTCGGATCAGTCTTAATGTGAACTGATAAATTTCAGAGAATTTGCATAGTTTCAATTGGATACAGAAAAGTTATTTAGAAAATATCTAGACTTATAAAGTTTAGTACTAATAGAGGGCCGGTGCTGTGGCGTAGTGGGTAAAGTCGCCACCTGGAGTGCCAGCATCCCATATGGGCGACGGTTTGAATCCTGGCTGCTCCTCTTCCAATCCAGCTCTCTGCTATGGCCTGGAAAAGCAGGAGAAAATGGCCCAAGTCCTTGGGCCCCTGCGCCCACATGGAAGACCTGGAAGAAGCTCCTGGCTCCTGGCTTCGGATCAGCACAGCTCCAGCTGTTGAGGCCATTGGGGAGTGAACCAGCAGACGGAAGACCTCTCTCTCTCTCTCTCTCTCTCTCTCCTCTCTCTGTGTAACTCTTTTGATTCAATAAATAAATCTTTATAAATGTTTAGTACTAACAGAAGATATAAAATGCACTGGAAGAAATAAATGAGATTTAGATATCCATTTCTCAGGAAACCTCTTATTTGATACACGCATATTAAAGACCCACGTTCACATGACTGCATTCAAAGACCTCCAGCTCAACTTGACAGAGACAGGAAATACCGTAAATCCTATCTCGTGATAGAAACAAAACAAAGCCAACTTACTTGGCGATTTCATACAGAAAGTGTAACTGTCCACATCTGCTCCTGCTCGCCTTCTTAGGAGACTCGTGCTGGGATCGCGGGAACCCAGGCACGTGTTCCTAGCGTGACCGAGCCAGCGTGCCAGGGAGGCGGGGCTGGGACGCACGGGCAGACCTATCTTTGGGAGGAAGGAGCAGAGCCCCAGGTCACTCTTGCTGCAACTTTTCTTGTCTTCAAATGTGCCTGTTCTACGAACGTCATCTGAATTTTACTAGAAGAAATGACCTCTGACACAGGGGGTTTCACCCAACCATTTCCGCCTGTACCGCTCAGCCTGTGCCCAGCGGTGTGGTCTGGCCTCCAGCTGGCACCCATGGCCATGTCTGATGACAGGAGCTGAACTTCAGCTCATCTACAAATCCATGACCAGGGACGTGCGCTGGCCACAGCCTGCACGCACAGCCCATGCCCAGTGGTGTGCGCTGGCCACAGCCTGCACGCACAGCCCATGCCCAGTGGTGTGCGCTGGCCACAGCCTGCACGCACAGCCCATGCCCAGTGGTGTGCGCTGGCCACAGCCTGCACGCACAGCCCATGCCCAGTGGTGTGCGCTGGCCACAGCCTGCACGCACAGCCCATGCCCAGTGGTGTGCGCTGGCCACAGCTTGCACGCACAGCCCATGCCCAGTGGTGTGCGCTGGCCACAGCCCCGTGGACCTCAGGCTCGGGAGTTCTTCCCCCCGGGGAGGTGTGTTTTCTCCAGCAGTCGCAGCGACATTGCATTCTGCTAGATGGAAGTCGTCATTTCAGAATGACTGCCCTGGGCGTCTTCGTGTGTGAAGTCCGAGACAGACGGGCTTCCTCCGATTCCTGGACAGTTCCTGCTCACAGCAAACTGTACGCGGGATCTCAAGTTACAAAACGACCACGACCCAGCCGCACGAGGCGCGAAGCTGCATTGCCTCCCTGATCTGAAATCCGTGTCCCAGCAGCGTGTTGCTCTTCGCCTTGGGTGAAGGTGTGCAGACTCAGGAAAAGTGAGAATTTTCCACGATAAAATTTCAGTAGAAAAGATGTCAGAAACGTATCTCTCCACTGTTAACTTTTTATTCATTTTTTTTCAGTTTTTCTCTTGTGATGAAATTGATGATCACTGTGCTTAATTTGACTTTATTGCTCTTTGGTTATTGACCGTCCACACAACATTGTGATTAAATCCCGGTGAAATATTGGGCAGATTTTACAAAGCGTATTATTACGAGTTTGGTTCTGGCACAGACCCACAGCAACCTCTGTGAATAATTAAAACATTATTTATCTCATATTCTGCATCCAATTTGTTTAGTACTGCTGTTACCCCTGAAGAACCTGGTGATTCATTAAATAATTTTTTTAAGTTTATGGAGCTTTTATGGCCATCTACTTTGTCCATGTTTCACTACAATTTCGCCCTCGTTTCTTGTAAAAACACAATGGTTCCAGGTGTTAAAACACAAATAGATTGCTAATGACCTCCACAAGGAGAGAGTCATCATTTTTGTTTTTTTACCAACAGCCAGGAGATGCGAATATTTAGTGTGCTTTGCTATCTAAACAGCTATTCCAGAAAAAACAAACAAACCTCCAGGCAGTTTGCCTGTCCTGTAGGCATTCCACTCCACCTTGGACCTCGCTTCCTTAAAGCAGTTCTGACTTTATTTCCAGTCGCACCCATAACGCCATCGCACTATGCTGGCCTGAGCCCCTCCTCAGAGCTCCCGATGCAAGCCCCTGGCTATGTCCCAGCAGCTGCCTGCGGACCAGGACACCCGCACACGCAGGCAAGGGTCCCTCACCAGTCAGCAGACCCCTTAGGATGCACTCTCTGCTGTAGGCCCAGGGCGATCATGCCCCTCTCCCAGCACCAGTCCCCTAGAACGCCACTGAATTTCCTGCCCCAAGCTGAACAACGCCAGCTTCTCAACTCCACTGCTGACCACCCTCGCCCAAGCTGACCACCCCCAGCCTCCCTGCCCCCACCCTCACCTAAGAAGACCAACCCCAGCCTCCCTGCCCCCCACCCTCACCCAAGCTGACCAACCCCAGCCTCCCTGCCTCCCACCCTCACCCAAGCTGACCATTGCCGCCTCCCTGCCTCCCCTCCCAAGCTGACCATTGCCGCCTCCCTGCCCCCCACCCTCACCCAAGCTAACCACCCCCAGCCTCCCTGCCCCCCACCCTCACCCAAGCTGACCATTGCCGCCTGCCTGCCTCCCTGCCCAAGCTGACCAACCCCAGCCTCCCTGCCCCCCAACCTGACCAACGCCGCCTCCCTGCCCCCCACCCTCACCCAAGCTGACCATTGCCGCCTCCCTGCCCCCATCTCCACCCAAGCTGACCATCGCCGCCTCTCACTGCACCGCCGGCCGCCCTAGAGACAGGCATCCTGAGCACGGGGGCCTCAAGTCTCACTGCCTCCCCGCTGGCGGTGACCAAGCCCGTTCCCTGCCCGTCCTCCCTGGTGCCAAACCCCTGCCGCCCTGCGGTTCCCCTGTTTTCTCGGCTCTGTCCTCACCCTCGCCGACCTACCCTCTCCTCCCCGAGCTGCGGTGGCCCCTGCTCTTGCTGCCCGTTCCCTGGGGGCTGCCCCCTCGTGCCTCAGAGCTGGGAGCACATTTCTGCTCAACGCGGTCTTCAGGACAAGCCCTTGACCTCCCTCCAGCGCCCGTCTCCAAGAAGCCGCCGGTGCTGGCTTCGGGGGCTGCCCTGCAGGCTCACCCTCGTGCCTTTACGTGCACACGTGCGCGCGGAGGCACAGAGCGTGATTTCTTCCTAACTTCACACTCGCCGTTTCACAAGCTTAGCGTCGCTAAGTTCCTTTCCCCACGTAAGAGGCAGCCGCCTCTTCTACCCCGTTTGTCCACAGTGCCCAGGGGGGTTTTCGGTGCCCAGTGTTTTGGTCGAGGCCCTGTTTGGCAGGACTGCGGATGAGCGCGAGCAGAGGTGAGGAATGAGTGCAGCCGGCTCCTGGGTCCTGCCCTGGCCACAGAGCCCCCAGGAGCCCACTCGCCTCGGGTGCTGCTCTCTCACCAGCTCTTGTGCACGGGGTAGGCAGCAGAGCAGAGTCTGCTGGTCCTGACGAGGCAAGAGGTGCGTTTTTATTTCTGAAATACGCTCACAAGTGGCGCCCCCCCGCGCTGTCCGCGCCAAGTGGGACACCTTTGCCCCACTCCAGGCACCAAAGTTTTAAACTTCGGCCGCTCCCATGGAGCCCGTGGCACTTTCCTACACTGTCCTGACCACGTCGGAAAGCGTTCTCTCTGAAGGTCAGCCACAGCCTCGCTGCTCAGCTCGGTGCTGTACGTGACTGGGCAAGGAGCGAGGCTGCAGCTTTTCCACTTGAAAGTGGCTCAGAGGGGCCAGTCCCGTGGCAGAGCGTGCACAGCCCACAACCTGCGGAGCTGGCATCCCGTGTGGGCCATTGCAGCCAGCTGGGGAGCGAACCAGAGGACGGGAGCTCTCCCTCTCTGTAACGCTGCCTCTCAAAGAAATATACACATCTTCAAAAGTAAAAAATAAAAGCAAGCAAGCTCAGAGCCGCGAGCCATGAGAGCAGGCCAGGAGCTGAGTCCAGCGGCCTGGAGCTCTGTTCTCTGTGGCTGAGCGCCCTTGGGCAGAGGCGGCAGTACCTGTCCGTGGCTCTGGCACTGTTTATCTTCCAGAATCCAGCGTTCCTCTGGGAGTGCCTCCTGGCACTTTGTCTGTGTTTACTAAAGGGTTTCCATCCTTGGCGATTTGGATCGGGCCCTAAAATAAAGATTTTCGATTACTGAGTACATCAAGACCTCTCTCCCCTTCATTAGTTTCCTTTATTTGATTTCTGTAAGGAATGTCTGCTGCTCCAAGGCTTCGGAAATGCACACATGAAGATTCATCATTGAAAGTAAATGTGGCAAATACAATTCTCTCTGAATATAAAGCTCAGAAGAGCTCACTAGGGAATCTCCGTCATTAAGGCCGAGAACGTGTAAATCTCCCAGGGGAGGGATAACATTTCAAAGCAGACACTTCTTCAAAGTGAGTGTCAGAAGGACGGTTTTCTAAATATAACCCCGCGCAGAAGAGCCGCACTCGGGGCAGGAGCGCTGGCAGCAGAGCGCCCGAGGGTAGACCCCTGTTCCGTTGCAGGAGCAGGTCAGGGACGATGGCGCAGCCCCGTGGGTTGTGGGCGTGGACGGACGCCACGCTCGCTGGACAGCTTCGAGTTGCCCCGCCCACCCCGGCACTCCAGCCTCCCAGGTGGTGGGAGCACACCTTGCCTCGCCTGTCCTCCCAGGGCGGGGCGGGGGGACTCTGCCACCCAGAGAGGACCGGGCAGGTTCCCGAGTGGTAGGACTTGTCAAAGCTGTCTGGGGCTCCTGGGCTGCTGCTCTGGCGCCCACTTCGTTTCCAGACTCTGGAGGAGGAATCCGACCAGCGCCAGGGTCGCAGTGTAGCCCAGGCTGCAGGCTGTGGACCAGTGGGCAGAGAACCTGTCCCGGTCTCCTTGCTGGGGCAGGTCTCGCTCCATTTTGCAGCACTGCACGGCCCCTGCCGCCCCGGCTGCTGCCCGGGGGCCCCTGTAGGCCTGCTGTAGAAGTCCCGCAGCCTGCTACTGGTGGAGCCAGACCTTCAGGGAGCGCCACCGCCCCACCGTCTCCCTCACCTGCCCCAGGGGAGTCCAGCTGTCCTCAGCAACTCCGGCTTGAGGCTGACTGTGTGCCAAGTCCCTGTGCAAATGGAGCCCTGTGCCACTGCACGCCCTCCGAGAAACACACAGTGGCTGCCGCTGAGACCGAGTCTCCAAAGACCGGCATCGGGGATGGGCAGCTGGGGCAGCAGGTGGCAGCCCCCAGAGGCCGGCGAGGCCGGCTCTGCTCTCCCAGCTCTGCCACTGTTGAGAGTTAGGGCCAGCTCCTTCTTGGTTGCTGGGGGCTTCTTGCTTCTCAGGGAGGTTGCAGACCCCTGCCCTCGGCCCACCCCCTGGCAGGAGCGCCCCTCCAGTTATGCCAATCAGAAATGTCTCCAGCTGTTGCCAACCGTCCTCTGGGTGGGCAGACGAGCTGCCTGGTACCACGACTCACGCAGGTGTGGTGTTCAGGCTGAGGTAGATTCTGAGCTAAAATACACATTTCCAAAGAGTGCAAGCTGACGGAAACACGGGAAACACGCTGGG
This sequence comes from Sylvilagus floridanus, assembly GCA_949820135.1. Taxonomy (NCBI): domain Eukaryota; kingdom Metazoa; phylum Chordata; class Mammalia; order Lagomorpha; family Leporidae; genus Sylvilagus; species Sylvilagus floridanus. The sequence continues at coordinate 98,932,438 of OX463246.1, read as the reverse complement.
CTTTGGCCCCGTGAGAGCCCAAACACGGTGTCCCTTCCGTGAGCTGCTCGGCCTTGCACGTGCGTGTCATGTCGAGGGTCTGATGAGGCAGCTGCTTGGACACGCAGCAAGTGCACGCTGCGCCCCCCCCCAACCCTCCCCAAGTTCTTAAAGTAACGGAGACTGTCAGAAAGAATAGGCGGCCGGCGTAAGTCCGGGGTCCCCTGTGAGGGTCCCGGCGCATGCACATTCTGTCGGGTCAGCTCCTGGGTCTGGGGGCGGCCGTGGGCGACAGCCCCACGCTCACAGAGCTGAGATCTGTCCTGGCGGAGTGGCCGCTCCCTATCTCGGTTTCCGTTGTTTCAGCGTGAACTTGGAGTGGGCATGACAGGGGAGGTATTTCAGAAATCACTGTGTCCACCGAGAAAATTGCCGAGAAGTGTCCTCGTCCAGAGAATGCAAAGGCCTCTGGGAATCACCGTCAGGGAGAGAGAAAAGGAATCGCTCATTCTGGGAAGGGGAAATGGGGTGAGAGGATGTTTGTGTTGAAAGCCAGAGACTCAGAAAGCGACTTCTAGGTAAGGCAGAGCGTGGTCTCCGGCGGGAGGGTTCAGGACCCGTGTGAAGAATGAGCGATTGTTCAGCCCCGCACAATGCAGCTCATTCTGTTCCTCAAAGCAAAAGCCCTTCGATCTCACTCACGAAAGCATTCACAGAAAGAAAACTCTGCGTGTTGTTTTTGGGACAGCAAAGATGTCCCCTCCGGCTCCCTAAATCCTCAATGCTGGATTCAGCGAACGAGGGGGATGGCACAGAAGGCTATTGTCCTAGCGGCCAAACACCTGACCGCATGCCAGAGCCAGGCCCAGGTGCATGGCCAACAGGGCCTCGAGCACCTTCGCCGCGCTCCCCTCTCCACTCCTCTTCCTCCTTCCCTCCCTCTCATCCCCCTCCCTCCTCCCCCTCCACTCATCTTCAAGTCCCTTCTCTCTATTGTCACAAGTGTGTGCCCCAAATTTTGCGTGCACCTGCCATTTGGAAGCCATAGGACAGTCACACTGACAAGCCGTGGGTCCTCTGCTGACCGCGGGTGGCGTGAGCTGGTGGGGGTCGTCTGGCCCCACCCCAGGTCTCCATTCCAGCACCAGCGGGCACGGGGATGTGGCCCTGGGGAGCAGCAGACGAACTCAGGGCTGGTTTCGTGGGTCGGGCAGGGATCAGAACGACACCCTCTGTGTCTCAACCGCTCTTTTATTTTCTCCCCCCCGCCCAATTACAGTAAACAGCTGGTTTGTGGATACCTTCCACAGTCAGCATAAAATTTAATTTACACATCTGTAAGGAAAAAGCCTAATTCCTAGACTACGTGTACGACCCCAGTGACACATTCCCCACTGTCTCCATTATGAAAATGTCTTGCAAGTTATTACAGGAAAGGTATTACGATCTCCACTTTCCAAAGCTACTAGACATCAAAGTGGTTTTACATAAAATATTATGCTAATAAATGATATAAAAACAATAATCCCCTACTACCAAGTAAAAATAACTTTTACAGTATGGTGGATGACTTGTTTAAAATTTAACTTTTTAAATCAAATTCAGCTTGCGATGGTTTTCTGGCATCCACGACGTGACACAGTCATGAGGAATGCGAATTCTGGCCCCCAGCTGGCCGTGCCCGGTTCTGCCTCCAAGGCTCTTTGGCCATTTCCTGGGGGAGGCAGCCAGCAGCCCCATGCCTGCTCCTCACCTACAGATAGGCAGTGGGGGTAGTAATTCTCTCCTGTGGTCGTGTGAGGATGGCAGGAGTGGACACATCTGGAGATGTGGGCCACTCCCTCAACAAGGATTCAGGACAGGTCAGCCCTGAGCTGTGCCAATGGGATGGCTGATGGAGACAAGGGGCCCAGGCATTGCTGTTACTGGTAGCTGGTGTGTGTCTAAGTGTTTGCTGTACGCCCCTGGCCTTAAGCAAGCCGTGTGCTTCGTCCTTCAACTTTAAATTCCAGAGGAACTCAAAGCAGAGATGAGGCCACGTGCAGGTGTTTCTCACTCCGAGGCCTTGCACGTAGCCCTCTCCATGTTTGTCCAGGCCAATCTGAGTCCCAAGCTCCACCACAGCACACTTTGCTTTTGTACTGAGAAACACTCAGCTTTGTGTTGCACTGTGTAGAGTCTGAGAAACGGAAGCCCAGTAGACGAATGGAAACTCACGTTGACGATACGTGTCACCATCGTGTCACGGGGTGTCTGTCAGGTGACAAAGAAAACACAGCAGCCAAGCGCGAGGGGCCAGCGACTTGCGGTCTCAGGTCAGCAGCGGGCGAGACTTGACTTTGAGTCCAACCGCGGAGACAGTTGCTGCGAGGGGGCAATGCCCACGGGGACAGCCCCGCAGCACCCCCTCGTCGGCGCCTCCTCCGCCCTTTGCTCCTCTGGTCTATCTCTTGCACAACGAGCTCAAAGGCCCAATTTCACTCATTTCGTTCCAACGTGAATTTTTTTAAAGCTGTTGCTCTACAGAAATTCGATGCCCTGCACATCACTCAGAAGATCTCTGTGTCCCGCACTGGGTCCCCACTGAGGGGCAGGCTGCTTGGACTTGCGGCCCTTCCCTGGGAGGCTCAGGACAAGTTTATTTGCTCACGAGAAGGATGAAGTCCACCTCGCCACCTGCTGCCGATGACGGTCCTAAGGTCACTCTTCCGTTACACTACCCGGTGCAAGGCAGATAAATTCCCAACCCAGCGAGCAGATTCATCACCCTTGAACTTCCGGCTTCAGTGGTGCTAACGGCTGGGAGGCTGGGGACCCGTGGGGGCGTTGCACGTTCGCGGCCTGGGCCCCCGGACCGCGCCCCCAGCACCCGTCCGTGCTCTGGGCTTCTCTTCCCCACCCCTCGCTTCACCCTGGGAGATGGGATTGCACAAGTGAACAAAACGCTGTGTGAGCCAGGATCTGTTGGCCTCCACTCTCCCGCATTCCCGCACGCTCCCCTCTGCCTTCCCCTGTACAATAAACAGCTGCATCGCTCACAAGCTCCCTTACTGCAGATGTTAGGCTAGTTAGCCCATCGCTTATTAATCTTCAAAGGTTTAGTATAACATAATGTTTTTGAGGTTTTATGGCCATTTCCTCTTTTTCTTTGCCGACTGCTTATAGCAAAGATCAATAAACCCCGACTCTGTCAAAACTCATATAACTTCAAAACAGTTCCAATTAGGCAGGAATAAAATGGGATTGTCAAGCAGCCATGTACATGGGGGTGCTTCAAAAAGTTTGTGGAAAATGGAATTAAAACTATGAGTTTAGGGGTCGGCGCTGTGGCATAGTGGGCTAAGCCTTCGCCTCCACCTACGGCATCCCATATGGGTGCCAGGTCATGTCCCAGCTGTTTCTCTTCTGAAATCAGTGGAGGATGGTCCAAGTGGGCCCCTGCACCCGTGTGCGAGACCCAGAAGAGGCTCCTGGCTCCTGGCTTCGGGTCGGCTCAGCTCCAGCCGTTGCAGCCATTTGGGGAGTGAACCAGTGGTCGTAAGATCACTTTCCCCCGTCTCTCCTTCTCTATATCTGTAACTCTGCCTCTCAAATAAATAAATAAATCTTTTTTAAAAAAATGAGTTTATCTTGGCGCACCAAAGTTTTTTTTTTTCATAATGCATGGACAGTATGAGAAAAATGATTATGCCTGAATTCCGAAATTGCTTTCGCATCAAAATAAACTCATACTTGAATTCCATTCTATTGTGAGACTGCATGGACCGAAGGGTGGGGGAGATAGCGGCCATTTCTCCTAATACCATTGGAGAACGGAGCCGCGTGCTTGTGTGCCTGTGACCTGGGCCCTCTGACGATCAGGCTGTGAGGAGCCCTGGCCTGGGGGCGGGAGGCACCGCAGGGCCACCGTGCAAACCTCAGTCAAGGACGATGGCGGAGGCTCCGCACTCCCCTTAGGAAAGCTGTATGGAACGATTGTTTGGGAAGTTTGTGCAACAGGAAGTGTGGGCGTTGAAAAGCATATTTATTTTGATTAGATACCACACATTTTTAATTTGCCTTAAGAAAAATTATGTTGGAAAGAGACTTGGAATGCATCCTTCAATTGATCGAAAGGATAACACTTATTTTTTTGAGCTGAAGAGCACAGAAAGAACATTCTTCTGCTTTATTTATTTTTAATTGAAGATGCTAGGCCAGCATTCGCCAAGTTATTCAAGTGAGAGCCATAATTAGGCAACGCAAGTGGGGAGAGATGCAGTCGGTGCCAACAACAGAGCATCTATTTATGGATATTACCACACATAATGAAAGCAAAACTGTTGTAGCTGCGTATTAAATTTAGAGTATCACTCCTAATAATATTCGCCATGTGTGAAACAGTTGGCAGGAAGTATAAGCATAAGGACAAGTTCACAATGGGTGGATGGTTAAGAAACTAGTGCAAATAATTAAGGATTAGATAAATGAAAGGGCCCATTATGAAACAGCAAAATGGCACAGCAATAAGACTTTACAGCACAAAGTGCGGCTGTTCTGTCCTGAAGTATCTTTTTTTTTTATCATTGTTTTAAAAAATGTTAACCACATAATAGTGAGAGAGCTCCTGGGCAGACAAAGCCAGGCCTTTTCCTCTCGACATCGCCAGTGCAAGTGGAGGGGTCTGGAGGCCAGGCTTTGCCTGGGGCTGCAGGCTTGATGAGTGACATCACCGCCTGCCAGTCTAAACCAGTCGCTAGCCCCGCCTTTCCAACAGCATGTGGGGTATGTTTGCCCTCTCTGAACCCTAACCGGGATGAGAACACACAGAGGTACCACGCAGTTACACTTGTGGGAGGTTTGTCATCGAGTTAGGGTCACATAGCGCCATTGGCCAATTCATTCATTCATTCAGAAGAAAACCATCGCCAGTCTAGAATGTCACTGCACCCGAGGAAGAAGCGACATCGCGTGAGATTAAGCTGCAGTAAGTTCGACGCTGTGTTGTCCGAAGAGGTGACTTTCCGAGAGGCCTCTGGCAGTTCACACCCACTGCGCTTCTCTAAGTCTTTGCAGGACGCTTGTCACTGGTCCCCCGACTCTCTCCTCACTACACCCTGCCAAAAATCACATAGCGCCTCCCGGAGACTGTCATCGTTTTCCAGCTAAGCACGTGCGACATGGACGTGAAAACAGGAAAGGGAGGAAAGCGGATATCATGTACACTGAACAATCCCATCCGTGCGAAGAATCCAAACAGGTTGTCTTGCCCAGTTCCGGAACAAGCAAATCAGTCAGCAGGCTGCTCCATCGAGGCCAGCCATGATCTGCTCCCACTCCCCCACCTCGTTTGAAAGCATGTGCTCTGATGTAGAAAATGTGCTGCTCCAAATTAACACTTTCTTCTGGAATAAAACCATCTTTACAAAAAAAAAAAAAAAAAAAAAACAACAACAACAAGGACGAACTGCCAGTTTCCAGATCTCATTTCATTTTCCAAACCATCGCTGGTTGTTTCAAAAGGTCTCCTCAGGTTCTACAGGAAAGACAAGGCTGTTTCGGGGGAGTGACAGCAAGTCCCCAAGGGTCTCCTCCCAGTGTGCATCCCTCATCACTGGGCGCTGCTGTCACATCTGAGTGGCGGGCTGGATACTCCAGTGGCTTCAGTCTGTGCGGTCAGTCTTCCTAGACCCACTCCTTCACTATTCCAGGTTTCCTGTTGTGTGGAAACGTCCCTCTGTCACTGGAACGCAGTGTCTGTTCTCAGCCCTGTGGACAGTGCTCTGGTCCTCCTCCTCCTCCTCCTCCACCTCTTCCTCCTCCTCCTCCTCCTCCTGCTCCTCCTATTCTTCCTCCTCCTCCTCTTCCTCTTCCTCCTCCTCCTCCTCTTCCTCCTCCTCCTCCTCCTCCTCTTCCTCCTCCTCTTCTCCTCCTCCTCCTCCTCCTCCTCCTGCTCCTCCTATTCTTCCTCCTCCTCCTCCTCTTCCTCCTCCTCCTCCTCCTCCTCTTCCTCCTCCTCCTCCTCTTCTCCTCCTCCTCCTCCTCTTCCTCCTCCTATTCTTCCTCCTCCTATTCTTCCTCCTCCTCCTCCTCCTCTTCCTCCTATTCTTCCTCCTCCTCCTCCTCCTCTTCCTCCTCCTCCTCCTCCTCTTCCTCCTCCTCCTCCTCCTCTTCCTCCTCCTCCTCCTCCTCTTTCTCCTCCTCTTCCTCCTCCTTCTCCTTCTCCTCTTCTTCCTCCTCCTCCTCCTCCTCTTCCTCCTCCTGCTCCTCCTCCTCTTCTATTGATGTCTTCCACTCTCTGGAAGCTCCTTGCCTAGACAGCTCTCCCATGACCACCAACTCTATGGAGTGCACCAACCCTCCTCTGCATGGTAGCCTGTTTCAATCCTATACTTATCAACAGCAGCTCCTTTCTCTTTGCGTTGTGATTTCTCCATTCAGTTATTTTCTGTACTCCCCTCTAGAATACAAGATGCATGAGAGCCTGGTCTCTGTTGTCTTATCACAGAATTCGTTGTTTCTGCATCTGCCGCTTTGGCTCTCCCATCACCTCTCCACGGCTTGGTGGAGGGGCAGTGACCAACCTTGGGTGGGTGGATGGATGACTGGTGGATGGGTGACTGGTGGATGGGTGAATGGGTGCATGGTGGATACATGTATTTGGATGGATGGATAGATGGGTGGATGGATGAATGATAGGTAGGTGTGAAATAGAGAAATCTGGATGGATGCATGATGGATGGAGGGAGGGATGGATGGGTGGATGGATGGAAGGAGGGATGGATGGGTGGATGGATGGAAGGAGGGATGGATGGGTGGATGGATGGAAGGAGGGATGGATGGGTGGATGGATGGAGGGATGGATGGATGGATGGAGGGAGGGATGGATGGGTGGATGGATGGAGGGAGGGAGGGATGGATGGGTGGATGGATGGAGGGAGGGATGGATGGGTGGATGGATGGGTGGATGGAGGGAGGGATGGATGGATGGATGGATGGAGGGAGGGATGGATGGATGGAGGGAGGGAGGGAGGGAGAGATGGATGGATGGAGGGAGGGAGGGAGGGAGGGAGGGATGGGTGGATGGATGGGTGGGTAGATGGGTGGATGGATGGAGGGAGGGATGGATGGGTGGGTGGATGGAGGGAGGGATGGATGGGTGGAGGGATGGAGGGAGGGAGGGATGGATGGATGGAGGGAGGGAGGGATGGATGGGTGGATGGATGGGTGGATGGAGGGAGGGATGGATGGGTGGATGGAAGGAGGGATGGATGGGTGGATGGAAGGAGGGATGGATGGGTGGATGGATGGAGGGATGGATGGAGGGAGGGATGGATGGAGGGAGGGATGGATGGGTGGATGGATGGATGGAGGGAGGGATGGATGGGTGGATAGATGGATGGGTGGATGGATGGATGGGTGGGTGGATGGATGGAGGGATGGAGGGAGGGAGGGATGGATGGATGGATGGGTGGGTGGATGGATGGAGGGATGGATGGATGGGTGGATGGATGGATGGATGGATGGATGGGTGGGTGGATGGATGGAGGGATGGAGGGAGGGAGGGATGGATGGATGGATGGGTGGGTGGATGGATGGAGGGATGGATGGATGGATGGATGGGTGGATGGATGGATGGGTGGATGGATGGAGGGATGGATGGATGGGTGGATGGAGGGAGGGATGGATGGATGGGTGGATGGATGGGTGGGTGGATGGATGGAGGGATGGATGGGTGGATGGATGGAGGGATGGATGGATGGATGGATGGATGGAGGGAAGGAGGGATGGATGGATGGGTGGATGGATGGATGGAGGGATGGATGGGTGGATGGATGGATGGAGGGATGGATGGGTGGGTAGATGGAAAATCATTCAGTGAGTGAAAGAAAACCTAAGGGGTGCCAGTGAAGAAAGAACCATCAGCGGCCCGAGTCAGTGAGATGAGGTTGGCTCCAAGTGTGGACTTGGTTCGGATCTGGTGGCAGAGTTAGAAGTTATGGTCCAGGTTGGGACACAGGCTCAGCAGAGACAGTTCTCTTAGGGCTTGAGCAAGGGCAGAGGTTGAGAGGGGCAAGTGCAGAGCAGGGCTGCAGGTCCTGACCTGGGCGGTGAGGGGTGCAGGAGGATGTCGGGCAGACTGAATGCGTATCTGGGGAGTCCCTCAGGTCAGGGATGCTTCTGTTTCAATCCAGTCTTTCTACACAAGTGTTCAACACAGCTTTTATGCAGGAAACGATGTGCACTCACCCAGGGCATGACTCTCTTCCAAGATATCCTTTTTCAAGGGAATAACTAATATGCCTGGCGGGTCCTCTCCCAAACGGCTTTGCAAAGATCCCTGCAGTATGTTCATTTTATAAGCAAATGAATGGCAACCTTTTACAGCACAGCTCCGTGTCAACACATATTCTGTTGCAACATTTGCTTTTCAATTGTCTGTTTGCTATTCGCTTTGTTTTTCTTGTCATTTTCTTTGAGGAGGTTCGGTGTGGGGAACAGGAAGTGACTAAGTCCCTGCTCCTGAGAAAACATAAACGTGCCTCAGATCCCACATCTTCAACGTGTCGCTTTGGGTCCTACGGCATCTTTGGCAGCTGGGGTTATGCGTAGACTGATGGTTAAATGGAGATTACAATGGTCTTATTATCACACCAGTTAAGAGAGAGATGCACTAACGACTTGGTTGTTGAAATCCTTCTTGTAGACTATAAAGGCAAACAAACTCCTGTCATGATATATTTTTGGAAGAGTTGACAATCGTCAGCACGTGAAACTAACATGCCAAATTAGAAACCCTGGGTGGTGTCCTATTGTGATATACACTGAATGTAGTACTACTGGAGTTTGGCAATACTTCACAGCATGGTATTTTAGGTACACCGACACACATAAAGGATTCTAGCAGAGAAACCGAGCAGTGGTTTCTTTATTAGGTGCTGGGGTCACGGGGGCTGGCGCACAGAACTCTCTGAAACCAAAAATGCCAGGCAGGAGGGGGCGCAGGCAGGGCCAGGGCAGGGGACCCGGCGCGGCTCCCTCCTGGAGCTCCTTCTCCAGGCGTGGCCCAAGAAGGCTCCTTCTGCACATGGCATGCGGAGGGCCCCAGGGCAGCGCCCCGGGACGCTGGCTCAGGGCAGAGTGCTGAACTCTGTGTGCTGCAGGAGCGGGGAGGGCCACCCTCTCCTACATCCTGGACACGCCCCTAATGCTCGCTATAAAATCTCCGGCCAAGCGCCTCTCGGGAGGCAGGTTCTTTGAGGACGGCACCTCCTCGCGCTCCGCTTTACTTGTCGCCGGAGACTCAAGTTTCCTCTCTGTGCAGCTGCCCCCTGAGGCCGCTCAGCTGGCGACATCCTGAGCAAATGGCCCCCACTGCCAGCAGACTCCCCTGAAAAGCAAGACAAAGGTCGCTTCTGTCACTCCGTGTCTGCAAGCAGCAGCACCTGTGGTCCCCAACCTGGATCTCCCTTCTCCCATTTTAATCTTGTATGTTTGTTTTTATTCCTCTGAAAGGAAGAATGGAAGGACTGTTAACTGGAAATACGGACACATCCAAGTTAAGCATCCTGTTTTGATAGTTAAGTCATGTTGCGGTAGATAAATCTGGACTGGCACAGCAGAACGTCGGGGTGTTCCCACGGACCCCCACCACGTGGTATTATCCGTGCCACACACCCGTTCCCTGTTACAGGCATTGTGCGTCGAACACACTCACAGAAAGACCCTATGTGTAGATTCCTGGTCAAGTGGCTGCCAGCCACCTCGTTTCCACTTTGAAACAGGAGCTCCCAGGGTGATGATGGCAGCGCCAGAGATTCCCACACTTCCGCGAGGCGCTGGAGCAGCCTCAGCTAACCAGCACAGTGCAGGTGTCTTTAAGGAAACAGGTAGAGTCCAGAGAAGGCAAGTCACGGATTCAAACCTCTCCTTCTGCCTTAAACGAGCCCCAGGGCCACAGCTCCATTGGTTCCAAGCTGGAGAACTTGACCACTGGGATGTGGGAGGGCTGGGGGCGCCACTCCCTGGGAAATGCACAGCGTTCAGGTCCCAGGAGAGGACTGGGTGCTGGGGAGGTTGTTCTCGGCAGGAGGCAGAGTGTTGGGAGGGTGAGAAGCTGCGCTGATGAGCACGTGGAGTGGCTGATTTTTTTCAAGTGACAGTTAAGGGGGTGGCTCTGGTGGCACAGCAGGTTAGGGTGTCACCGGGATGCCCGTTTCACACCAGGCTGCCTGTTTCAGTACACACTTTCCCTCCAGCTCCCTGCCAATCACGCAGCGACCAGAATGGACTCCTGGCTCCTGGTTCTGGCCTGACCCAGCTCTGGCTGTCGTGGGTATTTGGGGAGTGAACCACTGGGTGGGATCCCTCCCTCCCCCCTCCCTCCCTCCCTCCCCTGCTTCCTCTCCTTCTCCAGTCTCCATCTCTATCTCTGTCTCTCCCTCTTTGTAATTCTCTCAAACAAGTAAGCAAACCTTGTTTACCAGTGATAGCAAGAAGCAAGTGGTACTCGAACAAGCAGAAGTGAGTCCCAGGTCAGAAGTGATTCCACGGCTGAGTCTCACAGCTCCACTGGGGCTCGAGGCGTCTTTGAACCCTGAGCGTGTCCTTCAGTCTGTAACCCTGGTCTCCCAGAGAAAAAGAGGTGGACGAGAAGTGGTCGAGTCTGGGGTGGGGGAGCTGCTGGACAGAGGTCTGGCCTCCAGCTCAGGGCTGCAGCCGGCCAGACAAAGCAGCCACTCTCTTCTCCCTCCTGGCTTCCTGCCCTGCTCGGCTTCTCTCTCGCTGTCGCTGCCATCACATGCTCCCCCTTGACCAGGACAGTAGCCCGGAGGCTGGACAGGGTGGCAGGGAGGAGAGGAGACCACAGCCCGGCCCCCAGCAGCTTCCTCGGAGCGCCTCGGATCCTCACTCAACGGGAGCTGGAGGATCACGTCCCGGGCCACGGGTGCCGCTACTAATGGGATCCAGTCTGTCAGCTTTCTGGGGGGGGGGGGGGCGGGGGGGTATTAGAAACTGGCTAGAACGTTCTGTTCTGAAATCTACCCAAGCAAGCAAAGAGAAGAACAGAGAGAAACACCCACAGAAGGAATTCCATCCCCCATCACACCAGATGTGGAAAAACAATAATAAAAAATAGAGAGAGGGGCCAGCACTATGGGGTAGTAGGCTAAGCCTCTGCCTGTGTTGCCAGCATCCATACGGGTGCTGGTTTGAGTCCCAGCTGCTCCTGTTCTGATCCAGCTCTCTGCTGTAGCCTGTGAAAACAGTGGAGGGTGGCCCAGTCCTTGGGCCCCTGCACCCACCTGGGAGACCAGGAAGAAGCTCCTGGCTCCTGGCTTCAGATAGGCACAGCTCCAGCTGTTGCAGCCAATTGAGGAGTGAACCAGCAGATGGAAGATCCCCCCACCTCTCTCTCTCTCTGACTCTTCTCTGTGTAACTCTTTCTAATAAATAAATAAATAAATCTTTTTTAAAAAAAGAAAGCATGTGCACACCTCCAACCTAGTTTGGAATCTGTGGATAGCACTGGTATCATTTTTGCTGTATATCTGCATAATTAACTATGCAGATTTCCTACTGAGGTTATCTTAGCCTGAAGGGGGAATCTCGTGGAAGGGGCCCTGAGCAAAGACTGGGTGCTCTCTCTCGGTTCACAGGTGCAGCGCCAGGGATGTGTGGCTGACGTCAGGCAGGAAGGGAGGAGGGGCACAGGGGACTGTGCGGGGTTGCTGCTCAGAGAAGTGGACTCTGGGCGGCTAGACCCCAAGAGGAGGTCTAGGGAAGCTGATTCAGCTGCTCCCCCCGACTACTCCCTGGGGAGTTGACCCTGCCCACACTCGGGCTTACCAGTCACCAGGGAAGCCAGCCCCAGGCCCTGACCTGGCTCCTTGTCCTGAGACCAGCTCCATGTCAGAACACGTGTCCACGGGACAGGGAGGATGCAGAAGGCACGAGAGGCCAACATCCGAGAAGCAGTACCTGTAAAACGTGCCTGGCGCACAGAGGTTCAAGACGGTGACGTCACTCAAGTCAAAATTCCCAACTTCAACAATTCCAGTGTGTTAAGGTCTGAGGTTGGACTTAATTTCTCCAGCAGTAATTAGGTTTCTTTTTTCTAATTTTTATCAGGTTGTTTTTGTTTTACTATTTATTAGCGAGCACACATTTTGCTAATATAATAAATGTGTCTTGGTAAATAACTTAGAGAAATTCAATTATCTCAACTTCTGATTTTAAACAGTCATTATGCAATTTCACTCATAATTATTTTTGTGCAGTAGCAAAGACAGATTTAATTATGTGCCTTCCTGGCCACTGGCCACATGGTATTTGTACTACAAAGTTGTTGGCTCTTGCAAATAAGAACTTAAAAAAAAAATCCAGGTCAATTTGTCCCATGGTCCTTTTTTATCACTGTGGTTTGCGTTTCTTTTTCCCTTCATAAATACCGTTGAAAAATGAAGAATATATGTTTTACAAGCTCTTCTTCCAAGAGGCTCCCAGTCCAAGGTGCAGCACAGACTTCAGTTGAGAACTTACGAAGTGGTCATGATCCAGAAATCCCAGAAACATCAGCTAGCGCGGGGGAAACTTCCCTGAGGGGAGGAGGGAGGGAGGGGAGCGTGCATTTGGCTGGCCGTGGCCTTGGAAAGCGATTCTTCAGGAACTCAACGCTCAGCCCAGCACCGTTCAAAGTCATCTCTTCTACATTCTGGAGCGAACCACAGTTCTGGGGAAACCAAGGCAAGTGAAGGATGGTTTAAACCCCTGTGGTGACGGCCGGCACTGCCCAGTCTGCACCCCTCTCCCTGATCTCAATTATTGGTGGCTGTGGGCTCCCTGACTTTCCCCTCTCCCTGGTCAATTTATTTGTCTGATGCTGACTAGCTCAAGCTTGCATTCACCTGGCATACTCACAGCTATGTCTAGTTCACGGAGAGGAACCTACACTGGCCTCTCAGACGCACGTCTGGTTATGTGGACACTGAGTGGGAAGCACCCATAAACAAATTCAGATGGACCGACCGGCACTACGAATGTGAGCGTGCACCAGCCTCATAGCTCACTGCAGCTCACACTGTCAGAGATGTAGATCTGCACGAGGGCTCCACGTGTGCTTTCTACGGGAGCACTGCAAGCCCAGAGTGTGCAAATCACAGTTTAGGTAAGGGTGGATGCTGCTGGTTGAAGGAACACTTGACACAAGGGGGATTTCAACACTGTAAGAAGAAAAAAGCAAAGTGTTGCAATCTCTCTAGAAGTGTGTTATGCATGAGTTGTGTGTCCCCAGGTGTGTGGGCAAGTACCCATGTCTACACTTGGTCAAGGACGCTGTCCCGTTAGACCACACAGTGCACAGAGCTCAGCCATTGTGGTCAGACAGAAGGGACTGGATCCCCACCCCCACCTGAGGACAGCACACTTTGAGTAAATGACTAAGTCCTCAGTTAAGTATCTGGTGAGCCCTATTGTCTTCCTCTGCTCTCAGGGTCCATGCCTGCGATTAGTGTGCACACGTGTTACATGCAGCCCTCAGTGTGGACATGTATGCATGCAGGTGTGTATTTTTACAACATATTTATTTGAAAGGCAGAGCATCTGAGAGAGAGAGAGAGAGAGAGAGAGAGAGAGAGAGAACCTTCCATCTGCTGCTTCACTCCCAGATGGCTGCACAGTTAGGTCTATGCCGAGCCCAAGGCAGGAGCCAGGAACTCTATCTGGGTCCCCAACATGGCTGGCAGGGGACAAGCACTTGGGCCATCTTCTGCTGCTTTCTCAGGCACATCAGCAGGAAGCTGGATTGGAAGTGGAGCAGCCGGGACTTGAACCAGCGCACAGATACAGGATGCAACACTGCACACAGTGGCCTGGGTTGACGCTGGCCTTACCCTGGGTATGCTGCAACCTCACTGTTCCACTTGGAATGCTGTTTCTCTTCAAGGCACTGTTCTGATAATAACAGAGTTTATTTAATCATAACCCTCTGGCCTCATTAAAATAACAAAATTGAAATGCTTTAAAATAAACTACTGTATATTCAAATGAAACATTATGACATTTGATAATTTGGTTACACCTTCCGAACACTCTAGATATTGTATAAGTGGGTTCAATACAGTCTGAGTCTGGAAGCACCGGCTCACCTCTCCATGCACGTATAACCAGGAGATAAATGATTGAGGTTTTCCCCCTCTTTGTGTTGTCATCAGTATTAAAACTCCATCTCTGGATTCCTTTCTCTCTGTGATAATTTCCTTAAGCAATGATATGCACAGACTGCATGAATTCCACAGCAATCAATCTATTTCTTTCCAGGCCCATTACGGGAAGCAGCTCATTTCTCTGCACGCAGACGGGGTTTTACGCAGGACAACAGAACCAAGCCCGTTTCACTCCCTCGTGGTCCAGGCCCACGGCACAGCCCCGTTTCCCTCCTCAGGAAAGAGCTGCGGCTCCCCTGCTGCACACCAGACAAGCGGAACCCAGCACAGCGACAAACGGAATGGCTCTCTTCTCGCTGAGACTGGGCGTTGGTTTGCTTGCATGTAGCACATCGGAGCTGACACGCACTCACACCTCATGGTGAGCATGCAAGGGAAGCACCGTGGAAGCCACTCCTTGTCAGGATCTATGTTAATCAGAGGCGTTAAGTGAGTTACTCTGGACAGCATTGCATCTCTGCAGGCAGATCCGAGTTCTCTCTCACTGGTAACGTTAGAAAACCCAGGGAACTTCTGTTCAGGAGTGGGTGCTGGGGTAGCAATTTCCACCTGGGAGGCCCCTTGTGTCCCACCTTAGGGTGCCTGGGATCAAGTCCTGGCTCCAGTCTGGACCCCAGCTGCCTGCTGATAGCACCTGGGAGGCAGCAGGTGATCGCTCTGGCGCTCCAGTCCCTGGCACACACGTGGGAGCCGTGGATTGAGGTCCTGACCCCCAGCTTCACGCTGGCCCAGCCCCCGACGCCGTGGGCACTTTGGAGTGGACCAGGGAATGGGAAAACCTCCAGACACATAAATAATTTTCAGTTTCTGTTCAGGTGATGATGAGCTAGGGAAAAGGTGCTGCTGTCTCTTAATGAATCGTAGTTTAACAGAGTAAGATTTCATCCACACATCGAGCTGTCTTCCCGAATTTGGAGATGTTTTGAGCAAGAATGCATCTTCCACGCGTGAGCTGCACCTATTAAGTTAAGAGCCCAGTGGGTCACAAATGACATCTTTCCTGGATCCTTTTATTACTCTCGCATTTCTTACTAGAGAAAACAAATGGAACACAAACTTTAACGACACCTGTGAAAGACGCACATCTGGCTTGGCCGATAACCTAAAAACGCTCATGAATGTCCTCCCTTCCCGGCTCTAAATGGCACCCGGACAGGGCCACTTGTGTAGACAAAGGACTCCTGCTAATCACTGGGGGTGACTTCTCTGTGCCCACACCATGAGCTACTCCCATCATTTCCAGCTTAAAGAGAGAGTCCTGGGTTAGGGGTCGAGAACCCCAGAGCCTCTCAAACACAATGGCGTACCCCCCAAGACAAAATCTGGAGTGCACGGCAGCGTTTTTTCCAGTACGGTCAACATCTTTGATTCAGAAACCAAGATCACAATCTAGATCACACACACACACACACACACACACACACAGGTTCACCTTGGGTTCTGGTGTGGATTTGAGAGAACCGTGGCGTGCAGCACACGGGGAAGTGTGCGTGACGCTGACTGGGCTGATAGCAAACACAGTCAAGGAGGCCAGAGGTGTATGGACTTGAGTTACTGACACTTGGATGCAAACTGTCCGTGGGAGATCACAAGCCAGAAGCCGTGGAGACGGCAGGGCCTCTGTCTTGGAGGCTTTGCAATAATGGAAACCCCCGAGAGTGGTCTTGAACACGTTTGTTTATGGTTTCACACATTAGAATTTCTGAACTCGCAACTTGTCACTTTTGTGCATAGCCGGAGTGCCCAAGCTGGCGTGCCAGGGCCTCCGGCGTCAGTGTTGGTTCTCATGGATTTACAGCTTTTCCCATAAAACGTGCCCTCGGCCACAAAGCGCTCGCAGGCCCGAGCCTGGCGTCGTCACCTGGAGCTGTTGAGGCCCAGGCTGGAAACGCCATGAGACGGGGTCATTTTGGGCCAGTTGTGTTTGCTGCAAACATTACTCTTCTTGTAGCTTCGGATAAACACTCGGATTGCGAGGGTGCAAGTCGCCAGCATGCATCAAAGGCCGGCTGAGCAAGTCCGCAGTCACCTGCAGTCACTTTATTTGGAAAACCCTCGCACGAGGCCTGCGCTGGTCCGGGCATTGCTTCTCCTGAGCCACGTCGAGCTCGCTACCGGCTGCGCCTGCCCGCGTGACACAGGCCGTTACACACAGAAGTGCTTTGTGGCGCTGCCGATTTATGAGAAAGGAAAGCGTCAGTATTTCCTAGGAGAAATGAACATTGACTTTCTCTGAAGAAAATATAAATGGATTTACTTAATTGGACTTCAGGCATTGGAGAAATTAATAATAGATTGTGTCATAGTGAGGGCTTTGTTTGTATTTAAAGCAATAAATTACAAGTATTAAATGTATATTTATTCCAAGTTAAACTCATTTCTAATTGACATGTTACTTAGCCCAAGGCTTTTAAGATCTTTTAGTGTAATTAAATTAATAGAAAGCTATAGATCACAGCATGATAAACAAACAGCCCAGACTTTAATATGACAGATATACACAGCAGGGCGTGTAAGTAGATCATTATTATCGGTTTAGGTTCAGCCCCACACCAGCAGAAGCAGCAGCGAAACTGGGGCTGAAGTGGGTGTCATGTGGACTCCACTCTGCCCGGGCGGGGCGAGGAACTCCTCAGAACACGTGCTGGTGGGACGCATTCCCTACGCCCAGAGCTGCACACACCTCGCACACGGCATCTAAAGGGTGTGGATGCTCCCAGCAGCCTCTGGACAGTCCCACACCAGCAGCGCTTCCTCCCCCGGCGCAGCGTGAGCGCCCCGGCTCTGTTTTCAGCGCCCACTGCCATGAACACGGGCCGGGTGCTGAGCCATGCACCCACGTGCATCCTTGCAGCAGGTCTGGTGGCTTGCTGTGCTGCAGGGACGCACAAAGCCCTCTCCAGCACCAGGAGAAACTAGAAACAGCTGAACTGCTGTGTCTGCAGACACAGGTCCCCGTGCAGGACGCTACCCTGGCGGGTTTCCACACCCTCAGCCACTTCTCACGTAGACGAGGGCCAGGAAGCCACTCCAGTGTGTGCCGTGTCCAGGCTGCACACGAATGGTCACTGAAAGCTTGTGTTTTTGACTTTCTGGACATCACCATTGTTCACTCCAAACACGTGTGTAGACAGTGCTTGTGGTGTAGACGACCTTTGCTTTGCTGCTCTCCACCTTGGGAGGCTGGGTGCCATAGCAATGCTTCCAGAAACTTCTGTAACCAAATGGGCTTTCACATCTCTGGTTCAGGAGAGGAATCTCAGGAAAAGAGCCTCGTGTCTCCAAACCCCCGTGGCACATGGTCAATGTGGGTTTTTTCCCCCTGTGACTTCTCAAGATTTTTTAAAATAAATTTTGTATTTTGGAATTACAGAGAAGTTGCAGAGTGTGCAGTTCCCAAGTACTTTTGTGGACCTTTTGTGGGGTCACGGTCCATTTGTTCCAGCTAAGCAACCAGTGCTGGCACGGGGCTACTGACCAAAGGCCAGAGCTTACTCGGACGTCACTAGTTTCTCCAGCAACGTCCGTCCCTCGTGCCAGGCTCCCATTCCAGACAGCACAGTCTTCAGCGCTGCGGCTTCCAGGGCTCCCCAGCTGCACCTGACCCTGGACAATGTTCAAACCAACGTCCCCCACGTCTTCCAGTGACCCAGCGCTTCCACATTCTCGTCCCCTGTGTGTGACCTGTCACAGGGCCACGTCCCCCCTCTCCTTTCTCTTTGCTATGCGTCCACAGGAAGGACCCGTGTTTCCTTGGGGCATTCATTACGGATGTTTCTGCCCAACGCGAGGTAACTGATCAAGTCAGGCCAGGCAGCCGACAGTCGCTGGGGGGTTCATTTCATTAGCATCCACGAGGCAGGTAGAAAGCAACACTTTATTGAAAGGATTGTATGAGATGCATATTTCCAGAACGACGGCCATGGAGTTTTCCAACCTGCAGATTTCAGAAAACGCAAACATGCGGCCAAGGTCGACGCCGTTCCTTGGCGCATGCTCTGCAGGGTGAACTTGCTCAGGTCCCGGCTGGGAACTTCAGTTTGCACCTTGCAGAGGGGAAGATCTCGCTCGCCAGTGGAGGAGGGGACAGTTCGGCCGAGACAGCTCCTGACTTGTCGCCGGGGATGGTGTTTTGTGCTGGGGAAGACAGAGAAATGCTGTCATAATGAAACGGGCCATTAAAATTTAACCAGGAATGTAGGGCACCATCTCGGTGCTTAAAGCCTTCCTCAACAGTCAGTAGAGTATTTGCCAGGACTCGAGGACTTTTGAAAGAGATACAGGAAAATTGAGGCGAAAGATTGTCAGATCCATCAGTTATGTCAATGCATATGTCTGAATCTGTTATTTCCTTGGTCTATTTAATTTTGTGCCTAAGGGCTTTGAAAACCATCGCTTCTAGAGCACGAGGCCTTTATCTGGGACTTAAATAGGTCATTTAACTTTATTGTTATTCTGCACAATGATTCTAAATCCAATAATCCCTGCGAAACCCTTAAAATACACTTCTAAGCTCAATAACTTAATTAGGAATTAAAAAGCACAGAAACCTTTAATCTACACAATAACACTGTGTACTGTGTTAGAACTCCTTTAGTTGGTCTTCAATTATAATTTAAAAGTTGCTGAGTTATACGCTCTACTTTTAAAAGCTGCTAAACTCGTACGTGCTTAAGCCCATGTAATGACAGGTTTCTTCCTAACACTTGTGATTTTGTGTTAACTCTCACAAGCTGCCCATGGGTCAGATGTAACAGGATCGCAAAACAAAACCAGAAAACAAGAGTCACCGGCCGGCTCTAGCGCCCCGCACCCCCGTGTCCTGGTGTGGCAGCTGTCCACCTAAATTCCGACGGATGGACTTGTGTTAGTCATGTTCTGTCTTCACACCCCTGAAACAGACCCGGCTTGGGTTCCTAACAAAACAGTGCTGGCATGTTTGGGTTGGAAGAGGTGGCCTGTGCAGGGTGATTCTCACATTCCCCGTGGGCCAGAGATGCCATCTGGAAGGAGCCTGCGGGGTCGTCCCAGCCACAGGTATGAGCCCTTTTCAGCGCCAACCGTGAGTGGCTTCAGCAGCCGAGGAAAGGGAAGAACAGAATTAGCGTGAATGAGCTCTCTGTTCAGCGGATTCATTGTCTCATTTATAGACCTTGTGGTTAGCCTCAATCAGGATGCCTCACATCGTTGGGACTGGGCCTAATTCCTCAATATTGTGATGTTGACCAGGACACAGCACAAGAAAATGAAACCCGACGCCTCCTGGACATTTTATGAAACATGCAGTAAAGCTCTTTGCTTTCCCACCCAATGTTAATAAAACCCAAAGCCTGGAATATTCTCACCAAGGCGTGTCTGGGGGCATTAAGATTGTGCTGTTTTGCTTTGCGTTAATCTCTAAACCAAGCAACAACTGTTCCAGCCTGTGTCTCTGGCTGCACATTGTATTTTCTTAAACTCTGAGCAGACTAAATTAATACACGACCAAAACCGGTTTAAAGTGGGTAGGGCAGTTAAAAGGGGTTCTCTAATTTTATTCTTAAACAACAAAGTCGGATTGTTTCATTTTAGTATTGGCTGCTAAGGTAACCCAATATGTTCTAAGCATTTTTACTGTGGAACAAATTTAGATTAGAAGAAACATTACACAGAGGAAATAAAGCAGTGGTGACAAGGGACAGGGTGAGGCGGAAGAGAGGGGAAGGTGGAGGCGAGAAGCAACCAAGCAGCCAGCTGCAGGACAAGCAGGCGGCAAGACCCGCTGTGCACGCAAAGACCGCGGGTCACCCCCTGCACTGCGTGGTTCTTGCTGGGTGCCTGGACCACAGCTGTTCTTGCCACAAGGGGACATGGGTGGCAACGTGAGACGACGGGCATGCTATTTTATTCTACCGCAGTGACCACTGCATGCGATACCTTCATCATAAACGTACACGATCACACATTTTTCTCCAAGAACAATTAATTGCTGTATGTTCTTCACGTGGGTTCACCTAAAGGTAATGTATTCCACAAAGATGTGGTGTCTGTCAAAAGTAAACAAATGACACTCGTTCAGCGCTACGGGACTGGATCTGAATCTTCCTGAGATATCTCTCGTCCAGCACCACCTGCCAGCATGGATTGTGTGTCCATCTTACTAAACTCCTGTTGCATTAGGTGATGTCATTAGCTCCTTTACTGTTTGAGTTTGTATTTTTATTTGTTTGGAAGGGACAGAGCGAGACACAGACAGAATCTTCCTTCCACTGGTTCATGCCTCGATGCCCGCGACAGCTGGGATTGGGCCACGTCAAAGCCAGGCATCGGGAGCTCCCGGCAAGCGCTCGCCTGGGTGGGTGGTACCCGAGCGCCTGAGCTGTCACCTGCTGCCTCGCAGAGTGCGTCAGCAGGAAGCTGGACTCAGGAGCGGAGCAGAAACGCGAAGGCAGAGGACTGCGGGTGTCCTGAACATGGCGTCAAAGGCGTGGCCCTGTAAGGAGGGAGGCAGCCCTGAGGGTGATTCAGTGACGCACCCTTAGGGAATCCAGACCCGGGAGAAACACCTGTGGTCTGACAAAGAGAGAGAAGGCTGGGGGGGGGACACGCCCAGTGACAAGGAGCTGAAGTGTGCTGCAGCAACGGAGCGAGCAGCCTCCATCCTCTGACGTCCTCACCCTGCCCGCGCCCTGCCCCCCGGGCACCTGTACATGCTGGCTTCCACGGGGCTCGGGGCTCACAGGAACACAGCACGGCAGTCACCACACCCACGGGGATGCTGCTTCCCGGGCTCCGCCACAGCAAACTCTCAGCTGGCCTGTTTGCCTCAAGGCTTTGTCTACACAGCTGCCCCTTTTCTGCTGGGGCAACACCCTGAGGAGTGAGCGGTGAACGGGAGCTTTCTGTCTGCTTCTCAAACAAGTTTATTAAAAATTATATCCTTTCATATTTAGGATGTACAACACGATGTCTCAATACATAGGGGCTTTTTTTTTTTTTTTGACAGGCAGAGTGGACAGTGAGAGAGACAGACAGAGAGAAAGGTCTTCCTTTGCCATTGGTTCACCCTCCAATGGCCGCCGTGGCCAGCGTGCTGCGGCCGGCGCACCGCGCTGATCTGAAGCCAGGAGCCAGGTGCTTCTCCTGGTCTCCCATGGGGTGCGGGGCCCAAGCACTTGGGCCATCCTCCACGGCACTCCTGGGCCACAGCAGAGAGCTGGCCTGGAAGAGGGGCAACCGGGACAGAATCTGGTGCCCCGACCGGGACTAGAACCCAGTGTGCCGGTGCTGCAAGGCGGAGGATTAGCCTGTTGAGCCACGGCGCCGGCCTCATAGGGGCTTTAATATAGATAAAATACTCATAGAAGAAACATAAACTACACAATTTCAAATTTTTTTCACCAAAATAAACTTTTAATTGTATTTTTCCATAATTTTTAAGTTATTAATTAGTTTTGAACAGATTCAATGTGAATTGCGGATACAATTCTCAGGACATAATGACATTCTCTTTGTTTTGGATAAATTTTTTAAGTCTACACATACACATACCCATATTTGTGTATATACCTTTTATCTAAACATTATTTATATACACATGTAATCTCCATCCCTTTACACACACTGAGGTTATTTGCATATCACAACTCTTGTGGATAATGCTGCAATGACCATGGGACGTAGGGGTCTCTCAGGGGGCTTATTTCATGTTCCTTGAACGTGCATGGTCAGAGGTGGGATTGCTGGGTTGCTATGTTTTTAATACTTTGTGGAACTTAATACTCCCTTTCCAAGGCAGCCAGGCCAATACACATTCCCGCCAGTAGACGAAGGCCTCCCTTCTGTGCACACCCTCACCAGCACCTGCTGCCTCTACGGTCTAGACAACTGGGTACCAGCAGGTGCACCGAGATCGCTCATTGTGATTTTGATTTGTATTCCCTGACGATGAGTGATGTTGAACATTTTTTAATGTACCTATTACTCATTTGTACATTAAAAAATAGAAAACAGCTTCAAAAAAATAGATGTTTAGGGCCACTGCCCATTTTTTTTAATCAGGTTACATTTTCCATCCACAGTGCAAAACACTTAGAGTTTCAAACAAAGTGTCAGAATTTCTCAACTATGGACAAATGAAATGTTGCCAAAGAGTCGCTTTCAAAATAAGGCCTTGTTCCCTGCTTGCTGAGACGTGAAGTACTTGAGATGTTCACACCAAACGAATGGCAAGTCCCCAACGCACTTAACCATCTTCTGAACACCACAGGAATACATCTGTCCAGTCTCAATTCTTGACTGTTAGCAAAACCAAGAAAGCTCAGTAAAGAAAAGCAGCCGATAACATTTATTAGTAGAGATACAAACTGTTGGCTGCATTGTTCCTTGGTCAAATACAGCAATAAATTCTCAAATACTCCCACAACCAGACAGCCGTGTTCTTCAGAAACGAAAGCACAGCTGCTCTTGGGGAAGTGACTCCTGTCTGTTGCTGACATGGGAAGGTCACTACTAACTCAGGGTGACACAGCAGTAGGTTAAGTGAGAGTTATCACTGGCACTGGGGAGTCATGAAATTAAAAGTCCCCAAGTTCAATGTCTATTTCTGATATAAAATGATATTAAATATTGTAATGAATTGCAATAACAAAGTAATAGTTTGACAGTAATAACAGTTCGACAGTACGATAGGAACTATCTGTAGAGTCATCACCATACTTAAGCCTAAGGACTTCAGGCATTTATACCAGTAGGATGATGTAACTCAATCATGCTGTATCAGTCTATACTGGGAGGAAAGCAAAAGTAAGTTACAAGTGTTAAACACAAAGAAATAAAATCACTGCTTTTGAAACATTTGAATCTCTGCTTGAACGATCCCCGACCAGCAGCCACGTAAGCACATAGGAACTATTTAGAAATCACCCTGGCCTGGAGGGAGGGACTGGATTCCCCAGTGAGTCACAGGAGAGACAGAAGAGACCTGAGTCATCGCAAGGAGAGGCGGCATTGCCCGGGGAATGAGAATCCCCACGTCTTCAAAAGTTCAAGTAGTCCCACACTCGTCCTCAAAGTATGAACCTCTAATAAAATGATGAATAAGATTCTGTGTCAATCCAGAACAATAAACACCAGGTAATTTCTACAGGAGAGCCGAGAAGCTTACGGTTAGAGATTCCTTTCACTACTTTCCATCTCTCAGAGAAGCACCAGACTTAGGAATCGGGGAAACTGAGAAACAAGAAAATCTCTGGCTTTTCACTTTTACAGAAAGAATGAGCTCTGTTTCTTCTTTCTTCTGAAGTCAGTTTAACACGAATCTTAAATGCTGTCAAAGAGAAGGATGTAACACAGTCCCTCATATAGGTCTGAAAATCACACAAAAATAGCAAATTAAATACAAACTCACTGTGAACAATTAAAGGAATGCAGGAAACATGCTACCATCATGACAGCGTCAGCGACTGGGGATGGCTTGATCTTATTAAGAAATGAAAAAGATATCTGATGAATATCAGCCTTTAGTTCTGGTTCCCACTTCAAGAAAGCTAGGCACAGAAAGAATCTTTTGTGCACATGAAAAGCTGGACACATTAGAATTCCGTTTGGAACACCGCAACTAACAGGCGAACAGCAGTGAAATCCTAATGAACTTGGAGAGCAAGAAGAGCAGTATGTCCTCCTGGCCAAGCCTGCTTCTGAGGTTCTCAGCCCACATCACGCAGAAAGAAAGGAGATAGACCGTATCTATCAGAAAACCAGACGCAAGTTGCTCACCACCGTCACTCGGTCGGCTGTGCGGGAGTCCCGAAGACTCTCACGGCACTTTCGGGAAGCAGATAGCTCAATAACGTGTCCAGATGAACAGTCATATGGGCACACCGGTGCATGTGCACACGTGAACAAGACCCGGAGAGCTGGCGCACGTGGGGAAGGGGAAGCCCTAGGAGGCCCATACACCACACGCAGAGTGCAGGGACCGAGGGAGGTCTCAGGGCAGGACTTCCAGACGAGGAGCTGGAGTCTCAGGGAGACGCTGCTCCGCGGGCCCCAACAGTTCCTCACAGCCCTGCAGCGTCAGCACCCACGGCTCCCTGCACCCAGGTGGGCACCCACAGGCTGCTCCCCACTGTTGATTGACAGGCTGTGTCCCGGGACAAGCGCATCCTGGGCAAAACCCCAGCACCTCTCAAACCAGCTTCTGCACCCTGGGGTCACAGGCACCCCATGGGCCAAACCCCCCCGCCCAGCTCTCTCTAGCTCCCTGCAGGCCTCTCTATCACATGTATTTCTCTCAACTCCCTTTGTCTATTCCTCTGATGTTTGCTTCTTGCAAAATATTCTGACCTGTTACAATTATTTCGTTGTTTATTTGTGAGGCAGAGAGCTTGAGAGAGAGCTCCCGTCTACTGGTCCATCCCACCAAATGCCCACCATGGCAGGGACTGGGCTGAGGCTGATGCTGGGACCCAGGACCCTCATGCGGATGGCAGGGACTCAATGACTGGAGGCATCACCTGCCGCCTCCCAGCCAGGATTCAGAGCTGGTTATCAGACCCAGGCATTCCGATGTGGGATGGAGGCGTTCAGTATTTTAACGGCTAAGCCACGGGTCCCGTTCCCGCTGTTTCAATTTTAGCAAAGCATGTGCAGTATCTGGCTGGGTGCTTAAGACACTTCTAGGAACTCTCATCCCGTATCAGAGTGGCTGTGTCCGCCTCTAGGATCCGCTCTCCGTCTGCTAACATGCACCCGGGAAGGCAGCAGCGATTGCTACGTAGCTGGATCCCTGCTGCTCACATGGGAGACCTGGACTGAGGTCCTGGCTCCTGGCTGTGGCCGGGCTACAGGCCTCTGGGAGAGTGAATCAGCAGATACAATCTCTTTCTCTCTCCTATTAAATAATTTTTTTTTAATGTTAGGCTTTTCTAAACCTGATACTCTAACTTCTTTTGTAGGTAGAGTGAAGGTTAGAATCAAGGTCCACATCTCTAATTAGGTAAAATACAAGCCTTTCCCAACACTTGTGAAAGGCAGATAAGGAAAACGTACTTGGATGGCACCGCGATCTTTTTATCGGCTTCTGTACACAATTGTTTGTACATAAGCAAACTGAGGCTTTGTAGATTAGCAGGAACCATCACCTCCCGCCGCCTGTGCGGTGTGTCCCAACCGCTCTTGCAAGCACAGAGACGACACTGCGGAGCGGATCACATTTTTTGTTTTAAAGTCCATCAGTGCGAGGCCAGATTTTCCCAGTGCTTTGAAGTTGGCGTCCCTGCACTTTGGCTTCCCGAAGGCAAATGTAATCATCAATTTCTGCTCAAGTGGATGTGGCACAGACGCGCAGGGAAACCTGGCTCCCTGTGGAAGGCGGTGACCGCAGCGGCAAATGAGACAGCCCCCACCTGGGCGCCGTCAGAGCTGTGTGCGTGCAGAGGGCCCAGCCTCCGTCTGGCTTCTCGCAGGGAACCGAGCGGTGCGCTCCGCTGTGTGCCAGAGCCGCACGCCCCAGCCCTCCGCCACGAGATAAACGTGCAGCACACCACCGCCGCGGGTTCCAGGACACCAGCAGGGGAGCTGGGCCGCCTCACCTCCAGCACACGGTCCTGGAGAACCCTGGGCCTCGGAGCTGGGGCATTTCTCCCCAGGAGGAAGACAGCCCGGGACCCCCTGCGCCCCACGTGGTCGAAATTCCCGTGACGCCTTCCATGTTGCTTTGCAGCCATCTGCATTGCCTCTGTGAGGTGCTCGGGGATCCGCACCCTGGCCAGACCGCGAGGCCTTGCCTTGCCTGTCAAAGGGCTGAGCTGGCCGGGCAGCCGTAAGGGCCTGTGGCCACCCGACAGGCGCGAGTCACACATGGCGGGTCTGGGTAGTCAGTGACTATGACAGCTTCTCCAGGGTCTAGGGTAATTTGTTACAGTTGCAGGATTCCCCAGAATTACAGAAACAGGGTTCTCCAAAGCGCAGAGTGTCCATTTCCCGGGAGCCTCTGGCTGCCAGGGGTCCAGGCAGGTGACCTCAGGTGCCCTCTGGCGAGGAGCTACTGGCAGGCTGACAGGACCCCATGCACCTGAGCAGGCTGTGCAAGGAATGGTGGGGGAGGGAGGGAGGAGGACGGGGCAGCAGGCCAGAGCGCCCTCGGGCCCGTCCGCAGCCCCCTGCCCCCAGGCGCTGCCAGGCCCCCAGCACCTGTGTGGCTGCTCTGGTCTGAGTGGTATGGGGAAGGACCCAGCTCACCTGAGCAGCGCCAGCTACTGGCAGTGTCATCTGGCCCCACAATGCCTCCGTCTCTCTCTCGGGCTTGAAGCAAAGTCCCCGTGGCTGCCAGCACACAAAAGCACACGCCTCAGCTTTTCCTTCGTTCCTTCTCCCTCAGAAAGTTCTCTGAACCAGGAAACAGCACGCACAACGTACCTGGCCACCAATCCCCGTGGCCGGTCTTCCCTCCTGCAGAACGGCGTTAACTGGCACAGTCCACCCACCTCCTCCCTCGACCCCAGCCACCTTCGAGCCTCATGTCAGCTGGTTCTGGACATGAGCCATGTTCTGTGCTGAGACAGGACAGGTGCCCTGAGCACCTGAGGAGGTCCTGCGACCGTCCCATCCCCTGTAGCACTTCTCCAAGCACGCTTCCTCCCCCGACAAACCCACAGCCTCCCATCAAGCCTGTGAGGGGAGGCTTCTGCCCCCTTCCAGAACATTCCGCCAGCTGTCTAGGACTTCTGGTTTGTCAGGAAGCTAACACCTGCTTGCGTCAGCCGCTGCGTTGTCTATTCTTAGTGTATTTGGTTATGCAGACACTTAATAAAAGCGCCTTTTCGCCACTCCTGGGAGTTCTGAGCTTCCTGGTGCCTGGTGTGGGTGCATGGACGTCCCTTCAGCATGGCACCCAGATGCCCGCCTTCACGTCTCCTCCAATGAAGAAGCCAGGACAGCTCCCGGCCTCAGGCCAGGGGACGTATCGCCTCTCTGGTTTTGTTCAGGGGAGAACAAGAAGCCGCTGAACACAATGATGAAGTCCAAAACGAAGCAGACAGGCTTAATGGACACTCCCGTGAGACTCTGAAGGTGGAACAGAAATGTAACAAACTCCGTCCATCAATTTTTTTCCGAAGTGGTCAGAAATCTGGGACGAATCTTTGTCACCCATCCGCAGGTATCTGTGCCCGTGGGGGAAGAGCGTGAAGATCCGCTGCGCTACCTGACCAAGCGGAAATGACAGAAACTGAAGATTAAACCTGGTTACAGAATAGATTCGTATTTTGGTGAAAATCCTCACTTGGAAAACACAGTGCTCTGCATAGGGTTTCACCTGAATGAGAGTGGAGATCATCTTCAAAAGCTGCTGACATCAAACGGAACTCTGGGAAGGATTTAACAAAACGCTCAAGTCCAAGGCGGAACAGAGCCGCAGGAAGAGGTGGCGGGAGGAGCCAAGTCCCTGACCCGGTCCAGCATCCACTCAGAGGCAGGCGCGGGTGAGCTGGAGACGTCACCAAGGACGGCGCATGGCCGGGTCCACTATGGGACTACTCGGCTCCTGAGATGGAGGAGAAGATGGTGATGGCGGGGAAGGACTGGCAGCCACTGGTGACGAAGGCGATGAGGAGGAGAGGATGAAGGGAACAAGGAGACGAGGCTGAAGGACAAAGTGACTAATAGAAAACACGAATGTAGTCCACGCTTTTTTTTTTTTAATGTTCTCCGGTCCCTGGCAGCAAGGTGCTGTCTTCTTACTTTTATTTCTACCCTCTTGTGCTCAGTCTCCCTCTTTTTGAACTCCCCTTCCTCTACACTGTGGTTGTCCCCTTATGGTCGGGAAAATACCTTCAGCAGAATACAATGGGGAAGAATCTCTGCCCCATTCTGTGCCAAGTTCATTTTCATCCTGTCTTGTCTCGACAAAACTGTACGTAGGTAACACCACCGTGCTCCGCGGGAAAAAGGAAACCTTCTCCCATCACTGCTGGAGGCAGGAGGGTGTTAGCCCCGTGCCGCAGTGCACAGAATTCTAGCTTTTCCTCCTTTCTCTGTGCATTGGCTAGGATATTACACTGTGCCTCTGTGAATGTGGGCAGTTAGCATTTACCAACATGCCACTTGCTCTTGTTTAAAAGAAAAACAAACTTAAAAATGGGGTTGTAGGAAGTCCCAAAGGGTGGGCTTGAGGTGTCTGGGGGGCTAGGTGGGCACTGTGACAACATGGCTTCTCCTGTGGCATGTCTGGACTGTGATGTTTAAGGGACACCCGTGCAATTTAAGGTGACAGCTTTAAAAATGAAATTCTCTCCTCACAATGACGTCAGCCTGGCACTCGAAGGGAGAATCAGCAGAACCTTGGGACATTGTTAGGAACTGAGATTCTCTGTTTATTTTCAGATTTTCCTTTTGTTTCACTGGAAAAGAAGATGATGCTCAGTTTTAAACGTTCAAAGTGCACAAGTTGCTTTGCTACAATAAGACTGAATGTGCATACACACACACACACACACACACACACACACAGATTCCTGTGCACTGATAGTAACTTTTAATCAATGAATCGATATTCTTTGAGTTTTGGGAGCCAGTGCTGTTGTGCAGCAGGTTAAAGCCCAAGTCTGCAGCACTCACTTCCCACATGGGTGCCGGTTCGAGTCCTGGCTGCTCCACTTCCGATCCAGCTCTCTGCTATGGCCTGGGAAAGCAGTAGAAGATGGCCCAAGTGTTTGGGCCCCTGCACCAGTGTGGGAGACCTGGAAGAAGCTCCTGGCTCCTGATCAGCTCTGGCCATTGCAATCATCTGAGGAGTGAACCAGTGGATGGAAGACCTCTCTCTGTGTGTGTGTGTGTGTGTGTGTGTCTCTACCTCTCTCTGTAACTCTGTCTTTCAAATGAATAAAATAAATCTTAAAAAAGAAAGAAAGACCAGGTCTGGAACTCGCAGCCAGACCCCCTAACTCAACACTGGCCATGGCTCTTGCTCCTTCCGTGTTTCCCGACGTCAGGACAGGCCCCGCATAGGAGGCGGCACAGCAGACGTCACGGAAGCAGAGCTGAGCTCGCCGGGACGGCACGGCTGGGGCGAGTGGGCCGGTTCCCTAATTTACCCAAAATGACTTACCCAGCAGTTTTCTCTGGAAATTGCTATGAATTAATGACAAGAGTATCAGCCGCTACATCCGAGGACGGCTTACCCCTGACAACAGCTACGCTTGTCCGTCTCAATGTGTTCTGGCATTTCTACACCAGAACGGAAAAGCCAGGAACATATTAGCGCAGCCACTTGTTTGGGTTAATTTTAGACAGCTGGGGACACTCCAACTCCCCTCCCTGGGTATAAATTTCTGTTTCTTCCTTGGAGGCTGCTTTCATTGTTTTCTTGAATTCTTCGTAGAATTCTGGTTGCTCTGACTTACGTTGGCAGTAGCCATCTTCCTACACACGCATCTCTGTGCCCGTGTTGCCTCTGCAATGCAACAGGCTTTGCTGCACGACCGTGAGCGTCAGCGGCCGAGGCTCTTCGTTGAGGTGTGAGCGAGGCCTGCAGGGGCCCGAGAAGCCGCAGCCTCGTTGGCGTGGGCTGCCGCGGGTCTCTGCGGAGCTCACCCTTTCCTTTCCTCTGAACCTTTCAAAATCTGACGACTGAATGGGCTGGGTGGATGGCACTGCCCAGTGCCAACCCGGAGGGGGAAACGCTGCAGAGGAGCAACACGCTCACGCAGGACCGTGTCCTCCACACCTCCAGACCTGCCACGGGAGCGCGGGGCGGCCGGCCTCCGGCTCCACCCACGCCTCCACAAAGCGCCGCGCTCTTCGCCTGTCTTCGTCGTGGACTCCACATGGTAGCAGCTCTGGGGACAGTCACTGTTTCCACAGAAATCAGGACGTTTTCTTCCTCTCCACTCGCCCGGATGCCCGAGCACCAAGAGCTGCTCCTCGAGGCTCCTCACCGTGTCCACAACAGCATCCTGAGGCTGCAACGCGATCGTGTGTGTTTGCGCATGCGTGCACACGTGTGTAGACACAGGCACCTCTCTGTGTGTGCATGTGTATCCACTCGTCTCTGGATGTGTATGCATAGATTGCGTGTGTGTGTGTGTGTGCGGGCACATACTTGCGTGTTAGATCACTCACCCGACCAGGGAGAACCCTTCCTGGGATGTGATCTTTTAGGTCAGGCCTTTCCCAAACTCTGCACCTAATGTCTCCACTCATCCGTTCCCCGCTGTCTTCAGCCTCTCCCCTGTTCTCCTTAACGTCTGTTCCCATACATGTCCTCCCCACCATGGCGTCCGTGCCAGCACGGAGAGTCACTGTGCTGGCAGCGACATGGAGAGGGCTGGGCACAGGCAGGATCCAGGAGATGTGGACGGCTGGGCAGTGTTTCAATGGACAGCGCCACTCGGCCCTGTCCTCTTGCTTGCACCCTCCGCTCCTCATAGACTCAGGTGTGAAGACAGGATAGGCAGGGCCAGCCCTTCCCCCACCTGCTCATGGCCTGCAGACATCAGCCCACCATTGCAAGGAGGAGGAAGCGCTCCCCAGAAAATGAGCAGTAGCCCCTGGTTTTCTGCATACAAAAGCCAAAAAGGTGGCGACTTGGTGAGTGAGGCGTTCGTATAGTAGCTGCTTTTAGTGGCTAAACCCAGACCTGCATTTCGGAGTTAGGAGTGCCCTTAATGGCGTTCAGCAGGCGATCATCTTAAATCCCGCTCGTAGAGGGAGCAGTCTACTGATCTCGAGGACGACGGCCTTGGGAGGCTGAGTCATTCTCAGACGTGCTGGGGTGCGCTCCTCTTCAGAATGGCCCATGCACTGTATGGGAGCTCAGAGGCTGGTTTAATTAAAGTGATCTGAATAGAGTACAGTGTTCCAGATGGCCACAGTAAATATAACGCAGCTTATGTAATGCTATGCCATCATGGAATATACTGGAATGGTTGTGATTAGCCATTATTACCCATAATAAATCTAAATTTATTTCACTGTTCTTCGGCATTAAGCATTTCTCAACCACTATAAATTAGCTTAGTATTTGAACTCTGCCTTTTGCTGAAGTTTTTCCAATAGAGATAATTAAAGAGCTCCTTTGGCAAAATTCGTTCGCATTATTTCCATTAGGATTAAACATACACATGGGACAGTGCACTCTATGATATTGATGCTGATGGCAGAAATTTTAAAGGGCAAATGTCAATTAAGCGTCTTTTCTCTTTACCTTTTTCCTTGCAGCGTGCAGAGGTATCAGCTCTTTATCCCCCTAGTCAAGTGCTATTTGACCATCCCCCAGCTGGGGGAGAACATGGATGTTTTCCAAATTGGAAGACCGTGGCTTGGAGAGAGCTCAGTCTCACGCCCACCTTCTCTGGAATTTCTCTCCGAGTCAGGTGGGCAGCAGTGGCGGCGCAGGTGCGGGCAGCCGCTGATTACAGAAAGCTCACACTGCGTGTTTGGGGCAGTATTTGAAGCTGACGGCCACTCTGGGTGAAGCTGGACGTCCTGGGGCCCACGTGAACCCTGCAGCGAACTCGGGGATCTACTGACCGAAGCAGCCTTGAGACCCAGAGTGGGGCAGACCAGGGCCTGATCTTCTCTCTCCAGGTTGACAGTTAGCTCAGTAATGAAGAGGTTTGGCCGTGAGCGTGGAAATGGCCATCAGAGAGCTGAGTGTAGACTTCATGCTGAGGTGGAAGAATGTGCAGTGTGGCTGTGTCCAAGTGGGCATCCTCAGAGGACCGGGCAAGCCTAGAGCCAGGATGAGGTCACCGTGGTAGGCTGTGCATGGGAGATGAAGGCAGGAAGTGGGACAGCTTCTCTTTCAGAGGACTGGGGGGTTGTGGTCAGTGAGGGGGATGAAGGACACGAGGAAGGGAGGCAGAGACAGGAAGTGCTGGCCAGGGCACCGGAGCTGAGGGAGACCGATGGGCTTTCTGTGATTCGGGTGAACTCAGGGGCGGCTGGGAAGAAACGCACTGGCCACCAGGAGTGCACCTTGGCGCGGGCGGGTATCTCGGGGGAAGGCCCTGAGCGAGCTGCTGCTGGGACTCCTGGTCCTCGAACAGCAGGGAAAGTTGGCAGACTCGGCGCCCGTCCTCTCGTGGGCCAGCACGCTTCACTCTGCATGCACTCTGCAATCGTTCTTCTTTTCAAGTTGAAGTGAGCTAACCTGAGGAACTGATTTTTTTTTTATGAGCTACTGGGAATTTTTAATCTTAAGTGGCAGATCCCACATCAACTTTGAATTAAACGGCATTAGGAGTAGTGTGGGGTCATTTTTGGAATAAAGCATCCCCCAAATAGAGGCTAAGTAGTGGATTACAGCACTCAGCCACAGCAAGAGGTGTGTGGAGGAGCAGGTGTGAGACACAACGGGCAGTCCTGTGCACACTGAGGACGATGAACCAAAATGCAGGAAACATGCTCGGAGTGGAACTGTGGTCTTGTGTCGGTAAGAGTCCTTGGCCATAAGAAACACACCCAGGAGTGGAACTGTGGTCTTGTGTCGGTAAGAGTCCTTGGCTATAAGAAACATGCCAGGAGCAGAACTGTGGTCTTGTGTTGGTAAGAGTCCTTGGCCATAAGAAACGCACCAGGAGCAGAACTGTGGTCTTGTATCGGTAAGAGTCCTTGGCCATGTGAAGAGACCTTTGTGACGGAAGAGCAGAGTGTGGAGAATCCATTTGTATGCAACACTGAGGGTGCTTCAGAGTGCTCCATCCGCTTAAGGTAGGAAGGCAACGGGACGTCTCTCCAAGATGGTGGCTCACTGTGCCCTCCAAGGTGGATGCAGAAGTAGGCAGGTCATTTCTGAAGACCACCTCCATGCAAACAGGTATTTTTTTCTTGAGAACAGTAACTCTCACGGCCAGTGCTTTTGCTGCTTACATTAGAGATGAGTATCAAAAGAAAATCACAATCATGAAGTGATTATTCAGAACTTCATATAATAGAAGGATGACTTAAATTCGTGCAGGTGCTGAGCCGGTTCACAGGTATTTTTAGTGTTTTGTTTTGTTTTGTTTTTGCCAGACAGAGTTAGAAAGTGAGCGAGAGAGACAGAGAGAGAATTATAGACAGTTTGAGAGAGACAGAGAAAGGTCTTTGCTCTGTTGGTTCACACCCCTAATGGCCGCTACGGCTGGCGCTGCGCTGATCCAAAGCCAGGAGCTGGGTACTTCTTCCTGGTCTCCCATGGGGTGCATAGACCCAAGCACTTGGGCCATCCTCCACTGCCCTCCCGGGCCACAGCAGAGAGCTGGACTGGAAGAGGAGCAACCGGGACTAGTACCTGGTGCCCCAACCGGGACTAGAACCTGGGGTGCTGGCGCCACAGGTGGAGGATTAGCCAAGCGAGCCAAGGTGCCGGCCAGTTTTCTTTATTTCTAAAAGGACACATTAATAGGGATTCACAGCATTGCTCATTGTTAATCACTCAACATGGCAATTTCTTTTACATAATGTATTGTACATACGGCAATGGCACTCATGTGTATCTGTATACAAACACTCACACATGTGTACCTATACTGAGCCGACTTCAGAAATTAATTTGATGGAGTCACTGGTGATGGTGAAAATCCATGCATACGATATTTATATATTGGTATCTATCAACTTCTTTCTCTTTCAAGAGGGCAAGATTAAATAAACGGCACTCCTCTTCGACTATCAGCTCTCGAGGTATTTAGTGTTCCGCCAGAGTCCCAGTACGGGCAGGTGCGTGTACGTTTTTTCTGGGATCACTGTGCTGGCTCCCCGGTGGCTGCCTCCCTCTCTGCCTTTGCCCAGTTGCTCCAAAGGCGCCTTCTCTCCATGGCTGCCTCTGCAGCCCCTTGCAAACGGCATCCTCTTCAGAATTCCACGGCCCGGGCCCGCCCAGCTTTCCTGGGGCATCTCAGCGCCGTCTAACCCGTGACGTGGGCTTTACAGGTGTGCTGGCTCTCTCCTCCAGAAGGGACGTTCCGCGAGAGCGGACTGCTTGGTATCATTTTTCTTCATTGCTCTTCATTGTCTCCCACATCTGGATTCTGACGCTCGGTGAACGTCTGTTGAAGGAATGAGGAGGGGGAGGTGGTGGCCCTCCTGTCATTTGCAGTCTTCGGAGAAGCAGAGACCTGTTCCTTCTATCAGGGAACAACTGGGGCTGGCATCGCCTCCTGTCCCACCTGGCTGGGCACTGGGGATTGGGAAATAAGCAACACACGGTCCCTGCCCTCCCAGATTTTGTGTTCACTGCAGAAATGCTAAAGCAAAAAAGGGTCCCGTGGAACTGTCTTTAATTTTTCTCCATCCCTTTGATTCTTGCAAAGTTCATCTGCCTGCTAATATCGAAGCCATGTGCCTCCAGGAGAGAACCGAAACCTTCGCCAGATGTTCCTGTCAATTTTGGCGGCAATCATATTTTTATCCAATTTGAACATATTTTTCTTGATTAATACAAGGAGTCCTCAGTAGAGATTCTCAAAATTCACTTAACAGCTGCACCATCTCGTAGTAAGATCAGGAGCAGAGTGCGCGTATTCCAGCCAGGAAGGTTACATACCCTCTTTCCCACTCACCTCGTGTGTCATTCGGGTTGGGGTTCCAAGCTCTGGATTTTATATCCGTAGCCTCCCTCTCCCTCGTGTGACCTGAATGCGGTCAGCAATGCACCAAGCATGAGCAGTGAGGGAACAAAAGCCTCTGTTGATCATGTGTGGGAGGTGTTGGGTCAGGAGAAGGATGCAGGCAGTGAGAGAGGAGAGAGCAGACCTTCTACAGACTGTGTCAGGCTGGGCTCAGTGACTCACACGCACCTCCTGAGAAGACACCAAAGTGCAAACGGAACTCAGACACCCGGAGGGAGCTTCCGGGACCTTCTGGTTGAACACTGCTAACCTGAAAATCCAAGGTGCCCCAAAGTTCCAGACTTCTTAAGGACCCACACGGTGCAAGAATCTGACCTCATGTACCAGCCAACATTCGGGTGCATTAAAAATACGACATACAAGTTCCTGCAGGCCGTGTGTAAGGTGCGTATGAAACACAAGTGAGTCTTAGGCTTGGACTTGGGTCCCGTGCCCAAGAAATCCCATTATGTACGCACAGATATTCCCCAATCCCAAACCCAAAAGCACTCCCAAAAGCTGCAGACAAGGAGACCCAGCTGTCAATACCTGTGAACAGCTGCCAAAATAAAATCTCAACCTCCATTATTTAAACTGATATGTGTTTGATTCCAGAGGATGAAACCTTACATTCAACTGATGGCAACGGACTCCTTTTACCAGCAAAACCCGATTCCTTTGTTGCCTCTCGGGCACCCAATTCCCTTCCAAGATTAATGGCAAAACAGCTATGGGTTCCCGTGTCAGCCTTTTTAGTCCACAGCAGAGGAACTGGGTGAAGCTCTAGAAGTTGTTTTCAGAAAGGACATTGTTGGCATTTAACTCATTCCTCTTTGATTCTCCTGTTCTCTGACAGCTGGGAGCCTTAGAACAGGAAGACTCCTAGTAAACTTCCCCTCCATCTCGCACATGAAGTGGCTGCATTTTCCCATAAACTTAATGAGGCAAGTTCACGGAAAGGTTATGTGTTCAGCAAAAACCGTGCAGGAAAATCGAGAACACATTTAGCATCATTTTTCATTAAAATTTTCATTCTGTTCTGTGTTTTGATTACTGAGTTCTGATTATTGAGTTCCTTGCCAGTGAGTTAAACTCAAATACTATTAGAATGAGGGAAAAAATTAGGAAATAAAAGTTGCTCAATATGGGCAGGTGGAAAAGGGAGTAGGAAAATATAATACATTTAGTAGCTATTTCACGTGCAAAAGTTCATGAAAATAGTCAGGGTGTGAAGCAATTGTGATCACTGAAATAAGAGAGATACACGCAAATAAACCACTGCCCATAACGTTTTATCACACCAGAGACTAATGGGTGACAACCGCACAGGAAAAAACCAGATCTGTTCACAGGCAAAACTGCTGTAATGCCAGTGAGTCGTACCTGTGTTTTAGGCTTTGTAGCGAATCTGATGAGAAACAGTATACAACCACCTACACTGGGGCGGAGAGAAAGCAGGACCAGCACAGAGCGTGGAGACCACCACGGGGTGGGGGTGGGGGGGAGGCTGCTACCCTGCACACCTGACTCTGCTGGAGTCCGGGGGTGGGGGAGGCCAGGTGCACCACAGCCTGAGCACTCCCCCCACGGCCCCGATTCTGGAAGACAGAGACAAGCGCATTCCCCGCCCCTGGAGGCAGCACTCTGAGCTCCACCAGGCCGAGCTCTGTGCAGGGGCCCAGCAGGCCAAGGCTGGCATCAACACTGTGCAGGCCGACGTCAGGTTTCATTTGTTCGGTTCCTAATGCATATACTGATTTTTAAAAGAAAATCAAAAATTAATCTGGTACCTTTGTAATACTTGGGGGGAGAACCTTGATAATTAAAACAGACACGCAAGTAAACTAGACTAAGACTGAAGGCTATGAGCCAGCCTCTCACTCCACAGGAAAGACTTCCAATCACATGGGGGTTTCTTCTCCTCCAGTCTTCCCAGGCAGGTGTGCGAGGCTGGGCATTGCCTCGGAGACAGACGCTTGTGCCTGGGTCCTCCCCAGCCTCCTGCCCGTTCTCCATCCTGCGCCTCTTTCATCCCCACTAGGGCAGACACCTGCTACCGGCTCTTGAGGCTGCCTTAAGAGCATCTAGCACAGCCGTGGAACGCAGTGTCTTCTTGGTCTTAGTTACCCTCGATGCCATGGATCACCAGTTCATTTTCCTTTTTGATCAGGCTTTTTTCTCATTCTTCCTGTGGGAGCGGAAGGCCGCGCCACACAAAGATGTGTTCAAGTCCGACCCTCCTGCTCCTGTGACTCTGAACTCACTTACAAACAGCCTCGGTTACTTAAGATGTAATTGCGATGAGGTCCTACTTGATTCAGCCTGGTGTCCCCTGAGAAGGCACACATGGAAGTCACAGGGCGGAGAGGCACAGCAGGGCCACGGTGCATGCGCTGTGGCGGGTGCAGTGTGACTGCCTCAAGGCAAGCCACAGGACGCAGGCGCCGTGAGGAGTCTCAGGATGTGGGGGGTTCTGCCTTGGTGTCCCCTAAAAGGAGCCCATCCGTCAGCACCCTGATTTGGGATTCCAGCCTCCAGGACTGTGATACTAACTTCATGTTTGCTGTGGTGGCCATCGGGCACTCACCGCTGGCCATCCCCAGCGGTCAGAGACAAAGAGAAGGATGGAACTCCAGGACACAGTGGAGCAAATTCTTGGAAGGAGACAAGAGGAGGATTGCTATATTCCAGAGATGTGACCAAGTGGGAAACACTGTGAAACAGTGACAGAGGAAGAGCTCAGAACAGAAAGACAAAATTTACTGTTAAAATTGAAAACAGGCCGGCGCCGAGGCTCACTTGGCTAATCCTCCGCCTTGAGGTGCCGGCACACTGGGTTCTAGTTCCGGTCCGGGCACCAGATTCTGTCCCGGTTGCCCCTCTTCCAGGCCAGCTCTCTGCTGTGGCCCAGGAGTGCAGTGGAGGATGGCCCAAGTGCTTGGGCCCTGCACCCCATGGGAGACCAGGAGAAGCACCTGGCTCCTGGCTTCGGATCAGCATGGTGCGCCAGCCGCAGTGCGCCGGCCGCGGCAGTCAATGGAGGGTGAACCAACAGCAAAAGAAGACCTTTCTCTCTGTCTCTGTCTCTGTCTCTGTCTCTGTCTCTCTCTCTCTCTCTCTCTCACTGTTTAACTCTGCCTATCAAAAACAAAATATTTGAAAACAGGGGCTGGCACTGTGACATAGGGGCAAAGCTGCTGCCTGCAGTGCCGGCATCCCACATGGGCACTGGTTAAAGTCCCAGCTGCTCCACTTCCGATCCAGCTCTCTGCTATGGCCTGGGAAAGCAGTAGAAGATGGCCCAAGTCTTTGGGCTCCTGCACCCGCTTGGGAGACCTGGAAGAAGCTCCTGTCTCCTGGCTTCGAATCGGCGCAGCTCCAGCTGTTTGTGGCCATCTGGGGAGTGAACCAGCAGATGGAAGACCTCTCTCTGTCTCTACCTCTGCCTCTATGTGACTCTGCCTTTAAAATAAATAAATAAATTTTTAAGAAAATTGAAAATAAGTCTAAAATATTATATGTCAGATAGGTCTCCTACAAAATGTTTATTCTTATAATTCAACAACCAGAGGGAAAAAAGGGGGAAAATTAGGATTTTTTTCCTTCAACTAAAAAAACACACCTTTTCTTATTTCCATATTTTAATTACCCATAGTTAAGGAACATTTCTGTTATACATAGTGGATTGTTTTATAGCTCTATTATAAATGAAAAGTACAATGAATCTGAAACCAGCACCGATGACGGAGCCATGAAACGAAAGAACATGTCTCACTTCCTTGGAGGCTAAAGCAGAATCTGTTCTTCACATTCGCGCTGTTAAAATACTATCAAATATCGAGCACAGCCCCTTGGTATCTGACAAATTCATTTAAATTGGGATGATCCTGATGACAGTCTCTTGACCTGAACTTGTAATCGGAACTGTCTCCTGGAATTCTGGCCTCCTGAGCAGTGGGCAGCATGCGGATTCTCGGGGTCTCCCCTCCTTGGATCCCGACTGTCAAGGGCAGCGAGGCTTTGACTTTGACAGAGATATGCGGAGGATGAGGCGCGCGTACGTGGGAAATTCTTGGCGCTCCTTAGAAGCAATCTGATTTGCCTTCTTGGAAGGTTTAGCAGGAGCATAAAGGGAACTTGAACTCCCTGAAGTGCTGTGCGACGCCTGGAAGAAAGGCAGCTGTCCATGCTGGGACTCAACCTACGCGTTACCGTGCAGGGGCGCCAAGTTCAGGTGCATCCATCCGAAGTCAAAGCACTTTCCCGTTAAGATGTGCAGTTTGTCTTCCGATTGTGCCTTATAAATAAATTAGTCCTCTGGTTACTGATACCACTGCATTCTGTCTGAAGTAGAGGTGGCAAGTCTAGCTTTGGCTATGGGGTTTACAGTACTGACCAAAACCATCTGAAAACAGAAACAGGCAAAAACAGATGCAAATTGTTTGGTGAATTTATTGTCCAAAATGTCATCAGCGTGCCCTGCTGGAGACGCCTCGAGGTGCCCGGGCATCTGCCCTGGCTGTTGGTCCATGCCCAAAAACGCACCGTGTTGCGTGGAGGCAGCTCCCTCCCTGGCTTGCAGCTCACATTGCACATGGCTTCAGTCTGACCCTGAGTCTTTGGCCGCTTGTGAGTCAGACACAGCCGAAGGTCACATCTCTGTTGACCTGTTGTTTCTCTTTTGATCACACAACTCAGAAACGTCGTTTTACATATTCATCCTTGTACAGGTGGTCCGAAGTCCTGCCTGACCAATGAGAGTGGCAGGCACTGGCCAGCTTCCCTCCTGGGTGGGTGAAGGTACCTCCAGTCACCCTGTTGGCTGACAGCAGCTTTGGTCCATGTTGAGCCAGTCCCACCTCCTAAGGTCATTCAGAGGACAGTAGGCCACCCTGGACAGAGGTGGGCCCACCTCCTGCCTTCCTGGCCATACCCATCGGTGGAACCTTGACCTTGGGGTCATTCCAGGCAGCAGGCAATCCCACATGCAAATAGGTTTGAGGTTTTCACTATAGAGAAAAGGCCATCAGAGTGGCTATGAGGGGTGGGACACAGCTGGTAGCAAAAGAGGCTCTTCCTGCCCGTATGCCACAGAATCAAGACGCAGGCCCTGCCTCTCTTCTCCCAGCTTCGATCTCGGGAGTCGTCATGTGGTAAAAGTGGACGGGATGTCCAGACAGACTCTCAGGACATTTCCAGGGCAAACTGTGTCACTGGGAGCCACACGCTGCTGTAGTTCATGTGAATCAGATGGTAAAATACAAAAATAATAGGATATATGCACCACCTGTTATGAGCATGGAGAAAGGGTGCCACATACCTGGCAAATTCCTGGTGCTACTCAAAATATTACTAAACAAAGTTTCTGGCCGGCGCCGTGGCTCAACAGGCTAATCCTCCGCCTTGTGGCGCCGGCACACCGGGTTCTAGTCCCGGTCGGGGCATCGGATTCTGTCCCGGTTGCCCTTCTTCCAGGCCAGCCCTCTGCTGTGGCCCAGGAGTGCAGTGGAGGATGGCCCAGGTGCTTGGGCCCTGCACCCCATGGGGAGACCAGGAAAAGCACCTGGCTCCTGGCTCCTGCCATCGGACAAGCGCGGTGCGCCGGCCGCAGCGCGCCGACCGCGGCGGCCATTGGAGGGTGAACCAACGGCAAAAGGAAGACCTTTCTCTCTGTCTCTCTCTCTCACTGTCCACTCTGCCTGTAAAAAAAAAAAAAAAAAAACAAAAAAACAAAGTTTCTATTGAAAAGGACCGTTTATTAATAGGCAGTGCCATGGATGCACACAAGCTTCAGTACCTGAAGAAAATTTAAAATAGTAAATCTGGGCGCCACCACTTGGGCAGGGCAGAGAGGCCCTGTGTGTGGCACAGGAACGGAGCAGGGCTGTCAGCGCTGGCCGCAGGCAAGCACGAGCCACAAACCTCAGAACGACTTTCAAAGCCTCCTGGATCAGCGTCTCTTTCTTTCCCAGTCCAGTTCCATCGCGTTCTTTCTCTTTCAGCTAAATCTTTCTAACACGCTAACAGAAGGAATCTCCTCCTCTGTCCATCTACTTCTGTCAAGTGGGAGGCTGAGCAGGCGAGCTCAGCCCCGCGCAGCCCTGGCTGGGAGGCACAGCTGAGCTCACCTGGTAGATGGGGCCATGGCGCCCTCGGTTCCAGCCTTCCCAGGGAGATGATCAGCGGTTGAGCAACACAGAGCTTACAGCAGGCGGGCACTGAGGGTGTGACAGATCGTGGGCTACGTCCGCATCTGACACCTGCCAGCTGAGGAGCGGGCAGTTTCTGGAATCTGTACGAGCGTTCGCCTCTTCAGCTGAAAGCGGAATCCAGCGTTGCCTGGCTCGCGCAGTTCTGTCAACAGTTAAATGAGGAAGGGCGTGTAAAACACTCAGCACACGCCTAACAGGTGCTAAAGCCCCGGGTCCCGGTCCCGTATCACAACAGTCTTG
Source organism: Sylvilagus floridanus (assembly GCA_949820135.1). NCBI lineage: Eukaryota > Metazoa > Chordata > Mammalia > Lagomorpha > Leporidae > Sylvilagus > Sylvilagus floridanus. Next base: position 98,891,230 of record OX463246.1, on the reverse strand, counting down.
TGGTACAAAGTTCTCTTTCAAATCCAGTCGCCTGATGCTCTGTCCAGATCTTTTTAGAAGACTTAAAACAAAGCCGGGGTTTGTTTACCTCTGTGTACTCGCTGCTTTGGGAGTGGCCACGTGGATGTGTAGTGTGGCACTGGCATGACGGCAAGAGAAGCTGCTCACCAGAGAAGGAAGTGCAACGTGGCGTGACCGCCCATGTGACCGCCCACGTGACTGCCCACCTGCAGGAAGCCTCCCTCACTTAGAACCACAAGGCAGAAACTTCCAAACCTAACGCAAGACTATCTGCACGTGTCTGAGCTGTGTTCATAGTCAACACGAACACAACAGTAATTAATTCCAGGCTCAGGACCCTGAGTGAGCTCAGCTCTTTCCCCTCATCTTGGTATTCTTTCTGGGAGCTGTGTGGTTTGTTTCAGACTTGTTCATCACAATTGTTAATTTAGAAAGCCCTTCTATGAGTCACCAGACTTGATGAGTTTGGGAATAAACCAACAAGGGCATGAAACGCAGACAGATGGAGACCTAGGAGCTTTGAACCAGGAGGCTGGTCATTAGCACATAAAACCCCCCTCGAAATTTAGCCATTTCCACATAACCACCCCTCCCACTAATGGGCTTCCATCACTATTGTTATTTTTTTTCTCATGTGTCTGTGTGACTTTGGAGATTGGCTGACACCGGCTGGGCTCTGCTGGCTGAACCTTCTGCCGATCAGCTGGGCCTGACATTTCTCTGAGCGGCTTCCCACGTCTGCTGTACGGGTTGACTGCAAGCATAGGCGGGAGGGCTGGTAAACACGCCCAGGGCGCTTCTCTGGCAACAGCGGCACGGGCTTGCACTGACTCCGCTAATATCCCATCGACCCAAGCAAGCGACAAGGCTGGGCACCAAACCAAGTGGGGCCTATTCACCACGAGGTCAGACACAAAGGAGACAGCAAGGCTCAGCAGAAATGGAGGCTAGGGACAAGAAGAGGGACTGCGTCTGAATAATGGAGTCTGCCACAGTGCCGGCGTCGGCTAACCTGCTCCAATGCTGAGTCTTGTGAGCCTCCTGCAATGGGAAATGCATGGGAATCTGTAAACCAAAGGGCTCCTTTCAGGAGGAAGAACGTGGTAAATTTAGCCCATAACCGTTCTCCTTTGGTGTGTGCGTATGACATTCCGAATTCTATTTTTAGAACATAAAAAAGCTATAATTACATATGAGCCCTATTTTTCCCAGTTATATTCCTAACTCTTTTTATTGAATTTTTTTTATTTGAAGAGAATGTTCAATGGACTTGAGTTTTAAATAGGAGATTAAGTTCTTTCATAGTTAAATGTTGAGGCAAATTCATTTGAATCTTGATTGAGACATTCTGAAGGAGCTGGGGAGTTGTGGACCACAAGGTTGGATTAATGTAAATTGATTTGTCCAAGGTTATTTGTTTAGATAATGGAGGTAATAGAAGGAGGGCCCGGGGTCTCGGAGCTGAGCTCTGAGACGGTCCATCCTGTCATTCTTTTCAAAGCAAGTTCACATCAGGGCAGACTCCATTTAGGCCGGGGAAATTCAATTAGGATCATTCTGTGGACTGAAGACTCCCAGTGGGCATTGGGGGAAGAATATGGAGAGCGTGTTGTCTTAACAAAATGCATGCTAACAAATGGCTCTTCTGGCCCTGTCTTGGCTCTCTCCTGTCTGTGTGTTTCCAGTACATTGCTATCACACTGAGAAGCAAAGTGAGTTACACTTTTATCATCTATCTTTTTTCTTATTTCTTTGCATACAACTCTTCCTACTTAGGAAAAACAATGAGTTAATTTTCATGTGGGTCCCTCCGAGCAACTCTTAGCATATGGACAGGTATTTTACGGGTTCAGGTCTGGGTCAGATCCTGTTGTCCCAGTCCTAATGATGGACTCAGAGGTCTCTGTTCATCCCATGCCTCTGACATAGGGACCAGTGAACACTGGGGTGTCCACACATGCATCTGCCTAAGTTAAAAAAAAAAGACATAATAATGTATTTGTGCATTCCAAGAAGGGCATTTATTTGCAAATGGAAATCAGCTACTTGAAATAATTGCAGGAAGTAGATAAAAGAAACAGTAAGCCTGCGGGAGTAAAGATTCCTTTTCCCACTGTAATCCATGGTTTTAGAGACTACAGAGCCCCCCCTTCAGAGTAACAAATAGAGTCATTGATTAAAACCTCACAAATAAATAAAGCCTCTAACAAATCGTGTTCTGGAGACTTTTCATTTCGTTACTTTGACTTGCCATAAGTCACAATGAAATAATACTAAGTGACAATCTAGGACGGACGCTGAGGGAAATAAATAACACAGGGGATCCAAAGGCTTTCAGCGTGATTATTGAAGCGCCCCGGTCCTGCGCTGCGAGACACACGTGCACGTGGTTGAGGGTGTGCAGAGTGGCGAAGCGGCCCCGAGGCACGCCCTAGTCTCCCTGCTCACTCCACATGGGTGCAGGGCGACGTGGCCCTCAGGCACACCCTAGCCTCCGTGCTGTGCCACTCCACATGAGTGCAGGGCGATGCAGCCCTCAGGTACGCCCTAGCCTCCCTGCTCACTCCACATGGGTGCAGGGTGATGCGGTCCTGAGGCACGCCCTAGCCTCCTTGCTCACTCCACATGGGTGCAGGGCGACACGGCCCCGAGGTACGCCCTAGCCTCCGTGCTGTGCCACTCCACAGGGGTGCAGGGCGACGTGGCCCTCAGGCAAGCCCTGGCCTCCTTGCGCACTCCACATGGGTGCAGGTGTCCTCTCCTGGCACTGCTAGCTTCATTCAGGCCAATCAAGACCCACTCTCCCATCACAATGGGCACCTAGGCCAGAGTCCACCACCCGTCTACATATCTGTAAACACTACCTGGGATTAGAAGCATGAGATCCAACACATAGAATTACAGAGAGGTGCAAGAATGCCCAGAACCGTCACTGATGACACGCCCAGCGGCACCCTGGTCAAGTCTGCTAGAAGCAGTTTTCGTCCCAGTTTTCTCCGCTTTGACCTGCGTGGCAGGGAGGTGCTGACTCACGATTCTAAGGCTCCAGAACAGAGCAGACATCTGGCTTCTGGTTATGACACAAGTATCCCACATCAAAACGCCTGCGTTCGGGTCCTGTCTCCGACTCCCGACTCAGGCTTCCCACTAATGCGCACCCTGCTAGGCAGCAGGCAGTGGCTCAGTGGAGTCCCTGCAGCCCATGCGGGAGAGCTTCCTGGACTCCTGGCTCCAGCACCCAGCACAGCCTTGGAGGTTGCTTGGGAATGAACCAGAAGATGGGAACTCTCTCTCTTTCTGCCTCTCGAAAATAAAACAAATGACTGCACAAAGAAATGGCTATATTTTCACCCCAAAAACAAACTCACTCCCTGGTCTCTGATCAAATGGTGTACTTTGCTGCCTGCCGCCAAATATGAACGTTCATCGATCCCACGTGCACACAGGTAGCACGGAGCCGCCTGGCTTCCCTGGCCGGCACGTGCACCGGCCTGCTCTTCGGGCACGTCTGTGCTGGCAGCGGCTGTCTGGGCTCTGCACAGAGCGTGCACTCCCTGCCACTCGTGTGTGTGCACCTGTGTGGCCACACATGTCCCACGCAGCCTTTGCTGCCCAACACGTGTGGTTGTGCTACAGTGTCCTGGAAGGCCCACTGCTGCTCTCCACGGCACCTGGGAGAAGGACTTTGGCAGGCCTGCTGTCTCTCGCATCCCCGAGGTACTGCCCCAGCACTACTGACAAAGCATCACGAATGAGGAGAACGTCATGAAGGTGCGGGGGGAGTGAACGGATACTACGTGGGGTGCTGGGTTTCTGAGTTTCGAATCATCCATGTGCATACTATTGCTATGCTCCAGCCGGACAGGACCGGGACCCTTGCCCGTGGCCTTTAAGCCTGCACATCACAGATCCTCCCCTTGCTCTAGGGAAGGGCCTGATCTTGGTCTGTGACCTGTCATTTCAGTTCCCCGGGTACTAGCCAACTCATTGACATTCAGAGGAATACTCAGCAACATTGTGCTAGGGAGGCCAACGGAACAGACAATGGACCCACAGTGGGAGAGGAGAGAAGCAGAGGGGGATTAAAGGGGGTGCCGAGGCTGTTGGCTTGAGCAGCCGACCGGGTGGCGGTGCCGGTTACCAAGACGGGGAAGGGGTGACTCTGCTCTTCCTCCGCTGGGAGTTTCTCGGGATGAATTTAACGAGGGAGAGGCTGACAGAAAGGATGTCGACTGGCATTTGACCTCCGTACAGCACCATATGCAGAGCGTGGTGATAGCTCCCAGCAGTGTTCTTCCTGTCTCTGCATCATCGGAGGTGATCTTTCCCTCGTGAGCTGTGCACTCACTCATCTCTCCAAAGTCCAGTGCCAAGAGCTGCAGTCAGCCCCAGAGGAAGCAGGAGCAGCTCCCTCTGTGGGCCACGGCAGCCACACGGACACTAGGAAAGTGCTGGAAGGACAGGCTTTGTGCCGCACACCAGGCAGCATCTGTGCCTGCGTCCTTTTCTCCATGACTCTCTGCAGGCATCGACGCAGGGAGAGAACCTATTTCCCCAATTTCCTAGCGCTCCCTGACATCACCACCGCACATAGCAAAGGAGTCACGCAGGTAGAGAGCTCAGCAGTGCCCCGGGGACTTGCCAGAGCTGGCACGCTCCTCAGGCAACGTGGGAGCTGATGCTCTCTCCTCTGAAGACGAATTCTCTACGAATGCAAGGAGTGCCCGAGCACGTCTGGATGAAGGAGCCTTCTACAGCCCTGAACTTCCCTGTTTCCAAGACAGCAACCTCACGGACTGTGGCAATCGTAATGTACCCCAGAAAGACGAGATGCACTCCAAGAGCAGGAAGGGAGCCTGGCTGCCCTGGCTCAAGGGGCTACATGGCCACTGGGGAGGCGGCCGAGAGCGTCTGCTCCATTCCTGAAAGTACTGTTAGGACGAGGCCATTTTAAATACCATGCTGCATTAGTGGGTACTCCACAAACATCCTTTACTGTGTTTATGACATGGGTATTCGTGTCTCTAGCTATTTTCAAGCTGAGCAGGTCATGTCTGAGCTGTTAGGTGAATGACAGCACAAGCCAGATAGAGAGGATGACCATGTTTCCATCGTGTTCTCGCAGAACCAAGTGTGGCACCACGTGCCTGTGACCTGACGTCCTGAAGGAACACATCTGGAGATGTGGGGCCGCCATCCCACTAACGCTTAATGCCTCGAACCCTCTTTCAGAAGACACATTCATGGGGCCGGAGCTGTGGTGTAGCTGGTAAAGCCTCCGCCTGCGGTGCCACAGTTACATGAGTGCTGGTTTGAGTCCCGGCTGCTCACTTCTGATCCAGCTCTCTGCTGTGGCCTGGAAAAGCAACAGGGGATGGCCCGAGTCCTTGGGCCCCTGCACCCGCGTGGGACACCCGGAAGAAGCTCCTGGCTCCTGGCTTTGAATTGGCGAAGCTCTGGCCATTAGAACCATTTAGAGAGTGAACCAGTGGGTGGAAGACCTCTCTTTCTCTCCATGCCTCTGCCTCTGCCTCTCTGAAACTCTGCCCTCAAGTAAAAAAATAAAAATAATCTTTAAAAAAAGACACGTTCATGGTGGTTTTAAAAGCAATTCATTTGGGGAACAAAACAGTCACAAGCAGTATACACACATGCGTATATATGACAGCCAAATATCATTTGGAATACGTATTCATCTGAAGGAGAACTCTCAAGTCCACACTTCACTGTCTTGAATACAATGTATCATCAACGATGTTAATGCTCATGAGCATTAAGCTGAACATGAACACTGGCTATTTTGTTAAGATGAAAATTAACTCCATTGTATAAGCTCTCTGATGTCAGTACATCGCCTTAGAATGGGCTTATTTTAGGTCTT